>JANUWF010001049.1:3157500-3592660 GCA_026120185.1 Voacanga thouarsii | reverse complement strand
TGATTGTGTGATGATTTGAGGTTTGATGCATGAAGTATTTGAGATAAAGCATGCTAGAGATTATGTCACTTTTGGTGAATAGGATTTATATGCATGTTAGATCTTTGAAGCCATGATCATATTTATGCTAGTAGAGGTTAGATCATGTCTTAATAAATTTAGATCTATGCTTATGTGCATGATTTGGATGATTTGATGAATGGAAGGATTGCATATGTTCTTAAGTGTGGTTAGCCATAGAAATTTGACCATTATCTAATTGTCCCTAAACTAATTTTATTTCATAAATAAAATATTTAATGATATAAAATTTTCCTAGTAAATGTCGAAAAAACCCTAGGAAGGGTAGATTTGGATTATTATATACATAAAGGATATTCTGGTCAAATAAATAATAATTTTGCTAGAAAATAAAATAAATAAATATTATTTAAAATAAAGAAATCAATTGATGCCTTTTATGAAAATAATTATAATTAGTAAAATATTTATTAAATCAAATCCCTTTTTAAAAGTTTACTTATTATTTTCCAAGCAAGACTCATTAAATTTAATCTCAACTAGTTTTAGCAACCAATTATTTTCTAACAACTAAACTATTATTAAATCATTATTTTACTTATTACTACCTCGGACTCTTGAGCAAATAAACTCTAAATTTTCCCTAGCAAGATTTAAACTTTCAACTTATTAGAAATTATTTCACAAACCATTAATTATTTTAAATATCAAATTAGTCTCAACCTACAAACCTATTTATGTATTGTTTGGCCTTAAATCTTGGGACACTAGGATCATGGTAGTAGTAAGAGGAGTTGATTTAAAATTGAGGAAGTGGATTGTAGCTTGGAATTGATTGTGATTTGTATTTGCCCATGTGGGGTTAGGTCAACTGTTGGACATCTTGTTGTTGTGAGCAAGAATCAGGTAAGCTCCTGCATAAAACCTGATTGTTGAAAAATGTTTAATTATGGCAAGCCAAATATAGAGTGCATGGACACTCATTTTTGTAAAGACAATTGAGGGTTGTCTCCTGTTTTATTTCCGTCAAATGAGTTATTTGAAATTTATCAAGCAGATTTACTCAAAACTCAGAACTCTTTCTGAAACTGTTTTTGACAAAGATTTCGGAAACCATTTATTTGCCATGTTCAAGCGGAACTGTGTTTGTTCATTTTTCCCAAGTGGGATATGTTACGTTGAGTACTCAATAAGGGTGGACTACTAGGACTAGTCTTTGAGGGGTTAGGGTAAGTCTCTCAGTAGGTGGCCACCTCTGAGGGGTGAGTCCTTCTCGGATAGGACGTCAGTCCAGTAGGTCGTGCCGGTCCGAGCTAGCAGTGTTCTCTTCAGTCAAGTGATAGTGTTATGCCGGAATAGACACCCGGTTGTTGTTTGGGTATAAAGAATGAGGAGTATCTTGCCCAGTAGACCGATCACCAACTTTTGTCAGTCTGCACAAAGTGTGGCATGCTGACCATTCGGTTATAGGGCCCTGTAACACCCCACTACCTAGGCCCATCAGGACCGGGGATGTCGCCCCGTCCAGAGGACAATGGGTCTTTATAACTAGGTTACATGGAATAAAATAAAATAAAGACTTTAAAATTAAACTGATTACAACCCAAAAGATGAATACTGGAACAAATACAAAATAAATTATTTGCAACAATCTCTCAAAACATCACATAAAGAAAATAACATGAGTCTTCAAAGCATAGGCAACAATCTAGCTAATGACCTCCACAACAGGATCTTCCTGAAAACATGGCATAAAAGGTGGTGAGATAAAAATCTCAGTAAGCCCGTGTGTGCTTTGAGTGTTTCCGGTAAAATAATTCTTGTATGCAAGTTGTAAATGTTTCATAAGGAAAAGTGCTGGCAAGCAAAAATAAGTGTTGAAAATAAAGAGTGGCGTTTCGCTTTTCAAACCATACATGTGCACAATAAATACAACCACTCAAATGGGTAGCCATGGGTTACCACACGTTAGGCCCCATGACTAAATAACGGTCAGAATGCCACTCTTTGTGCAAGCTGACAGAGGGTAGGTGTACGGCCTACCGGGTGAGATACTCCTCCATCCCTACACCCAAACTTACCGGTTGTCCACTCCGGAACACACAATCCACATGACTGAAAGTTGCTAGCTCGGACAGGCATGACCTACCGGACTGGCATCCTATCCAGGAAGGACTCACCCCTCAGAGGTGGCCACCTACTGAGAGACTCACCCTAACCCTTCAAAGACTAGTCCTGGTAGTCTACCCTTATTGAGTACTCAACGTTGATTGTCCCACTTGGGAGAAAATTTATCATAATCTGCTTTATTTGGAAATAGCAATAAAGGGTTTCTAAAAGTCTTGTCAAAGTTGGGTTTTAGAAAGAGTTTAGCATTTTGTGTAGAACTGCTTGTTTAATTTTCAAATGATTTGTTTGTCTGGAATAAAAAGGAAAAACAGTCCTTAATTGCCTTCAGAAAATAAATGTCCATACACATCGCATTTGACTTGCCACAGTAATTTTTGGACTTCACAAGATTCCATGTTGGAGCTTACCTGATTCTTTGCTTGCTCAAACTCAAAAATCTTCCAAAGCTGACCTAACCCCGCTTGGGGTAAATACAAAACATAAGGTTACATTCAAGCTAAACTCACTTACACAAAATAATCCTAGTTCAACGCATTACCATCACGACCCTAATGTTCTAAGCTTTAAGGCTGCCTAAAAAAAAAAAAGAATTTTATAAAATAAGTCTAGTTTGATAAGTTAAAATAACTTGGGGTTCTAAAATAATTGCTAATAAATTATAGCCTCAATTAATAATTCTTAAGTGCTAATATTAAAAAATAAAAGAAGGTTTGAATTTTAAATAATATTAAGTCCTAATAATATTAATAAATGGTAATTTAAAAATAGCTTTATTATAAGTAAATAATAAATTACAAATAATTTTTAATTAATTTTTTAATAGATAATAAATAATTAGTAATAAATAAAATTAATAATAAATGAATTATTTTAAATTTTAAATTAATAAATAACGAATAGATTTTAATATAAATAATATTTAGGAATATAGGTAAAAGTTTGAACTAAGGTCTACAAGGTCATGAATTCTAATATTTTATTTATTATAAAAGATTTATTACTATATATATATATATATATTATTTTTAACAAAAGATCTCATTTATTTGATAAAGAAAATATTAATATTTTAATTAATAAACCAATCCAAATCTTCCTAGAGTTTCGAATTTATAGAGAAAAATATAGTAGTAATTCTATTTAAAGTAATAAAATTTTGTTAATAAAAATAACCTAGACTTAACAAGGAAATACTCTTTCACCATGATTTTCCTATTGCTAGAAAAGATTCATAAACACATTCTCCGACATCAAATAATAAACCAATCCATTCATGAACACATGCTTGACTTAACACATACTATCACAAGGCTAACTTCCTTCTAGGCATAATCATCATTAATGGCTTCAATGGAAAATAGAAACATAAGAGCCTAATCACCTTTGGTGTCATGATCTCTAACATGCTTCAAACATCCATAAAATTCATTAAGCACGAAGAACATATAATGATTCAAAAAGAAAACACATACAACTTAGCCATACACAACAATCATCATGTCTTAACTCCATCCCCTTAATCCACATGCATGTACTCAATCTCCATTCATACTCTATCTCCATATCAACACCTAGGAGACATGATTTCAGAATTTAAAAAGAGTGGATTTAAGAATGGATACTTGATTGTCGATTGCTTTGATGAAGACAAAAGAAGGTCCACGCGCGATAGAGAGTCTTGAGTGATCCACCGGGAAAAACAGCCATGGTTGATGGTTGATCAACCATTTCGATAGAGGGGGAGAGAGAGAGAGAGAGAGCATTAGAAGGGTATATTAAGAATTGAATGAAAAAGGATGAACAAGAAGGTTGTTCTTGATTTACCTTGTTGATGTTCTTGAGACCTTCAAGGGAAAAGGCTAATTTTGATCCGTTTGAAAATTCTTGTATTCGAGGTTTGGTGTTATAAATACAAGAAATGAAGTCTAGGAATTAAGTAGAAGTGATCTGGAGTATTTGAGAGTGATTTGAGGTGTTTAGAGTAGAGTTAGGCTTGAAGAAGTTTAGTGTGTGTTCTTGGTGAAAGATGGAGAGAGTTTGAGAGGATGGCTGCACGAAATCTAGTAGGGTGCTGGCCGAATGGTCTAGGGTGAATGGGAGTTTCGATTTTCAGCAAGAAGGAGAGAGAATGATCAGATTTTATTTGAAATTCAAATGGAGGAAGTTGTAAAATTGTTTAACGTAGGAGGTTAGCCATGGTGTTTGATCAAGGAAGGTTTCTTCACTCTTCAATGGTGCCGGCTGAACAAGTTGGTTTTGATGGAATGAATGGAGCTTGTTCAGGCTATAGAGCTGACCAAAATTCAGTCTATGAAGGCAGAGGAAATTCTGGTTAGTTAGCCTAATGCAAGAGTGGTTTAATGGAGTAAAATGCTGGAATTTTTTTGAAGTTCAAAAAGAGTTTGAATGGAGTGATCTTAGGAGTGTTTTGGTGTGGCTATGGAGTCCATATGCTCAAGGTAAGTATGGGGTTAATGGTGTTCAGTCTATTGTTGAGCAAGGTTTAATTTCCAGAGTTTTGAAGGGTGACTTTCGGCCTTGGCTTTGAGAGACAAAACTGGAAAATTTTCTGGTTTTAATGCTCAAGAGTTTCGAAGGATAAAGACTTTTGGTGCAGATTTTTTGCACTCACTTGGCTCGATTTTCAGTGGTTCTTCTGGGGTGTTTGAGGGTCTTCCAAGGATGGTTTTTTAGCCTTCTTTCTAAAGAAATACAGAAGAGTTTTACTGGCTTGATGGTGGATTAAAACAGTTGCATTTTCCTAGCTAGAAATGGCGAACTGCCAGAATTTTTTTCTGGTTTGGTGCAGTTTGTGCAGTCCGAAAATTGCACAGAATTTTCAGCCTTCAAGCCATACGAAATGACCATTTTCTTGGCAGCAAATGAAGAGGTTTACTGGCTGAATTTTTGAAGAGATGGTCTGCAAAAATTCTGGAAAATTTCCAGATTTTCCTTCACTTAAATATGAACAACATGAAGGTGAATTTGAAGGTTCTTTCATGGTGATTGATTTCTCTTAGAAACCCTTCCTATTTCCCCTCCTATTTTCAGCCAACTCCCCATCCTCCGAAGCTGATTTTCGAAATTCAAGGTGGAGGAATTACCACAGAATTTTTGGAATTCAAAAGAAGAGATTTAATGGACTTAAATTATAAAGATATTAGGATAAGCTAGAGGTAATAAGAAGGAGAAGAATTCCTCTAGAATTCTTTTTAGGACATGAGGATAAGATTAGGACATTCTCTTCATGTCTCCCCTAAGACAACATTCCTATTTTCATGGAATGGAAGAAAACAAAAATTCAAACTTAGTTAAGATAATCATGACAAAATCTTAAATGATGGGATTTGAACTCATGCCGTTGGAAATTAATTCATCAAGCTCTAACCACTAAACCACACTAATTCTTGTTCTTATTTTCTTAGCCACATATTCTTCTTATGAAATCCTCAAGCTATCTTCCTATTTAAACCTCAAGCAAAATTACCATTTTACCCCTCCTACTCAATAAGCATAACTAAGCATTTTAACATATAATCCACAATTCTAAAGCACATAAAATCATTAAAAAACATATATATTCCTGCAAAATAATATAATATGCATCCCGACCCCCCTTACTCTAGGGTTGGCTTTAGGTGGGGTTTCACATCCTCCCCTCCTTAGGAGAATTTCGTCCCGAAATTCAGACTCACCTTTATCTCAGATCGGGATACTTCCACTTTACCCATTCTTCTGTTTCCCATGTGGCATCTCGTGTGCCATGATGCTCCCACTGCACTTTTACTATCGGAATCTGCTTATTCCGGAGAGTCTTGATACTTCGGTCCAATATCTTTACGGGTTTCTCCACATAGCTCAGGTCGGGTTGTAGCACTAACGGCTCATCATTCAAAACATGTCTGGGATCGGCATTGTACTTCCTCAGCTACGAAACATGAAATACATCGTGCATTCCCGTCAACCCATCTGGCAAATCCAATCGATACGCCACCGGCCCAATTCTCTCTTTTATTGGAAACGGTCCCAAATACCTCGAATTCAACTTTCCCCCTTTCGGATGTTTCAGGATCCCCCTATTTGGTGTCAGTTTTAGGAACACGCTGTCTCTCACTTGAAATTCTAACTCTCTTCGCCTATTATCTGCATAACTCTTTTGTCAGCTCTGGGCTGCTTTCAACCTTTCCCTAATTAACTTGACCTTATCCAGCATTTCTTGAACATAGACCTCTCCCGATTTGCTTATGTGTCCATCCTCTGACCAACTCCAGTATAACGGTACTTGACATTTACGACTATATAGAGCTTCATACGGAGCCATTCCAATCAAATCTTGATAACTGTTAATGTATGACAACTCGGCATACGACACACTTTCGATCCACTTATCCCTGAAATCCAATACACAGGCTCTCAGCATATCCTCCAATATCTGAATAACCCTTTCTGACTGTCCATCAGTCTGCGGATGCGCCGTCGTACTGAACTTCAAAGTAGAACCCATCGATTCTTGAAACTTGCCCCAAAATCGGGATGTAAATCTTGGATCATGGTCGGACACAATACTTGAAGGCACTCCGTGTAATCTGACTATTTCCCGCACGTAGGTCTGAGCCAATTTTTCCATTGAATCCCTTACATTCACGAGTATGAAATGCGCCGACTTGGTCAATCGATCTACCATATGGCATCCTTTTGGTTCCTTGCCATAGGGAGTCTTGTAACGAAGTCCATGGTCACCTCTTCCCATTTCCATTCCAGTACTGGCAACGGTTGTAATAATCCTGCCACCTCTTTGTGCTCCGCTTTGACCTTCTGACAGGTTAAACACGTTGAGACATACTTGACCACGTTCCGCTTCATCTCGGGCCACCAATAAGACTTTTTCAGATCTTGATACATCTTGACCTCTCCCGGATGAATGGCGTACTTGCTCTTATTCACTTCTTCTAAAATTCTGTCCCTCAACTAGTGCTCCTCGGGTACACACAAACGATCTCGGAAGTACAACACTCCCGCTTCGTCCTGTCGAAATTCACTGCCTTGCCGTTTAAGCTCCTTGTCCTTGAAAAGCTGAAATTCCGCATTACTCTGCTGGGCTTCAATAATCTCCTGTCTTAGATTTGGTATCAACCTAAGGTTATTAATAATAATATTCTCTTCTTGCACTTCTGCTCTTCTATCCAACACATCCTGAACTACTTGAACCTTCTGTACCCTTAGCCTGACCATTCTGACTTTCCGGCTCAGGGCATCAGCAACGACGTTGGCTTTCCCGGGGTGGTAGTTGATAGGACAACGGTACTCTTCCAGAAATTCTATCCATCTTCGCTGCCTCAAATTCAAGTCTTTTTGGGTGGAGATGTACTTCAGGCTTTTGTGATCAGTGAACACCTTATATTCCGCTCCATACAAATAGTGCCGCCACTTCTTTAATGCAAACACAATGGCATCCAGCTCTAGATCATGCGTGGGATAATTGACTTCATGCTACTTCAATTTCCGAGAAGCATAGGCGATCACCTTCCTATCTTGCATCAAAACTGCTCCTAAGCCTTCCTTCGAAGTGTCCGTATATAGAGCGTAAGGTTTATCTGCCTCTGGTAGACTCAACACAGGCACTGTCATTAACCTCCGCTTCAACTCTTGAAAACTCATTTCGCATTTTTCATTCCAAACAAAGGGTACGTCCTTTCTCAGCAGCCGGGTCATAGGAGATGCTATTATTGAAAACCCCTTAATAAACCTCCGATAGTAGCCAGCCAATCCCAAGAAGCTTCGAATCTCGGTGATGTTCACTGGTTGCTTCCAGTCTGATACGGCTTCAACCTTCACTGGGTCTACTTTGATCCCTTTCTTGGTCACCACGTAACCAAGAAATGCCACAGTATCCAGCCAAAACTCGCACTTGCTAAATTTGGCGTAAAGCTTGTGCTCCCTTAGCTTTTCTAGTACCAACTTCAAAAGTTCTGCATGGTCCTCCAGGCTCTTGGAGTATATAAGTATGTCGTCGATGAAGACCGCCCCGAACTTGTCCAAGTAGGGTTGGAACACTCGATGCATCAGATCCATAAATACCGCGGATGCGTTGGTTACCCCGAAAGGCATCACCACAAACTCATAGTGACCATATCTTGTATTGAAGACCGTCTTAGGAATATCTTCCTCTTTTATCCTCACTTGATAGTAGCCTTGCCTCAAATCCAGTTTGGAGTAACAACTGGATCCTTGCAACTGGTCGAACAGCTCGTCAATTAACGGCAGAGGATATTTATTCTTGATGGTCAGGTTGTTCAAGCCTCGGTAGTCAATACACAGCCTTAGAGTCCCGTCCTTTTTCTTCACAAATAGCACAGGTGCTCCCCAGGGTGACGTGCTAGGTTTGATATAGCCTTGCCTCACCGACTCTTCTAGCTACTCCTTTAATTCTTTCAACTCCACCGGTGCCATCCGATACGGAGTTTGAGACACCGGTTTCACTCCTGGGACTAGATCAATGGTGAACTCAACTTCTCGATTGGGAGGTAGAGAAGTGAGTTCCGCAGGGAACACGTCAGGAAAATCCTTTACCACCTTAGTATCCTCCAGGGTGCACTGGTCATTTGGCTTGTTTATCACATAAGCCAGATATCCTTGACATCCTTGCCTCAATAATTTCCGGGCTTTAGCCCCAGCTATTAAAAACTTCAATTCTTTTACTTTCTTGCCATTGAACTCCAACACAGCACATCCTGGTCTAATGAACTGAACTGACTTATTCTTACAGTCTACTCTAGCACCATGCTTCGCTAGCCAATCTATTCCTAATATTAAATCATAATCATCAATAGCTAAGACTATTAGATCTCCCTCCAAGCTTTCTCTCCCTACTTCAATTTTACAATTCTGCACATACCGATCCGCTTGCACTATTTTCCCCAAAGGTGTACTTACTAACAAGGTAAAAGGTAGTTCTACTCCATCCCAACCCAATTGGTATGCACAATTCTTATTTAAATAGGAATGGGTAGATCCAGAGTCTATCAATGCATTAACGGAACGACCTTGGATAGTAAACGTACCTTCCACTACTGCTGCATCAGCTCCAACCTCCTCCCGGTTGAGAGCGAAAACTTTTGCTTTCACCTGCGGCTTCTGCGTTCTACTCCCGGAAGCTCCCGAGGTATTGGCTCGATTGGGCCCTGGGTTCTGAGCTGGGTTCCCCTGTCCGATCTGGAGAAGTTTAGGGTAGGTGTTCCGCAGATGATTCGGTTCTCCGCAGTGGTAGCACTTCCACTCACCTCTTCTGGACCAACAATTTTTCTCAATGTGGCCCCTTTTTCCACAATGCCGAAATAATGGAAGATTCTGCATAGGACCAACCGGTGCTGTTCGAGCTTGCTTTCCCCGATTCTGCCATTGCTGGTTGGCAGGGTGCTTGTTAGGTTGCTGCCTCTGAAAAGGTCTCGGCGGCTGTCTTGACGGTACGAGCGGTTGTGGAGCCAATCGGTTGTGATCCTCATTCTCAGTACGGGTGGCTGCATCCACAGCCCCCGAATAAGTCGTCGGTAGAGAGGGTGCTAAAGCCCTTCTTAACTCTTGCCTTAATCCCTTAACAAATTACCTCGTTCTGTTCTGTTCAGTATCCACCAGCCTCTTGCAGTACTTTGACAGTTGCGTGAACCGGGTTGCGTATTGGGCTACCGTTAGGCTTCCCTGCTTTAGATTCTGGAACTCATCTTCCCGTTTCTCAACTATCCACTGAGGGATATATTCTGCCCGAAATGCTTCTACAAAATTAGCCCATGTCCAGTCTTGGTCAATTATCTCCCAGTCGTCCTGAACCCTTTGCCACCATGCCCGAGCTGGACCCCTCAGCCGGAATGTAGCAAACTTCACCATTCGCTTCTCAGTGTACTGGAGCGTAGCAAATATGTCCTCCATTTGTTCCACCAATTGTTCTGCTTTCTGGTCTTGTTCAGCCTCCCCCAAGAAGATAGGTGGTTGAAATTTCAGAAACCGCTCCAATGCCTCGTCTTCCCCTTTCGAATTTCTTTTCTTTGTCAAGGTTTGCAGAATCTCAATCACCTTGTGGAATGCTTGTGTCATAGTTACGCTAACTGGTTCTTCCGATCCCATCTCTGGCTCTAGTTCATTCTCATCCCCCTGGTTCGGTGAGGGCATTAGAGTTGTATCAAACTCTGGTGTCACGGTCTCTGCCTCAGGAACCCTTCTGCTGGATGTGGCTGCACGACGTTTGGGTGCCATTCTAAACCATTCCCTAGATAATGAGTTCATGCACCAAAGTTAACAATATCCAAATTGAGCATGCATTCATATTCAACGTTAAGTGGAAGAAAATTAGATGTAAATTTTGTATAAAGAATTGCATATAAATTTTCCTCAAAACTTAGAGTACTCTAGGTACTCTTATTTGCATAAATTCAAAATTAAAGCAGTAAACATAAGACAAGAAAAGAAAATCCTTAGCATAGGAATTTATGAAAAGCAGTAAATAAAGCATCCCAATCGTAGCAGCACTTAGCCTTTCTAGTCCTCATCAGAATCTTCAGAGTCAGCCTCATATAACCACCCCCCAGAATTCCTAGTGAAGTCTATCCCAACCCCATTGGCAAACCCATCTATTAGCTCCTTCCCAGGTCTTCTAGAACTCTCCCCGGTTTCAACCTGATTGGGTGGGGTTACAAAGGAAGGTCTAGGTGGAGATTCATAATCTATCTCCCCTGGGTCATTACTGTCAGCAGTAAAGTCAACAATGGGACTAGGAGGGAGGGGAACATATTCCATGTCAATCTCCTCGTCTTTACTGTCAGTAACCAGGTCGATCATGGGTAGTGGAGGTGGCTCAATGACCTGGACCTCATCGTCACTACTATCATCCAGGGCAATGATTGGCTGTGGTGCAGACTGAGGTGCAGGCAGAGGCACTGGTAAGTCCTCCGGGTAGATAGGAATGGGAAGGTGCCATTGCGGCCCTTTCCTTGCGGTTCTAATCATTCTAACCACCCTACAGCACAAATAAGACAGGTCAGACAAAAGATTTGAACTCAATAAATCAAAACATATACTATCAATACTTCCCTAAACCTAGGCTCTGATACCACTTGTAACACCCCACTATCTAGGCCCATCAGGACCGGGGATGTCGCCCCGTCCAGAGGACAATGGGTCTTTATAACTAGGTTACATGGAATAAAATAAAATAAAGACTTTAAAATTAAACTGATTACAACCCAAAAGATGAATACTGGAACAAATACAAAATAAATTATTTGCAACAATCTCTCAAAACATCACATAAAGAAAATAACATGAGTCCTCAAAGCACAGGCAACAATCTAGCTAATGACCTCCATAGCAGGATCTTCCTGAAAACATGGCACAAAAGGTGGTGAGATAAAAATCTCAGTAAGCCCGTACGTGCTTTGAGTGTTTCAGGTAAAATAATTCATGTATGCAAGTTGTAAATGTTTCATAAGGAAAAGTGCTGGCAAGCAATAAATAAGTGTTGAAAATAAAGAGTGGCATTTCGCTTTTCAAACCATACATGTGCACAATAAATACAACCACTCAAATGGGTAGCCATGGGTTACCACACATTGGGCCCCATGACTAAATAATAGTCAGAATGCCACTCTTTGTGCAAGCTGATAGAGGGTAGGTGTACGGCCTACCGGGTGAGATACTCCTCCATCCCTACACCCAAACTTACCGGTTGTCCACTCCGGAACACACAGTCCACATGACTGAAAATTACTAACTCGGACCGGCATGACCTACCGGACTGGCATCCTATCCAGGAAGGACTCACCCCTCAGAGGTGGCCACCTACTGAGAGATTTACCCTAACCCTTCAAAGACTAGTCCTGGTGGTCTACCCTTATTGAATACTCAACGTTGATTGTCCCATTTGGGAGAAAATTGATCATAATCTGCTTTATTTGGAAATAGCAATTAAGGGTTTCTAAAAGTCTTGTCAAAGTTGGGTTTTAGAAAGAGTTTAGCATTTTGTGTAAAACTGCTTGTTTAATTTTGAAATGATTTGTTTGTCTGGAATAAAAAGGAAAAACAGTCATTAATTGCCTTCACAAAATAAATGTCCATACACATCGCATTTGGCTTGCCACAGTAATTTTTGGTCTTCACAAAATTCCATGCAGGAGCTTACCTGATTCTTTGCTTGCTCAAACTCAAAAGTCTTCCAAGGCTGACCTAACCCCGCCTGGGGTAAACACAAAACATAAGGTTACATTCAAGCTAAACTCACTTACACAAAATAATCCTAGTTCAACCCATTACCATCACGACCCTAATGTTCTAAGCTTTAAGGCTAGCTAAAAAAAAAGAATTTTATAAAATAAGTCTAGTTTGATAAGTTAAAATAACTTGGGGTTCTAAAATAATTGCTAATAAATTATAGACTCAATTAATAATTCTTGAGTGCTATTATTAATAAATAAAAGAAGGTTTGAATTTTAAATAATATTAAGTCCTAATAATATTAATAAATGGTAATTTAAAAATAGCTTTATTATAAGTAAATAATAAATTACAAATAATTTTTAATTAATTTTTTAATAGATAATAAATAATTAGTAATAAATAAAATTAATAATAAATGAATTATTTTAAATTTTAAATTAATAAATAACAAATAGATTTTAATATAAATAATATTTAGGAATATAGGTAAAAGTTTGAACTAAGGTCTACAAGGTCATTAATTGTAATATTTTATTTATTATAAAAGATTTATTACTATATATATATATATATATTATTTTTAACAAAAGATCTCATTTATTTGATAAAGAAAATATTAATATTTTAATTAATAAACCAATCCAAATCTTCCTAGAGTTTCGAATTTATAGAGAAAAATATAGTAGTAATTCTATTTAAAGTAATAAAATTTTGTTAATAAAAATAACCTAGACTTAACAAGGAAATACTCTTTCACCATGATTTTCCTATTGCTAGAAAAGATTCATAAACACATTCTCCAACATCAAATATTTAACCAATCCATTCATGAACACATGCTTGACTTAACACATACTATCACAAGGCTAACTTCCTTCTAGGCATAATCATCATTAATGGCTTCAATGGAAAATAGAAACATAAGAGCCTAATCACCTTTGGTGTCATGATCTCTAACATGCTTCAAACATCCATAAAATTCATTAAGCATGAAGAACATACAATGATTCAAAAAGAAAACACATACAACTTAGCTATACACAACAATCATCATGTCTTAACTCCATCCCCTTAATCTACATGCATATACTCAATCTCCATTCATACTCTATCTCCCTACCAACACCTAGGAGACATGATTTCAGAATTTAAAAAGAGAAGATTTAAGAATGGATACTTGATTGTCGATTGCTTTGATGAAGACAAAAGAAGGTCCACGCGCGATAGAGAGTCTTGAGTGATCCACCGGGAAAAACAGCCATGGTTGATCAACCATTTCGGTAGAGGGGGAGAGAGAGAGAGAGAGAGAGAGAGAGAGAGAGCATTAGAAGGCTATATTAAGAATTGAATGAAAAAGGATGAAAAAGAAGGTTGTTCTTGATTTACCTTGTTGATGTTCTTGAGACCTTCAAGGGAAAAGGCTAATTTTGATCCGTTTGAAAATTCTTGTATTCGAGGTTTTATGTTATAAATACCAGAAATGAAGTCTAGGAATTAAGTAGAAGTGATCTGGAGTATTTGAGAGTAATTGGAGGTGTTTAGAGTAGGGTTAGGCTTGAAGAAGTTTAGTGTGTGTTCTTGGTGTTCTTGGTGAAAGATGGAGAGAGTTTGAGAGGATGGCTGCACGAAATCTAGTAGGTTGCTGGCCGAATGGTCTAGGGTGAATGGGAGTTTCGATTTTCAGCAAGAAGGAGAGAGAATGATCAGATTTTATTTGAAATTCAAATGGAGGAAGTTGTGGAGTTGTTTAACGTAGGAGGTTAGCCATGGTGTTTGATCAAGGAAGGTTTCTTCACTCTTCAATGGTGCCAGCTGAACAAGGTGGTTTTGATGGAATGAATGGAGCTTGTTCAGGCTATAGAACTGACCAAAATTCAGTCTATGAAGGTAGTGGAAATTCTGGTTAGTTAGCCTAATGCAAGAGTGGTTTAATGGAGTAAAATGCTAGAATTTTTTTGAAGTTCAAAAAGAGTTTGAATAGAGTGATCTTAGGAGTGTTTTGAGGTGTGGCTATGGAGTCCATATGCTCAAGGTAAGTGTGGGGTTAATGGTGTTCAGTCTATTGTTGAGCAAGGTTCAATTTCCAGAGTTAATGGTGTTCAGTCTATTGTAGAGACAAGCTAAGTCTAGATCTCTTCCACATAGTCTTTATACTTCTTTGCCAACACCTAATGTACCTTGAGTTGACATTTCAATGGACTTCATCTTAGGATTACCCAGGTCCAAGGGGGGTAAAGACTTCATATTTGTGATTGTTGATCGATTTTCCAAAATGGCTCATTTTGTGGCTTGTTCCAAGACTAATGATGCATCTTATATTGTAGATTTATTCTTTAAGGAAGTGGTGAGAATGTACGGGATTCCAAGGACTATTGTCTCAGATAGGGATAATAAATTCCTTAGCCACTTTTGGAGAGTATTATGGAACAAACTTGGTACTAATCTCTTATTTTCCACAGCTTGTCATCCTCAAACGGACAAACAAACGTAGGTGGTCAACCGAACACTCATCCAACTCTTACAGACCATAATCAAGAAAAACTTGAAAAATTGGGAGGAGTGCTTGCCATACATTGAGTTTGCTCACAATAGGGCTATTCACTCTACCACTTCTTATTCTCCTTTTGAAATTGTGTATGGTTTTAATCCTCTAACTTCTTTAGATTTGGTTCCCTTGCCTATAGGTGAACGGTTGAACCTTGATGGAGCTAAGAAGGGGGAAAATGGTGAAGGCACTCCATGAGAACGTGAAAGCAACCATTGCAAAACAAAATGAAGATATCGCCCATAAGTGTAATCAAGGAAGGAAAAATGTGTTATTTGAGTTGGGCGATTGGGTATGGGTTCATCTTTGCAAGGAGAGATTTCCTACGCAACAACGGAGCAAACTAGATCCAAGGGGGGATGGTCCATTTCAAGTTTTCACCAAAGTTGGCGATAACGCTTATAAGAATGATTTACCTGGTGAGTATCATGTTAGCACCACTTTTAATGTTAGTGACCTCTCTCCCTTTGATGTTGATTATGGCAATGATTCAGAGATGAATCCTTTTCACAGAGGGGGAGATGATGAGATTCCACTTTATCATGGAGGTCAAGATCAAGGACGGGGAGGTGTGACCGTGCAAGGACAAGGACCAAAGATAAGGACCGATGACAAGATCGAGGACAAAGAAGCTTCAAGATGAGTTCCAATTGCTCATAAAACCATGCTTGTGAATGGAAGAGGGTTGGAAGGTTGAGGAAGCTAGCTAAAAGTTCATTTTGATGACTATCCAAGAAGGACCCCGACAAGAACTCAAGCCGGCAACAAGGACGGATGAAATTTGACCAAAGTTGGGCTTCTAGCGGACATCCAGCGCCGGCCGAAGTAGTAGAATCGGTGCCGACTTCATTCTGGAATCAACGGCTTCATTTTGGCATCAACCGGCCCGAAGACAGTGTGCAACCAGCGCCGGCTTTAGAGTCCTAACTGGCGTTGGCTACAGCCTAGGTAGCCGACGGCTACCCCGCATTTTTTATGTTTTCTCCAATTTTCTCTAATTTTAAGTGTTTGTAAAGACTTATTAAGACCCTAAACTGTAATAGAACCTCAGGGATTACTTAGCTAGGGTTAGGGTATTATAAATACAACCTTTAGTGATTCGACAACATAATTCACATACTTTATTCAAAATTTGAGAGAGAATCTTGAGAGGCGCTAGCCTCTTTTGTTCATCTTATTCAAGACCATGCTTAAGGGTTAGTCCTTCTTATGAATGAGTCCATAAATCTTTTGGATAATCAAATGTGGTTTCTTGAATGGATCTTAGTTTCTTTACTCTTCTAAGGTTTGTTTGAAATTCCATTACTTGGGTGCCTATTTGTTCTTGTTTGCCTTTGTTGCTTCAAGGATATTGGGATGGGGTTATAGTAGAACTTTCTACTATTCTTAAAGGTTTTTTGAGCTTAGTTTTTCAAGGGTTTGATAGAGGGTAGGTTGTTATTTCATTTTCTCCTTTTGTCTTAAGAAGAATCTTTGTTTTGGTCCCATTAGTTGACCTGAACTCCTTACCAATTAAACCACCTACAACACCAATAAAAAGCCCACTCAAGATTATATCAGATATCCTACAAAGTTACAGCCCACTACGTTATGGAAATATGGGGTGTTACAAATGGGCTTGATATGGAAAATGGTTCTATGATGATTAAGATAAGGGCATTCTATTCAATTTATGAATGCCCGATTCCAAAATTTATCATTTTCTAAAAATCTAAAATATTTAATCCAAAAGGACTAGATTCACAAAAATCATTTTCCAAATACCCAATATGGAATAAATTCTTACTCTGATACCATTGTAATACCCCATATTTCCATAACGTAGTGGGTTATAACTTTGTGGGATGTCGCCCCGACCGATTGGTTATACAAGGGGACTTTATAACAAAATTTACTCAAAAGGCAGAGAATTTTTTTTTCCAACACAGAAAAGTACAAGAATTTGGCTTCTGATATATATACTCGTGAATACAACAGGTCCAAGAAGTAGCATGTGCCTCTGGGAGTCCACCATGCTTCTGTTGTGCCTCTAATCCTGAATTTTTCAAGGAAAATAACACGCGTGTGAGTGAAAATCACTTAGTGAGTCCCATGTCTGCTAGTGCTTTAGAAAAGACACAGAGTACATAAAACTCTTGCGGGGAAAACATTTCATTTGTTCACTAGAAGCAATTTCAAAACCCTCTAAAGAAGGGTTTATTTAGAACTCAATCATTTTTGGAAAACTATGTTTCAATTTCAAATCGTTGCCCCGATTTCCACATCACAGACATTCCTCCAACAAAAAGACTGCCTATATGCAAAGCTTACTTGGCGTCGCCCAAAGCGCTATGTATCATTGTGTTTAGACCGTAGCCTACAGCACTCAACCGTGCGTCGTCGGATTGGTAAGTACACCACAACGTACTACCAAGAAGAGAATCAAGTTAGTGCTTATGCCGGGAATTCAAGTTGGTGCTTACGCCAGGAATTCAAGTTAGTGCATACACAAGGTATTTAAGTTAGTGCTTACGCCAGGAATTCAAGTTAGTGCTTACACCAGGAATTCAAGTTAGTGCATACGCCAGGTATTTAAGTTAGTACTTACACTAGGAATTCAATTTAGTGCATATGCCAGTTATTCAAGTTAGTGCATATGCCAGGTATTTAAGTTAGTGCTTACGCCAGGAATTCAAGTTAGTGCATAAGCTAGGCATTTAAGTTAGTGCTTACGCTAGGAATTCAAGTTAGTGCATATGCCAGGTATTCAAGTTTGAGTCATTTTCTCCGTACTTGATCGAAAAAATTATTTCCAAGGGTATTCAAGTCATTTTACCCTTATCCGATTTCAAAAGTCATTTTGAGGGTATTCGGGTCATTTTACCCTTATCCGATTTCAAAAGTATTCACAAAAGTTCCAATAAGGGTATTTTGATCATTTACCGTATATCCAATTCCAAAATTTTTCATAAACATTCCAATAAGGAAATTTGGATCATTTTCCAATTACTCGATTTCAAAAAGAACTCATTTCAAGAAATTTAAAATTCTAATCCTAAAAGAGAATTAAATTCAAAGTCCACTGTTGAATAAGGAAATGAAGAATGATGTGTAATTTTGTGATTGGAACACATCATTTTGTGGGCCATTTAATTTAGGCCTTGGGTATTGTGGTTAGCTAATGTTTAGACCAAGAGTAGATGAATGAATGGCTGGAAATTGGCCAAGAATTTCATTGGCCTTGCAAGAAGAAATAAGAGAATTTTTGTGGAGGAAATAAAAGTGGTTAGTGTGTAAATTTTTCATTGGAACACACCTATACATTAGCCACCATACAATTAATTGATTTAAAATTTTCTTGGCCAAATTTCTAATGAGAATGGCGGTGGGAAGGCTGTTATAACAGCTAGAATTTCGGCCAGCCTTGAAGAAGGAAAAACAAGCGAAA
Source organism: Voacanga thouarsii (assembly GCA_026120185.1). Classification (NCBI taxonomy): domain Eukaryota; kingdom Viridiplantae; phylum Streptophyta; class Magnoliopsida; order Gentianales; family Apocynaceae; genus Voacanga; species Voacanga thouarsii. The sequence goes on along the minus strand of JANUWF010001049.1, from coordinate 3,574,334 downwards.
ACAAGGAAAGAAAAGTTAGAGAAAAATTGGGAGAAAAAGGAAAAGGAGAGAGAAAGAAAGAAGCGTGTGTGTTCTTTGTGTTCTTGGAGCAAAATCACTTAAAATAGCCTCAAACACAAGGTAAAATCCTATGCTTCAAGAATTAAATTTGTAGATTTCATTTTGGTGGTCATTATGATATCAATTTTAACATGAAAACATGATTTTCATGTCTTGATTTTGGATTAAAGCTTGGGTTTGTAAACTTTGCGTGTGAACCTTGTATATGCCTATGTGTTCTATATATGTCGGCTGCCTAGAAGCCTTATGGATATTTTTTTTGTGTAAGGAGGAATTGAATATTTATGGTAGTTTGAAGGATTGCTTTTGGTTGATGAGATGATGACCAAAGTAGAACAAAAATGGAAGTCACTTGGTTGGAATAATGAATTATACTACCTTTTGTTTTGAAGAAGTGAGTTTGTGTTGAATAAGTATTACTCTTTTGAGCCATTGGAATCTAGAAAACACAGAATTAAGAAAATTGAGTGAATTAATGGTTCCAAGGTGTTAAACGCTAAAGGAAAACAAAGGAAAGCATGAATAGTAGGTTTGAGACAAAACTACTAGAGCTATTTTTGCCCAGTAGCATGTTATAGGAACTAGAACTCTAAAAAAGCCTATAAAAAATTATCATTAAGAGTCTTACGGTCAATTTGGTTTATCATAGAGCCAAATCGGAGTTGTGGATTGAAAGTTATGTGCAAAATAAAATGATGTGGTAAACTAGTGAAATTTCAGAAAAGTAGTCCGAAAATGGATGAATTTAAGAATGATTAATTGTGTGATTTTGGATGAAATTAAGGGAAAATATGAAGTTAATCCTTTTTATATGAACGGAGAAAGTTTGTGGAAAAAGGAAAATGAAAGAATTGATCAAATGATGAAAAAATGTTGTGAACGAAAGTTAAGCGATTTCCTTAACCGTCAGCCCTGTCGGCTAACCATCAGTCCCGACGACTAATATTTGTTGAATGTCGGGAATGTTGGCTAGATGTCGGCTATTTTTTTACTAGACACAAATTGATCCGAAAACGATGTTTGGTGTAGGTTTAACAGTAAACAACTAACGTAATGGTGAAAACGGTAGAAACGGTGGTTGAACGGCCGTGAATGGAAAAGTTTAGTCAGGACATGAGGTGAGTCCCTTTGATTTCTAAAACCTTTTGAAAGCTAGTGTGCTTCACTTTGCCATGAAATTCTATGTTTTATACCATTTTGGAAATCCCTGAATATGTTTAAGGTTTATCTGATGTTGAATGCAAATTTTCATGTATGAGATTCTTTGTTTATATATGTGCACGTGACCACCAGTAAGGGTTGTTGTATGGATTTGGAGCTTACATACTCTGTTATTTTATTTTCGTTATAAAGACCCCTTGTCTGGGTGACTGGACGGGGCAACACCCAGTTTTGATATGCTTCCGCTGTTACCTTTAGTAAGGGTGTTACAATTGGTATCAGAGCCTAATTTTATAGAACTGTAGTATCGTCATAGGGATTGATTGAACTCTTTCATTGTGGAGGTATGATGGATAGGAGTGATAAGGGCAAGCGCCTAATGGATGTGCATAGTAATGATGGGAAGAAAAAGATAGATGAGCATTCGGGTGTGAAAAGATCTGGGAGGATTAGGATTATCTACTAAGTAGGTATGCCAGGACGTTTCACTTGGATAGGATCCGGCCCTGGCCGCCTTCATACACCCCGTCTCACTGGGAGCGCGTTTGACCATGTAGTGCCTGTCATTACCTTATTTGCGCGAGACCCAAGTCTGGAAAGGACACCTACTCCTGAGAGGACATCATCACCACATGAGGAGATGGGTGGCGATTTTGATGAAATTGATGGCGATATTGAACCCCACCATCAGGATAATGATAAGGAGGATAGTGTCCTCGATGGTGTAGTATTGTCTAAGGATGATAAGAAGGAATTTGGCGAGGATACTCCGAGAGTATTAGAAGCTGAGATGTTATGTTTGGAGGATGTTGAGATAGGAAGAGATCAGGAGGTACCCAAGGTGAAGGTACCTGTGGTTAAGGAGTTCGAGGAAGAATTGGAGATAGACTCAGACATACTGGCTTAGTTGCACTTTGATAAGGATGAAGGTGAAGGATTCAATATAGCCGAATCTTATATGATTTCTACTAACTTAGAACCTCCCGTTTCAAATAGTGATGACGATGAGCAGGAGGATGAGACGTGGATATGTGTAGTAAGATATGTGCAGTTCAGCCAGTGTATATGACTGTGTGCTCGGCACACGAATTTTGTACTGGCTTGGTGTTTCATAAGAATGAATATATGTTATGATCCTACTATGTGCACTATAGCTTTTTTGTGCCTGCTCTTGAGTTATGTTATAATGTTTTACCAGTAAAATTGTATGAACTGTACAGATGTCTCCTAAATAAACTTTTGGATGATCATCGCGAACTACTCAACATAACCCTAAGCAAATGGTGGAGCAATTGCAAGTGGAAGGTTCCCATTTTTTGAATTTGGATTATTTTATATTCTAAAACTTCTAGAAAATGGCTGATACTATTCAATGGATGGCTGGGACTATTTGTTGGGTATCTCAGGCTCGTATCGTATGCAGCGTAGCGAAACATAAAACGAGATACCCTCTCAGGACCAGTCTATGTGTGGAAAACAAGACATAAAGAGAATAAAGGTAATAGCTTTTACCTTTGGGTGATCGTCCGAAGAGCAAAAACTTTCTTCTTCAAGTTGAGGCTCGATTCAGCAATCCTTATGATCAACCTCCACGTGAGTTGAACGTCTAACCACTATAATCACAGTGTGTGATTATCTCTAACAGTAATTCACACAGAGAGTACACTCAAGCACCAAAATTTCCTATGCCAGCAGAGAAAGATGGCGGCTAGGGTTCTTTGATCAAGATCAAATCAAGAGAGAGAAGCGAGAAGAGAGAATGTTCGTGGATGTTGTTTTGTGTGTTGTTCAGCTAGGGTTTTTTGTGTGTTACATATACTATATATTACATGAAATTTCCCTCCCAAAACTGAGAGTTCTAATCCTATTAGAATTCTCTAATTGTAATTGGAAACATGAAGTTTTTACAATTACAACTTTATAAGAAATGCTTGTCAGTACCCCATTGAGAAAGTACATGAATAGTGAGAAAGTACATAAGGAATTTAAGATCTTGGTAGGAAATGAAATTTTAGAGGAGATTTGATATGTCTGCCCATAGAGGACTAAGATGCTATCTTGGGCATGGACTGGCTATCCCAGCATCGTAATCAAGTTGACTGTAAACATAAAATAGTACAACTCCATTAGCCTGGGAAACCTATATTGGAAATTGTAGACGAAGCTGGGAGGAAAAGTAATACTTGCATATCGAGACTCAAGGCCTAGAAGATAATAAAAATGGGTGTACTGGGTACTTAGCCTATGTAATTAATAAGCCAGGAGGGGTTAAGAAACCCGAAGAAGTTCCTGCTATGAATGAGTATTTGGATGTTTTTCTAGTGAAATCGAATGAATTACCACTGAAGAGGGAAGTAGAATTTTCTATTGAGTCAGGACATCAGCAGAACCAATTTCAAGAACTCCATATTGAATGGCACCTACAGAATTGTAGGAGCTTAAGAAATAAGTATAGGAATTAATGGAGCAAGAATTCATTCTGCCTAGTACTTCACTTTAGGGAGTACCTATCCTATTTGTTAGAAAGAAAGATGAGTTGCCACGGATGTATATAGATTTGTGAGGTCAAATACAGTAACGGTAAAGAATAAATATCCATTACTCATGATTGATGAATTGTTTGATCGGTTACAAAGAGTAGGATGATTCTCAGAGTTAGACTTACGGCAAGGATATTGCTAAGTTTGGATTCGGGAAGAAAATATATTGAGAACTGCATTTAACACGATATGGACCTTTTGAGCTTGTAGTGAGGCCCCATTTGGTGTCACTAATGCCTGCTGTTTCATAGATCTAATGCACCGGACATTGTAGCCTAGTTTTGTGGTTATATTCATATATGATATTCTGGTGTACTCCAAGGATATCTAAGAACATGAACAATAATCTTCAGAAAGTATTAGGAAAGTTAAGGGAGATCAAACTATATGCAAAATTCAGTAAGTGTGAGTCTTGGCTACAAGAAGTAGCATTCTTGGACATGTGATATCCAGAGTTGCGAGTATAATAGATCCTGCAAAAGTTGAAGTAGTGACGAATTGGAAACGTCTTGAGATTCTGACTAAATACGATGTTTTCTGGGATTTGCAAGATATTATCAGAGATTTACTGAGAAATTTCCTAAGATAGCTTTACTTTGAGTCAACTTACCCAAATGAAAGTTCCTTAAGTTTGGACTAGAAAATGTGAGGGAAAATTCCAAGAGTTGAGAAAAGGATTAAGCTCTACTCCTATTTTAACATTGCCAATGATGGAGAAGCCTTATGAGGAGTACACAAATGTGTCAAAGGAAGGATTGAGAGGAGTATTGATGCGGGAGAGAAAGGTGATAGCATATATCTCTAGGAAAAGGAAACCTCATGAGGAGAATTACATTCCACGTGATTTAGAGTTAGTTACTATTGTGTTTGCCCTTTAGGTGTGGAGACATTATTTGTGTGGGGCTGAGTTAGAAATCTTCACTGACCACAAAAGATTGAAGTATGTTTTTACTCAAAAGGATTTGAGCATAAGGTAAAGTTGATGGATGAAATTTTTGGAAGGATTTTAATGTCCAATTAAATATCATCCTAGAAAAGAAAACATAGTAGTAAATGGCCTTAGTAGGAAGGCTAATTTATCAGCTCTTCAGACGTTACAAATTCTAGAATTTAAAGTATTTGCAGTAGGCTGAGAAATAAGGATAAGTGACACTTCCATTCAACCTGCCTTCCTACAACAGTTGAAGAGAGAGCAAGCTAAAGATAAAGAGTGCAAAAGTTAGTTGAGAAGGAGGCGACTATAGGAGGAGATGAGTTCTGAAAAGACAATGATGGGATTAATTGCTACGGGGGTCGGTATTGTATTCTGAAACGATCTGCGATGAGATATGATGTTTTAATGGAGGCACCTTGGAATATGTATACCGTCCATCCAGGAGCCGTAAAAATGTATCAAAACCTAAAATGGCATTATTGGTGGATTGGTACGAAGAAGGACAATTCAGACCTTGTAACTCAATATTTAATTTGTCAGTAAAAAAAAGCTAATTAACAACGGCCTGGAGGGTGACAATCATTATCTACTCCATCGTGGAAATGGGATGAAATTACTAGACCTCATTACAAGATTACCTATGATAGTAGAGCAGCGAGATACTATTTGGGTGATAATGGATCAACTAACTAAGTTTGCTCATTTCATTCCTATTAATTAACAAAATTCCCTAGAGAAGTTAAGTGAAATCTATAGGGAGGAAGTAATCAGACTTCATGAGTATCCTCTAGTATTGTGTCAGATCGAGATCCTAAATTTACCTCAAAGTTTGGACTAAGTTGCAGTAGAGGTATGGGACCACAATAAAGTTCAGTATAGCAGTACACCTACAAACAGATGGATAGACAGAACAAGTGAATAGAGCTTTGAAAGACATGTTGAGGACCTGTGCTTTGGATTTTGGAACTAAGTGGATTGATAATTTAGCATATGTAGAATTTGCACACGAATAGGAATGGCCTTATTTGAAGCTTTATATGGAAGAAAATGTCAGTCCCTATTATATTGGGAAAATTTAGGAAGGAGATCGAGCAAACAAGATACTTTTGATCTTGAAAAGGCCTGATAGCTTGTACAGATGATCAAAACCAAGTTAGAAGTAGTGTAGAGTAGACAAAAAAGTTATGCGGATCGACGTAGAAGAGATTTGGAATTTACTGAAGAGGATCATGTATTCTTGAAGTTGGCTCCACAATGACTATTGAGAACCAAAGAACAAGAAAAAAAAAACTAGCATTTAGGTATGTTGGATCATTCCCTATTATCAAAAGGATTGGGAAAGTAGCCTATTGATTAGAGTTACTAGTAGAACTTCAAGTTTTTCATGGCTTATTTTATGTACCACAACTTTGAGAGTTTGTGGCTAATCCTGCACACATTTTGAATGAAGAGCTTGCTAAGATAACTCTAAGCTTAAAGTATGAGGAAAGCCTATTAAGATCTTGGAGTATGCTGAAAAGGAATTGTGGAATGAGAAAATTCCACTTGTACAAGTATCATGGAATCATTATTTTGTGTAAGATGCAACTTGTGAAAAATGAAAGCAAAGATGTTGAAAAAGTACCCAGGTTTATCTCAACAGTAAGCCAATTTCGAGGATGAAATTTTTTATAAGAAGGGGAGAATGTGACACCCCACCTTTCACTTTCAATTGGCTACTATTTGTAATAGGATGAGAATTTATATCAATTGCCAGAACAAAAGATGATCGGTGTAATGAGAGGAATATTTTTGTATAATAATATCCTAACGGGACCTGGATGTAGTTATTGGTGTTCTACCTCTACCCTAAATTTTTGAAAGGCTATTTTTCTTAACCAAATAAGAATTGTAGGGTACTCTGAAAAGAGAAATTGATCAGTGCGATGATACGCATGTTTTGGTTTAAATTATGCTACCCGGGGTATCGGGGGCACTTTCGTCATTTTACCCGCACTTTGGCTACAAATTTGACCAAGTAGAGAAGGAATTGAGGAATTTAAGTGTTTCCAATGAATTCAGTGGAATTTTTGGAGTTGATTGGTGAAATAAAATATTTTCCCGTTACGGACCCAATTTTGGTCATTTCTGAAGAAAATAGGAAAATGCAGTTGAAAATGGGATGTGTGGCTTCTTGTGATGGGTGGCCAAGGACAAATGTCAAATAATAAGATGATTCATGAAAGATTCATGCATGCAAGACTTCTTAAATAAGCTTTGCAAAATAAATGAAGAATGATGTGTAATTTTGTGATTGGAACACATCACTTGTGGACCCACTTGATTAAGGTCTTAAGCAACATAATTGCCTAATATTTAGATCAAGAGAAGATGAATGAATGGCTGGAAATTGGCCATGCAAGGAGAAATAAAGGAATGTTTTGTGGAGGAAAAAGTGGTTGGTATGTAAAAATCCTATTGGAACACACTTAAATATATCCACCATTCAATTAAACCAAAACAAGACATGAAGGGCCAAGATTTGATGGGTGAATGGCGGTGGAAAAGGGCTGTTAAATAGCCTGAATTTTGGCAGCCATGAGAAGGAAAAACCAGGAGAAAAAGAGATCAAATAAGTGAAAACAAAAAGGGTAGCTAGTGTATGTTCTTGGTGTACTAGGTGAAGCCGTGGTGTTCTTGGAGCAAATCACACCAAATAGCCTCAAATACAAGGTAAAACCCTACCTTGCTTGAATTCAAGTTGTTGTTAGGTGAATGATGATTATGATGATGTGAATTTTAACATAAAAACATGACTTTTATGTATTGATTTCGGATCAAAGCTAGGGTTTGTGAACTTTTATGTATGAACTTTATATATGCTTGTATATGTGCCATCTACCTACGGGCCTTTGAATGATGTTTTTTGTGAAGAAGAACTGAATAATTATGGTAGATTGAAGGCTTATTTTCGGTTGAAGAGGTGATGATCAGAGTAGAGTAAAAATGGAATTTACTTGGTTGGAAAAATGGTTCAAACTAGCTTTTGATTAGAAAAGATGATTTTTTGTTGGATAAGTGTGAATTTTGTGAGCTACATGAAATCTGAAAATTCAGAATTAAAGATGATTTGAAGGAGGTTTTAATGAATTAATGGTTCCAAAGTGCTAAAGGCTAAAGGAAAACAAAGGAAAGCATGAATAGTGAAATTGAGACAAAACTACTAGGGCAGTTTTTGCCCAGTAGCGTGTTACTAGAACTAGAACTCTAGAAACAGGCTCTACAAAATTAAATTTAAGAGTCTTATGGTCATTTTGGTATATCATAGGGACAAATCAGAGCTGTAGATTGAATGTTATGTGCAAAACAAAATCATGTGTCAATCTGTGAAATTCCAGAAAAATTAGTTTGAAAATGGATGAACTTAAGGATGATTAATTGTGTGATTTTGGATGAAATAAATGGGAAATATGAAGTGAATACCTTTTTTATGAAGGGAGGAAAGATGTGGGAAAATGAAAATGAAAGAATTGATCAAACGATGAAAAAACGACATGAACGAAAGTTGAACGTTTTCCTTAACCGCCGGCCCACCGTCGACTAAACAACGGTAGGACGTTGGCTAACCGTTGGGCACGTCTACTACCCATCGGCTATTTTTTGGTTGAACACAAATTGACCTGAAAATGATGTTTGGTGTAGGTTTGTCGATAAACGATCAACGAAACATTGAAAACGGTGGAAACAATGGTTAAACAGCCATAAACGGAAAGAGTTTAGTTAGGACACAAGGTGAGTCCCTTTGATTTCTAAAACCTTTTGAAAGCTAGTGTGTTTCATTTTTCCATGAAATGCTATGTTTTATACCATTTTGGAAATCCCTAAATATGTTTAAGGTTTATCTAAGCAAGAAATATTTTATGCCATTTTGGGCTCGATTGAACATCATAATTGGCTTGAAAACCTTACTGGATGATTAAAGCATGAATTTTGTGAATTTAGTCCTTTTTAGATTACATGTTTGGGATTTTCAAAAAATGGAAAATTTTGGAATCCGGTATTAATAAATTGACTGGAATGCCCTTATTGGAAAATTTTATGGAAATATGTTTGGAAAATTTGAATTTAATCCTCTTTTGGTATTAGAATTCTAGATTTCTTGAAATGAGTTCCTTTTGGTATTTGGAAAATTATCCAAATGTCCTTATTGGAATGTTTATGAAAACTTTTGGAATTGGGTATACGGTAAATGACCAAAATACCCTTATTGAAACTTTTGTGAATACTTTTCAAATTAGGTAAGGATAAAATGACTCGAATACCCTTGGAAAATCTTTTGGAATTAGGTAGGGTAAAATGACCTGAATACCCTTGGAAAATGACTTTTTGTGATCGAGTACTGGAAAAACGACCCGAATTCTCTTGGAAATATATTTTGATGTGTGAATAGAACTCTTTATCTTGTTTTAACATGATTTTGGAAAATGATCTCTCATGATGAGATTGACTTTTGGAAAACGACCTTTTGATCCCTGTAATTATTTTGTTGGCCTGGTGTGCCATGGAATGAATTGATTGGCTTTGCAGAGCCTATGTGAACGATGATCTGACTTGCGAGTCAGTGGGATCAAATTTAGGGAAGTGTTGTTTTTCTCCAAAAATGTTTTGATTTGGAAATCCTGTGGGATCAGATAACCCTCTGGCCTGATCAGTCAGATGGGGTTAGTATTGTTAACGTTGAGTACTCAGCAATGACTTTGATCTTTGTACTAGCTCATGTTAGAGGTAGACGACCCTAAGTAACCTAGCTAGTTTAGGGGATTGTCTTACACCAAACAGGGCGACAGGATATTGAGATGAGTCATCCTGGCTTGCTATTTAGCACTTGGCAATTGCCTCGTCTATGGGCGCTTCTTATTTTGAGTCATTCACTGGATGCCGGGTGGGGACACTTGGTGTGTTTGACTCCTTACCGCCTCGATGGTGATTAATGTCAGGATTGAGACCCCTGACTTATAGTGGCAAGTAAAAGATTGTGTGCTGTGGTACACTAGATATGTTGCGGTATACCTAAGCAGAAGTATGCTGAGGTGTACTTATTCCGGTGATGCACGGTAGAGTACTAGAGGTTATGGTCTCAGTACAATGATACGTGATGCTAAGGCTAGGACTGCGGGACTTGCATGTTGATACAGGCCGACTTTCTGTTGGAGAAGTGCCTGTAATTTGAAAAAAATTGGGGCAATAATTTGAAATTAAAATACAATTTCCAAAAATGATTGAGTTCTAAATAAACTCCTCGTTAAAGAGTTTTGGAATCGTTTCCAATGAACAAATGATATGCTATTCCACAAAAGTTTTGTGTACTCTGTCTCTTTGATAAAGTACTAGCACACATGGAACTCACTGGGTGATTTTTTCACTCACAAGTGTCTTTTATCTTACCATTTTTGTAGGATCTGGAGTTGAGCAGACCTATGGATAAAGGACGATACCACAGTGATAGTAGAAAAGGTCCAGACGTTTCCCCTTTGCATAATATACCTTATTATTAATGTTGAATGGAAATTTTCATGTATGAGATTCTTTGCTTATATATGTGCACGTGACCATCAGTAAGGGTTGTTGTATGAATCTAGACCTTACATACTCTGTTATTTTTTTTTTGTTATAAAGACCCTTTGTCTGGGTGACTGGATGGGGCGACACCCAGTTTTGATATGCTTCTGCTGTTACCTTTAGTAGGGGTGTTACAATAAGTCCTGATAGTTTTAGGTTGAAGGATTGGTCCTGTATGAAATGGATTTTATTTTATTTGAGTAGCCTGATTTATTTATTGGGTTAGAATAAAATAAAAGGTCCAAAAAGGAAGAATTATATATTGGCCCATTTGGGTTAATTAATTAATTTAATTATTGAGCTTATATTAGTGTAGGAACAATTAAATTGAATTAAAGGCTTAACCCAATGAACTGGGCCAACGCTTAAGGTTTATATTGGTCCATTTGGGTTATTTAATTATTGGGCTTGTAATAGTCCAAGAATAATTAAATTAAATTAAAGGCTTAACCAAATGAACTGGGCTATAGGTCCATAGGCATGTTTAATAGCTTAACATGATAAGGCCCTTAGGGCTTCTTTAATTCTATCACCTCTGTTTGATTTTTGAATGCCCGGATGATAGCCTATTATCAAGGCAATTGGGATTCAGAAGGGAACAGTAGAGGTTTGACAGAGTACATTCTTTTCCCTCAAGCTGTTTTGGCTTTTCTTCTTCACGTGTGTGCATGTGTTCTCTGTGAAAACAAGAATAGAGACACGTATTTCCTGATAATGCTCAATAGCATTTAGTCAGAGAAAGGAAGATCATCCTTTTCATCCATAGCCTTTACCAGGCTTTTAGGCATGGTTGTATTCCAAAAGATAAGAGGAGTTGCGTTGATGCCCAGAAGAAGCCGATGGCTTGCGGGACAATGGCCTGAATAATTAATCTTAGAAGTAGAAGTGGTTCAGACCGAGGTGCCAGCACCCCCTAGACTAGTGAAAGCATGCAGAGGTATAAAAAAATTTCTACCACTGCTCTTCTGCGTGTGCTCTGTTTTTCAAACATGCTACTGTGAGTTTTTCGTTTTGCCTATAACCTTGGCCCAGTTCATTGGGTTAAGCCTTTAATTTAATTTAATTTAATTATTCCTGGACTAATACAAGTCTAATAATTAAATTAATTAAATAATCCAAATGGACCAACATAAACCTCAAGCCTTGGCCCAGTTTACTGGGGTAAGCCTTTAATTCAATTTTATTTTCCTAGACTAATAGAAGTCCAATAATTAAATTAATTAAATAACCCATACGGGCCAATAAATAATTCTTCCTTTTTGGACCTTTTTATTTTATTCTAACCCAATAAATAAACCAGGCTACTCGAATAACATAAAATCTATTTTATAGAAGACCAATCCTTCAACCTAAAACCATCAGGACTTATGGGCTATTCCGAGGACCAAAAGACATATTGCCTTGGCTACTAAAATGATCAAAATACCTCTGCTATAGAAATAGCTGTATTTTGCATTTTAAATATTTTTTCATATCACCATAAAGAAATATTGATCCCAAGAACAATGCCGCATTAGCAAAGTCTTCGACCTACTTGTGTGATGACTAAAATACCCTTCTACGCATCATCGTATGTTTAGAGATGAAGAGTGTACTATCACCTCTTTAAAAGGCTTCTACCATTTTTAGACCTCTAGTCTAATGATCCACGACTCTTGGAATGTTTCCGCTTTCCAAGAGAGCCACCCTAAAGCAAACATCCAAGTCATGTTCCCCAGGCCCCTGAATATTTAGATCATTCGAATAGTCATAGTGGGTGATATAGAGCAGAAGTTATATTGTATAAGTCTATCTTAACTAACTAGTTAGATATACCCAACATACAAGTATATTGGCTTTACGATAGAATCTCAACTGCAGTATATCAAAGTACATGCTTCCAACTTCGTCACACAACCAACTCATACTCAAGCGGTAGAGTATTAGTCCATGCTGTAGCAGTAGTAGTCTGGGTTTCTTCTAAATAGTACTTTTAGAAACTTCTATTACAAATCTTGTTCTACGTATTCGAAATACGCTTATGCTATGAAGTGAGTGGACTACTCATTATCTAAAGGTAACCCATTCCCCATTTGAAATTTATAACACAATAACCTAAACATGATGAAATTCCCATTCTCATCAATTGGTTAAGAACAAACATTTATGTGTTAAGTAACCCGTGATCCATACCTTACTGTGAAAGACCACCATTCACATGGATCAATTACTTAAACACAATGGGTCTTTTTCAAACGTAAATTGTGCACAAATAAAATGTAAATTCACAAACAAATTTTGAGAATAAATTCTTTTGTTAATAAATTCGATAATTACATCAGAAACCCAATCTAGAGGGCATACATTCCAACAAAACTCTACATAGTTACTTCTTGGGGCCTCAAATACTAAGTCTCCTAGATCATCATTATAAGTCCTCTTCCTGCACTGATAGGTCAGGGACAGGCTCCTCTACTTCATCTCCCTTATCCTCACTCTCCTGTTCCAACTCCTCTGGCTCAAGCTCAGATTCAGACTTACTAGGTAGAGGTGGTATGGGTGGTTGTGGTATATTTAGTCTACACATGAAAAACCAATCCATTACTACTGGCACAATTCTCTTAGCCATCCTATTCACAATCAACAACTAGGATTAGTATAAGATTTAAACACTTAAATAGGAAAACCTTATCATTTTTATGTGTATTACCTAGAACTAGGTTCTGATACCACTTGTAATGCCCCACTATGCATGCACCCCAAAATGGCAAGGGTGTCGCACTGTCTAAAGGACCAGGGATCTTTATAACTAGAAAAATAATAAAATCAAAATGAAAAAATAGGTTAAAACTTATTACAAGGGAAAACATTATCCACTTCTCGAAACATAAGAAATAAAACAACTCCCAAAACAAGATCCAAAGTCAAGAAATTAAATGAAGTTATCTTCTAATAGTACTCAACCTTGTTAAAGCTGGTAGATCCTAAAATATGACATAAAAAAGGAGTGTGAGAAATACATCTCAACAAGTTTCGTGTGTGCTCTTGTTAGGTACAAAAAAAAGTTTCATGAATGCACTTAGAAATCATTTCTCAAAAAGCTAACTGCAAATCATAGATTTTTTTTGCGTAATCAAAAGTGAGTGGTGTATTGAATCCAAAATCATAATAAAATGTACATCATATAAAAGCTACTAAAAAATAAATGGCTAAGAAACCTTTCATCATAGCCTTACCTAGAAACCCTACATCATGACAAACACTGTGAAACCTAGCATCACAATAAAGTAGGTGTACGACCCATTAGATAAGATACTTCTCCATCTCTTACTCTAACTTACTAGATGTCCACCCTAGAATAACACCCACTTGGACTATGGTGCTAATGTTCAAGGAGGATCATGACATAAAAATACAGGTTTATCAAAAATGCAGTTGTCTTACACCAACAAATTTTAAACCCCACTCCTTAAAATACAAATTAGCATAGTGGAAAGTAAGGTATCGAATCCCACAAGGAACAAGAGAAGTATACTCTATAAGAAAACACCAAGAAACTTTATGCATATGAAATCATCTTGTGAACACTTAGCTAAACAAATCCTAATGATTTTTTATTTACATGTATGCACAAATAGGGAGGAAATTAAATTAAGAAACTTCCTAAAATTAATCCTAAAAAATTAGAAAACCAAAATCAAATAGGAAATAAATACAAAATAAGAAACAGAACAAAATAAGAAACTTCCAAACCAATTAAGAATTACAATGCGTAAGCCTATGTTGTGTGATCAAATTATGACATTCATCATTGGTAGGATTACATTGAGCAATTGGTTTTAGAGACATTTCTTAGCGAATTAAATCTCAAATTCTTGTAAAAGTGGATTCCCTTAGTTAGCCTATAAGTAAAATCCCTAACTTCATTCTTCAATTTATTCCAAATTGGTTAACCTTTTCCTAAAGACATTAATACTTCAATTAATTAATTGTCATAAACAAATAATAAAATTGATAAGCACACAAGACATCACCAATACCAATTTACCTACCCAGTTAGCCTTGGAAATATGCAAATTGATTATCATGCAATTCTTTATGACTTAGCCAAGCCAGTTAGCTTCGAAACTCAATTAAGTATATTTGCTACTTAGACAAATCAATCAAAAGATCAAATTATCTTAGCTTACTCAATCATGTGAGTTAAGAAGTTGTTAGCCAAACATAATTAACTCAACACAATTGATAAGAATGAAACCCATATTTGCATAAAGACTCTAGAGGTAATCTTAATTATATTAAAGATAAGATCTTTAACATATATAAATCTCTAAATATCAAAATCTAATAACAAACATAGCCTCAACAACATATATAAAACTTGAATTGTTTGCATTACAAAGAAACTAAGAAAAGCAAACTTGGAAACAAGAAAGAACATGAGAAAGAGTGAAAATTTTAAACTTGGGAAGCCCACAATCTCAACTCTTCTTGCCTCCGTGCCTTTCCCTTCCTTCCTTAGCCTTCTTGGATGATTTTTTCTTAAAGAATTATATTTCTTCAAGAAGTATCTTTAAGAATATCAGGTGAATATGTTCTTGGATGTCCCTTGCTTTTATAGAAGCCCTCTAAACAGTTTTTGAATGGAATTGGGAAGTTTAAACTGCCTTTGGATCAATTTAGAAACTCTTAAACCTTTTCTAGATGCTTGTACAGCATGAATGCATGGCTGTGCACGAAAATCTTCCAATATCTTCATACCTGGCACAACATCCTTACATGGCCATGCAGGTGGCCATACATTTTGCACGATCACTTGCATGGTCATGCCTCTGGCCGTGCATGTAGATGGCAGAGTTAATTTTTCTTCATTTTTTGCAAACTTTTGGGAGTAACTATCTATCCCCTATTATGCACAGGATTAAGCATGCACAACCGTGCATGCCTTCTGAGGCCTGTTTTGTTTTGTAGGGCTTGATACATGGCCACGCATCAAGATGTGCCCCTGAAAAATACTTAAAAAAGTTATGAAGTATATATTCCAAGACCTCAAATGCACATATATTCATTCACATCATAAAAATATATCATTTAAGCCCTAATTCTACTCATTTTTCCATCAAGAGTCCTTAAGAAAACACATTTTGAGTAAAAAATCATTATTTACTTCATAAAAGCATGCCAAAAAGCTAAGGAAAAGTAAAACAAAAGTGTGACCACACTTAACATTTTGCAAGTCCTCGGGCAAAACAATTTTTCAAAAAGGATTAGGACAATGAAAGTTCAGAAATAATATGGTGAAGATGCTAACTTTTCTTTTCACAAGGAAAAACATTCTAACATTTATTTGATCAAGAAGATTTGAGCAAACTAACATATTAGTCAAATATACCTAATGTGAAACCCCGCGTAAAGCCAACCCTAGAGTAAGAGGGTCGGGATGCATATCATAATATTTTGCATGAATGTATATATTTTTGAATGATTGTATGTGATTTAGAATTGTGGTTTATAGGTTAAAAGGCTTAGTTATGCTTATTGAGTAGAAAGGGTAAAATGGTAATTTTGCTTGAGGACCGAATAGGAAGATAACTTCAGGATTAAATAAGAAAAATATGTGGGTGAAAAAATAAGAACAAGAGTTGTTGTGGTTTAGTGGTTAGAGCTTTGGAATTAATCTCTAAGGTCATGAGTTCAAATCCCATCATTTAAGTTTTATCATGATTATCTTAATTAAGTTTGAATTTTGTTTCTTGAATTCCATAAAAATACGAATGTTGTCTTAGGAGAGACATGAGGAGAATGTTCTAAATCTTATCATTGTGTCCTAAAAAGAATTCTAGAGGAATTCTTGTTCTATTTATTACATCTAGCTTTGTCCTAGCATTTTTATAATTCAAATGAACCAAAACACATCAAATCTTTCTTTTAAATTCCAAAAAAATTCTGTGATAATTTATCATCCTTGAATTTCGAAAATCAATCTTGGAGGATGGAGGTTGGCCGAAAATAGGAGGGGAAATAGGAAGGGTTTCCAAGAGAAATCAATCACCATGATAGAACCTTAAAATTCACCTTCATGTTGTTCATATTTTAGTGAAGGAAAATCTGGAAATTTTCTAGATTTTACAGGCCATCTCTTCGAAAAATTCAGCCAGTAAACTCACTTATTTGCTACTAGAAAAATGGTCATTTCATGTGGCTTGAAGGCTGGAAAATCTGTACAATTTTCGGACTGCACAAACTGTGCAAAACCAGGAAAAAATTCTGGGCATTTCGCAGCTTTCAATCAAGAAAATGAAGCTGTTTTAGTCCTTCTTCAAGCTAGCAAAACTCCTCTGTATTTCTCCAGAAAGAAGGCTGGAAAATCACCTTTGAAAGACCTTCAAACCCCCTCAAGAACCAGCTGCAAATCGGGCTGAAGAAGTGCAAAAATTTTGCACAGAAATTCTTCACCAATCTTCGAAACTTTAAACCACTTGCAACAAGAATTTCTCCAGCTTTGCTTCCTTCAAGCCTAGGCCGAAAATCACCCTTCAACTTCTGTAAAATTGATGCTTGTTCAGCCATGGACTGAACATCATTGACCTTCACACTTACCTTGAATACATGGACTCTATAACCACACCTCAAAACCCTCCTAAGATTACTCTATCCAAACTCTTTTTGAACTTCAAAATAATTCCAGAATTTTACTCCATTAAATCACTCTTGCATCGAACTAATAAACCAGAATTTTCTCTGCAATCATAGACTGCATTTCAACCAGACTTCTAACCTGAACAAGCTCCATTCATTCCAGCAAAGGTAGCTAGTTCAACCGGCACCATTGAAGAGCATAGACACCTTTCTTGATCAAACATCATAGCTAACCTCCTACCTTAAACAACTCCACAACTTCCTCCATTTAAATTTAAAAAAAAAAAAAATCTGATCACTCTCTCTCCCACAAGTTGAAAACCGAAACTCCTATTCACCCTAGACCATTCGACCAGCATCCTACCAGATTTCGTGCAGCATTTCTCTCACGCTCTCTCCATTTTCACCAAGAACACCAAGAACTCCAAGAACACCAAGAACACACACTAAACTTCTTCAAGCCTAAACCTACTCTAAACACCTCCAATCACTCTCAAATACTCCATATCACTTCTATTTAATCCCTAGACTTCATTTCTAGTATTTATAACACAAAACCACGCCAACAAGAATTTTCAATCGGATCAAAATCAGCTTTTTCCTTGAAGGTCTCAAGAACATCAATAAGGTAAATCAAGAACAACCTTCTTGTTCATCCTCTTCTATTCAATTCTCAATATACCTTTCTAATGCTCTCTCTCTCTCTCTCTCTCTCTCTCTCTTCCAACTGAAATGGTTGATCAACCATCAACCATGGCTGTTTTTCCATAGGATCACTCAAGACTCTCCGTCCCGCATGGACTTTCTTTAGTCTTCACCATAGTACTCGTCAATCAAGTAATTATTCTCAAAACCTTCTTTTTAAATTATGAAATCATGTCTCTTAGAAGGTGATAGGGAGATAGAATATGAATGGGGGATTCAGTATATGCATGTGGATTAAGGGGATGGAGTTAAGACATGATGATTGTTGTATATGACTAAGTTGTATGTATTTCCTTTTGAATCAATGTATGTTCTTCGTGCTTGATGAATTTTATGGATGTTTGAAGAATGTTAGACATCATGACACCAAAGGTGATTAGGCTCTTATGTTTCTATTTTCCATTGAAGCCATTAATGATGATTATGCCTAGAAGAAAGTTAGCCTTGTGATAGTATGTGATAAGTCAAGCATGTGTTCATGAATGGATTGGTTTATTATTTGATGTTGGAGAATGTGTTTAAGAATCTCTTCTAGCAATAGGAAAATCATGGTGAGAGATTATTTTATTGTTAAGTCTAGGTTATTTTTATTAACAAATTTTATTACTTTAATTAGAATTACTACTACATTTTTCTCTATAAAATTCAAAACTCTAGGAAGATTTGGATTGGATTATTAATTGGAATATTAATATTTTATTTATCAAATAAATCAAATATTTTATTAAAAAATATAATAATAGATAAATATTTTATATAAATAATAATAAATAAAATATTAGAAATAATTAATGACCTTGTAGGCCCTAGTTAAAACTTTTACCTATATTCCTAAATATTATTTATATTAAAATCTATTTGTTATTTATTAATTAAAAATTTAAAATAATTCATTTATTATTAATTTTATTTATTACTAATTATTTATTATCTATTAAAAAATTAATTAAAAGTTATTTGTAATTTATTATTTATTTACAATAAAGCTATTTTAAATTACCATTTATTAATATTATTTAGGGCTTAGTATTATTCAATATTCAAACCTTAGTTTATTTATTAATAATAACACTCAAGAATTATTAATTGAGTCTATAATTTATTAACAATTATTTTAGAACCCCAAGTTATTTTAACTTATCAAACTAGACTTATTTTATAAAATTCTTTATCAGCTAGCCTTAAAGCTTAGGACATTAGGGATTTGATGGTAATAAGTTGAACTACGATTACTTGTGTAAGTGAATTTAGCTTGAGTGTAACCTTATGTTTTGTGTTTTCCCCATGTGGGGTTAGGTCAGCCTTGGAAGACTCTTGAATTTGAGCAAGCAAGGAATCAGGTAAGTTCCTGCATGGAATTATTTGAAGACCAAAACTTACTGTGGCAAGCCAAATGTGATGTGTATAGACATTCCTTATGTAAAGGCAATTAAGAACTGTTTTTCCTTTTTTCCAGTCAACCAAATCATCTAAAAATCAAACAAGCAGTTTTACACAAAATGTTAAATTCTTTCTGAAACCCAACTTTGACAAGAATTTTAGAAACCCTTAATTCCTATTTCCAAATAAAATAATGTGTGATCAATTTTCTCCCAAGTGGGACAATGAACGTTGAGTACTCAATAAGGGTAGACCACCAGGACTAGTCTTTGAAGGGTTAGGGTAAGTCTCTCAGTAGGTGGCTACCTCTGAGGGGTGAGTCCTTCTTGGATAGGATGCCAGTCCGGTAGGTCATGCCAGTCCGAGCTAGCAAGTTTCAGTCATGTGGACTGTGTGTTTCCGGAATGGACAACCGGTAAGTTTGGGTGTAGAGATGGAGGAGTATCTCACCCGGTAGGCCGTACACCTACCTTTTGTTAGCTTGCACAAAGTGTGGCATTCTGACCGTTATTTAGTCATGGGGCCCAACGTGTGGTAACCCATGGCTACCTATTTGAGTGGTTGTACTTATTGTGCACATGTGTGGTTTGAAAAGCAAAACACCACTCTTAATGTCAATACTAATTTAATGCTTGCCAGCACTTCTCTTTATGAAATTTTTATAACTTGCATACATGAATTATTTTACCTGAAACTCTCAAAGCATACACGGGCTTACTAAGATTTTTATCTCACCACCTTTTATGCCATGTTTTCAGGAAGATCCTGCTGTGGAGGTCATTAGCTAGATTATTGCCTATGCTTTGAAGACTCGTGTTATTTTCTTTATGTGACATTTTGAGAGATTGTTGCAAACAATTTATTTTGGAATTGTACCAGTATTTATCTTTTAGGATGTAATAAGTTTAATTTTAAAGTCTTTATTTTATTTTGTTCTATGTAACCTAGTTATAAAGACCCCTTGTCCTCTGGACGGGGCGACATCCCCGGCCCTGATGGGCCTAGGTATTGGGGTATTACACCTAAGGCCATGGATGTTAGCATAAACAAGTTTATCTCTATTCAATGCATTCCACTCCTTTCCTTGCTTCAAACATATAAGTCATGCTAATCATATAACTGAAGTCTAAAGAACCAATTTCAAGTTGTGTACTTTGTACATGTCTAAAACTACTACAAATTGGATAGTAAACTAGGACCCTTTTTTTTTTTTTTTTTCCAATCAAATATTTCTTTTGTAAACTTTAACTTGGGATTCATAGCCTTAAGTGAGTGCATTTTGCTCCATACCATCGTATTGGGCCCATTTACAATTTTTTTCCTCTTTTCAACCGTTTGTTTTTCTTTTGTTTTCTTTCTCTCTTTTTTTTTTTTCACACGTTTTTCGCCAAAGGACATGCGCTTTGCATTCCTGGACCTTTCTTCTCCTTATTTATCCTATTTACTTAAACCCCACTTTAGGACTAGTTTAGACAAATTTCATCCAAAATTAGCTCATAAACCTACTTATATTCTGTCATCAACTTATATAAATGTCGCAAGGTTAAAAGGTTCATACATCTAATAAGAAATCAACAAGGTTAAAATAAATTCGCAAGACTTAGTTATTTTCAACAAAATATGCAAGTTTAACAAAAATTAAAGTGATTAAATAAATATCAAAAATATTTTCCAAAGTCAAAAGAAAAGACTTTAACTCCACCAATTTTACTTTGTAAAAACACAAAAATTGTTATTGCCCAAAAATGAATTAGAAATGAAAGAATATGGCCTTAAATGAAAAATGGGAAAATTTTTATTTTTCTACCCCGACATTTAAGCCAGACATTGCTTTTAAAGGACAAAAAGAAATAAAACAAGAAAGCATGACCAATGAGAGAAAAGAAAAATAAAGGGGAAAAGAAAGCAAACTTCCCTACATAGAATCCAAATGGCCAAGAGAATAGCTCCAAAGTTACAAAATTTGTCCATAGCAAAGCATCAAAGAACAAAGTTAGAGCATTACGTACATAGCCAAAAGAAAAAAGGAAAAGTAGGAAAATAAAACAACATAAAAGACAAATGCAGAACTGAAACCTAAGCTTAAAATGAACAAAATAAAATTAGAGTAGAAAAAATGAAAGCATATTATGCAAATGAAAACTTCCATGGGTTGCCTCCCAGAAGTGCTTTCATTTAACGTCATTGGCTCAAGGGGACACTCCATCATTAGGAATTGTAGGAAGGATCCTGAAGGGGTATGGCATAAGTGGAATGAACAAGGGCTCTCTCATAGAATGGTTTCAACCTATGACCATTTACCTTAAAGGTCTTACCGATGTCAAGACTTTGAATTTCCACGGTACCATGGGCAAGAATGTGAGTGACCATAAAAGGGCCATGCCATCGAGGAGTAAGTTTACTCGGAAAGAGCTGGAGATGAGAATTGTAGAGCAAAGATTTTTCTCATACATGAAAAGTCTTTCGGGAAATGAATTTATCATCATAAAGTTTAGTTTTCTCCTTACAAATTAAGGCATTCACATAAGCATCATCTGGATTTCCTTCAATCCTTGAATTTGTAACTTATGATGACCAAGAGCATCTTGAAGATTTAAGTTACATTATTTTTTAGCCCAAAATTCCTTATGTTCTAACTTAACCAGAAGGTGATATGCTTTGCCAAACACAAGCCTATATGGGGACATCCCTATTAGTGTCTCAAATGCAGTTCTATATGCCTATAATGTATCTCCTAATCGGGTACTCCTATTTTTTCTATTAGGGGTCACAACCTTTTCAAGAATAGTCTTAATTTCCTTATTGGAGATCTCGGCTTAGCCATTTGTTTGGGGATGATATACAGTGGAAATATTATGATGCACTCGATATTTCTTGAATAAGGCCTCAATGATTTTATTACAAAAGTGTGTTCCTCTATCACTAATAATTGTCTTAGGAACCCAAACCTATTAAAAATGTGGTCTCTAGTGAAGTCTACCACTACCTTTGCCTCATTAGTACGTGTAGCCTTCACTTCCACCCATTTCAAAGCATAGTCTACAGCCAGTAAAATATATGAGTGTTAGGATTCGTGGACTCCTAAATGCGAAAAACATCCACAAATCCCTTCCGAGGACCCAAGCCAAATGATTAAGATCGATCTAGAGTTTACAGAATTACCTCTATTTACCGTAATCAAGACCTCCGTTTTTTGGTTTTCAAGCATATGTGCAATTCGAATGATCATCAAACGCTGCAATGTGTAAACGTCCTTTATTAGATACACACGGCTAACCAGCTCGTTATCCGGGAATTCTAGCGCCTAGGGTTTTAAGAGGCTTAGTTTTTCTGGTAATGGAGGCACAAATGTTTTGATAGAGAACTCAGAAAAGAAGACGACTAGGGTTTTCTTTAAAACCACTTGAACTTCTTGGAGTCCAACTCTCGTAATATCTTATCATATTTTATTTTAAATTCAAATTAAATTAAAACTGATATGATAATATTCTGCTATTATCTTGGTAATTTAACTAATTAATTCACTGAGTCAGATTCTTACATAATACATAATGATAATAGTATAAGTACAAATTGTTTTAGGGGCATATCCCTAATAATGAGTTGCCAAAAGAATTAGGAAAAGGTCCCATAAAGTCAATTATCCAAACTTTAAGGATTTCACAAGGTAAAACATACCTAATGGGTATCTCATCTTTCCTAGATAATTTCCTAATACCTTGACACATATTGTAAGTCTTCACAAACAAATATGCATCCTTATGTAAGTTAGGCCAAAAGAACCTATATTCAAGAATCTTGTGTGCAGTATGTTGTGGACCAAAATGATCCCCACATTCGAATGTATGAAAAAATGCAAGGATGGATTAAAATTCTTTTTCAGGCACACATGTTCTCATAACATTATCAACATAAATTTTAAACAAATAAGGATCATCCTAAATATAAAGCTTAGCATCATATTTGATCCTTTCCAATTGAGCCCTAGTTAAATTCTTGGGTGATTCCCTAGTGACCAAGTAATTAATAATATTAGCACACTAAGGAGAACTACCCTGCAACAAATATAGATACTCTTCAGGAAACAAATCAGAGATAGGTAATACTTTCCCATCATAGATAAGCCTACTCAAATGGTCCGCTACATAATTCTACGCCCTTCTTATATCACAAATTTCAATATTAAATCCTTGGAGCAAAAGAATTGATCTCAAGAGTCTAGGCTTAGACTCCTTTTTCTTGAGCAAGTGCCTTAAAGCTGCATGATCAGAGAAAATAATTACCTTAGTTCCTAATAATTATGAACTAAAATTTTCCAATGAAAAAACAAAACCATAAAGTTCATTTCAGTGGTGATGTAATTACATTGTGTAGGGTTTAACATATGAGAAGCATAATAAATAACATGAGGAACCTTATCAACCATTTGCCCTAAAATTACACTTACCGCCTTATCACTTCTATCACACATATCAAAAGGAAATTCTAATTTAATGGTTGGATAATAGGTGCATAAATTAATATTTCCTTATGTAAATTAAAAGCCTTTTTGTAATTTTCATCAAAATTAGAAGTTATTTCCTTTTGCAAGTAATACAAGGGTTGTGCAATTTTTGAAAAATCTTTGATGAACTTTCTATAAAACCTCACTTGACCTAGAAATGCTCTTATTCCACACACATTAGAGGGGTAATGAAGAGATTTGATGATATCAAATTTTGTTTTATCAACTTCAATTCCCTTAATCGAAGCAATATGCCCTAAAACTATCTTTTGAGTTACCATCAAGTGACATTTTTCATAATTCAATACAACGTTAGTCTCAATGCACCTTTTAAGAATGATCTCTAAATTTTCCAAACATGTATCAAATGAATCTCCATACCCAGTAAAATCATCCATGAAAACTTCAATAATATGGGTGACATACTAAGAAAAGTTAAAAAGCATGCATATTTGTAAAGTACCATGACTATTATAAAAACCAAAAGGTAATTCTTCCATATGAAAAAGTTCTAAAAGGATATATAAAAGTGGCTCGAACGCAATAGTAATTTGGACATATCCAGAAAACCCATCTAGATAGCAAAAATGTAAAGAACCAGCAAGCCTTTCTAATATTAGTTCCATAAAAGGCAAGGGGAAATGGTCCTTCCTAGTGTTAGCATTTAGTGTCCTATGGTCCATGTAAACTGTCCAACCATTTTGAAGTCTAGTGGGGAACTTTTGCCCTTCCTTATTCTTAATGATGGTGATTCCAGTTTTCTTAGGGATTACATGAATTGGACTTACCCACCTAGAATCAGTGTTATGGAAAATGATACCAACTTTTAGCAATTTTTAAAACCTCATTTTTCACTACTTCTATCATTAGAGGGTTCAATTTTCTTTGGGGTTCCCTTGACGTTTTAGTCCCATCTTCTAAAATGATACAATGCATACAAGTAGATGGAGTAATCCCTTTTATATTGTCTAAGTCCAACCAAATGCAATTTTGTAGTCCCTAACTACAGAAACTAACCTTCTTCTTGGGAAGAGGAAAGAGTGTTAGCAATAAAATCACATGTAATATTTCTCTTTCAGCTAAATATGCATATTTAAGATGAGATGGAAATAGTTTTAATTCAAGTGAAGGGGGACTCACAATAGAAAACAACATAGTTTCATAGGAACTAGGCAACTTAATTCTATGCTCAAAAATAGGACAAGCAACCTCTTCTTTTACCATATTAATTATATCAACATTAAAATTTAAGGGCAAAGAGTTTAGCAAATGCTCATTAAAGTTCCTATCCAAACTAGATTACATCATGTTCCTATAGTTTGCTCAATCATAACATCAATAAGAGGATCAACAATATCAATTAAGGAAACCTTAGAAAGTTCATCACATAGAAATTTCATGGCATCAAATATATTAAAACTAATTTTCTTCCTCATCAAATTCCATAGAGAGTGTGCCATTGTGAACATCAATTCATGTCCTAGCTATTTTCAAGAATGGCCTTCCTAGAAGAATAGGGGATGAAGTAGAAATGCTTGGCCTATTCTCCATTTTAAGAACATAGAAATCCGTAGGAAAAATCAATTCATTAACTTTAACTAACACATCTTCTACCATTCTCTCGGGGTATGTTTTGGACCTATCCGCTAATTAGATGACAACTCTTGTAGGATGCAAATGCCCTAGATCTAGGGATGCATACATGGAATACGACATGACATTAATGGATGCCCCTAAATCTAACATGCAATTTGGAATGAATGTATTTCCTATTATGTAAGGAATAGTGAATATGCTGGGATCCTTTTGTTATTGTGGAAGTTTTCTTTGAAGAATGGTAGAGACATTCTCTCCCATGGTGACCCTTTCATCTCCGTTAAGACACTTTTTACTAGTGCACATTTCTTTTAGGAATTTGGCATAATGGGGAATTTGCCTATTTGTATATAGTAAAGGAAGATTTATCTCTACTTTATTGAAAATCTCTAAAAGATCCTTTTCCAAATCTTCCTTCCTATTTTTAGCCAATCTATTAGGGAAAGGTGGTTGCATTTTGTTAGGTGTCAACTTTCCTAATTTAGGCTCCCCTATATTAAACTCATTAATTAGCTTGGGTATTAGTGTTACCACTAGTTCATCCTCCTCTTCTAAAGGCTTCAACCTAGGTCTATTAAATTCCTTACCACTCCTAAGGGTAATGGCATGGGTAATCTTGTGAGGGTTAAGGGATGGAGATAGAAAATTATTAGGCAAATGTGCTTTAATATGACTCATGTCTAATGTTAATTTCCCTAATTGGCCCTTAAGATTGTGAATGCTAGTCTTGGTCTTATTTTGAAAAGTGAGGGAACTAGATGCAAGAGACTTAACCAGGTCTTCTAGGGCCACGTTTTGAGATGGTCTTACAAAAAGAGAGTCATAAGTGGAAGGCTTATGAATGACATGGGTCTTTTCAAGAGATTGAGAAGAAAAGTTTAGAGCAATACCATGCTCATAAAAATTATAAAGAGGATAAAAATGATTGGGATAATCAATAAAATTGCAATAATGGCATATCCTACCTTGCAAGCTTGTTTCCAAAATCTTTCCTACCAATGTTGTGAGATTATCCACTTTTTCTTCTAAAGAGATTATGCCTACCTCTTTTATCTCCTATTCTCAAAAGCATGTGTTAGATGCCATATTTTCAATTAAATTCCTAACGGCTTGTGGGGTTTTATCCATAAAGGCACCTTCATGAGCTGCATCAAATAGTGACCTATCATGTGAATGCAACCCCTCATAGCAATATTGCATAAGTAATTAGCCACTAATTTAATGATGTGGGCAGCTACTACAAAATCTTTTGAATCTCTCCCAAAAATTACATAGTAATTCCCCATTTAATTGCCTAATTCCACATATTTTCTTTCTAATTAATGCAGCTCTAGATGCTAAGAAATATTTTTTAAGAAAGAGCTTTTTGTGTACACAAGCAAGCAATAATGGATCTTATAGGCAAATCATACAACCAATCTTTAGCATGTCTGTCTAAAGTAAATGGGAATGCATGTAATTTAACAACTTCATCATGGATTCTATCTGGTTTCATAGTAGAGCATACAACATAGAATTCTTTTAAGTGTGTATGTGGATCTTCATCTGATAACCCATAAAAAGATGGCAAAAGTTGAATGAAGCCTGAATGCAATTTAAAAGTATGATTAACTTCTTGGAAAACAATGCATGGGGATGAATATCTAGAGTAGGGGCAACAAGTTCTTTCAGAGATAAGTTTGCATTCATTGTAGGAAAAAGAGTAGGAAAGAATTCACCAATTGCAACACTTATATTTAGCTAAAAAGTTAAGAATTACCTTTTAATGGAGCCATTCTTTGCAATCCCATTATGAGCTCTTTGATGTGTCCTCCAACCTACAAGTGAAAATATAAACCAAATAAAAAATAAAGAGTAAAAAGAAAATTTTAGCACCAAGAGAATTAATTCAACCAAGTTATCACAAGAATCACTCAATAATAAAGTTGATCAAAATATTTCTTTTGTTCCTTTGCAACAACACCAAATTTGTTCGAAGAGGATCATGACATAAAAATACAGGTTTATCAAAAATGTAGTCGTCATGCACTAACAAATTTTAAACCTTATTCCTTAAGATAAAAATTAGCATAGTGGAAAGTAAGGTATCGAATCCCACAAAGAACAAGAGAAGTATACTCTATAAGAAAACACCAATCAAATTTATGCATATGAAATCATTTTGTGAACACTTAGCCCAACCAATCCTAATGATGACTTATTTACATGTATGCATAAATAAGGGGAAAATTGAATTAAGAAACTTCCTAAAATTAATACTAACAAATTAGAAAACCAAAATCAAATGGGAAACAAAAAAAAAATAGAAAACTTCCGAACCAATTAAGAATTACTTTGCTTAAGCCTATATAGAGTGATCAAATTATAACATTTATCAGAAGACATTAAACTTCCAAACCAACTAAGACTTACTATACTTAGCGAATTAAATCTCCTATTCTTGCAAAAGTGGATTAACCCTTTGTTAGCCTATAAGTTAAAATCCCTAATTTCATTCTTCAATTAACTCCAAATTGATTAACCTTTTCTTAAAGACATTAATACTTCAATTAATCAATTGCCATAAAAAAAGAACAAAATTGATAAGATGCAAGACATACCAATACCAATTTACATACCCAATTAGCCTTGAAAATATGCAAATTGATTATCATGTAATTTTCTATGACTTAGCCAAGCCAGTTAGCCTAGAAATTCAACTAAGTCTATTTGCTACTTAGACAAATCAATCAACAGATCAAACTATCTTAGCTTGCTCAATCATGTGAATCAAGAGGTTGTTAGCCAAACATAATTAACTCTGCACAATTGATAAGAATAAAACCCAGAATTACACAAATACTCAAGAGATAATTATATTAAAGATAAGATCTTCAACATATGTGAATCTCCAATTATCAAAATCTAATAACAAACATAGCCTCAAAACATATATAAAACTTGAATTGTTTGAACTACAAATAAACTAAGGATAAACAAACTTCAAAACGAGAAAGAATAAGAGAAAGTGTGACAGATTTAAACTTGGGAAGCCCACAATCTCAAGTCTTCTTGCCTCCTTGCCTTTTCCTTCCTTTCTTGGCTTTCTTAGATGCTTTTCCCTCAAAAAATTATGTTTCTTGAAGAAGTATCTTCAAGAATATCAGACATATATGTGTTTGGACGTCCCTTACTTTTATAGAAGCTCTTTAAACCATCCTTGAATGGAATTTGGAAGTTTAAACCATCTTTAGATCAATTCAAGAACTCCTAAAGCTCTTCAGAATACTTACACGATATGTATGCATGGCTACGCATATGGTTATGCACAAAAATCTTTAACATCCTTGTGGTTAGCGCGACATCCAAACAGGGCCTTACAGGTGTGCACAGCCACACTTGCACGACAGTGCAGATGGTAGAGTTACTTTTTCTTCATTTTCTACAGACTTCTAGGAGCAACAATCTATTCCCTGTTATGCATATGATCATGCACGATCATGCACTAGGTCGTGCATGCCTTCTAAGACCTGTTCTCTTTTCCAAGGCTTAATACATGGCCATGCATCAAGCCATGCCCTTGAAAAACGCTTAAAGAAGCTGTGAAATATGTATTCAAAGACCTCAAATGCACATATATCCAGTCATATCGTAAAAACACATCATTTAAGCCCTAATTCTACTCATTTTTCATCAAGTGTCCTTAAGATCTATGAAAACATATTTTGAGTGGACAATCATTGTTTACTTTATAAAAGCATGCCAAAAAGCTAAGGAAAAGTATTACAAAAGTGTGATTATTTCACGCCTAACAGTTATCTCGGATTGGCTTGACTTACATGGATGGTCACTTTTTCTGGATGGAGCTCATTGCTCAGAAGTGGCCTTCTACTGAGGGACTTACCTTATTTTTCAATGGTTAGTCCTAGTGGTCCACCCTTATTGAGTACTCAAGGCTTTGTTATTTTGTTCAAGGTCCAAAACTAAATGCAAACATTTTCAAGACTTCGTCGTGCAAGCATGGTTTCCAAATAAACTATGAAAAAAATTGTTCTATAAGTGAAAGGTGATTTTCTATTTATGCCCTCATTTAAATAAAAGCCTTTACATAAATTAATCAAGCCTGCATTCCAAATAATCTCAACATTGAGTCAACATACATTTCACAAATGACTTGCAAGGCAGTGCATTAGAACCAAACATTTTAATGCTAGGACTTACCTCATCGGTCTATAGGGTTTATTCTCAGATTATTGTGTTGTCCCTTAACCTTGGAAACCCTTTCCTATTTTCATGGAAAATTAAAAGCTTAGTTGGTGACTCCTTGATTAATTACTTGAATCCATTCAGAGTAGAGAAGAACCCGTTTAGATCTCCTAGGGCTTTTGTGTGATCATGAGAGAAAAAAAAGAAGCATTCAACCCCTTATTGATTTCAGCCAAAAGGGAAATGAAAACATAGAAAGGATTGAAGAACTTGAAGTAGAAATATCAGTTTACTTGGTGAAGATTTACCAAGAGAAGGGCTTTAATTGTCTTTGAAAAGAGAAGGTCCCGATATTGAATCAAT
Source organism: Voacanga thouarsii (assembly GCA_026120185.1). Classification (NCBI taxonomy): domain Eukaryota; kingdom Viridiplantae; phylum Streptophyta; class Magnoliopsida; order Gentianales; family Apocynaceae; genus Voacanga; species Voacanga thouarsii. Next base: position 3,544,690 of record JANUWF010001049.1, on the reverse strand, counting down.
AGCCGAAACAAGAGAGAGTAGATTGAGGTTTGCTTTGGTTCCTTTAGCTTGGTGCACAAGAAGAAATACGTCTTTTGGTGGTTGGATTATGTGTGTATAGGACAAAAGAATGGTTGTAATATGAGTGAGTGTTTCGGTTCAAGCAAACTGCTATAGCCGAGACTTTGGTTGCAGCTTAATGTCTCAATTATGCATGTGTGAACTTGTGCTGACCAAAACTTGGTTTCAAATTTTCAGTGCTAGCAGTTGGTGTGTTGGCTGGGTTTGTTTGATAATATGTTACAGTCGAGATCAGCTTGTGATAAAGGCAGGTGATATTTTATTAAACAAAGAATATTAAACCTTAGAGTTTGGAGAACGTGGGTACTTATCTTCAGCTGGCTATATTTTCGTGTGTGCGTGTAGTCGTGTTGCCAGCTTTTAATGCAATTGAGAAAGGCCTCTTCGGTTTGGTGGGTCAACACAAGCTGATCGAAAAGTTAGTGTTTAGGGTTGGTTATTGGTGTTGACTGCTATGCTAATTAAGATAACATAGATGAGATCACCATGAACTTAGATAACCATTATTTTTTCTGGTATAGGAGAAGAATATATTAGAGTTTTGAGGAGTTAAGAATTCCTTCTGTTGGCTAATTATACTTGGTTTCAGACTCTTAAGGTGAGAAGCAAAAAATATTTTTTTTCTAACTTGCAGTACATGTTGTTGGCTGTAGTATGTAGTGGAAAAATAGCTTAGGGTGGCCGAAGTTTTCCTACTAGAACTCAGTACAATAAAAGAGGTTTTCAACTGTGTTTTGTGCAGGTGTGTTGACTTCATGTATAAAAATTTGATTACTGATGTAATGCAGCTGAGACTATTAAGTAATGAGTGAAAAGCTAATAACTTATCTAATAATAAAAAGGTATGAATTCAATAGTTTTAGGAGCATAAGAGTCTGGCAGCAACCAAAACACTAAAGAATGAGCAGTTTAGGGATAGCTCATGGGATTAAAATTCTAAGCTAATTAAAATTCTACTCAATCGACAAGGTGATAGGAATTCATTCAAGCAATATGTTAAAGCAAAAGAAAGGGGATGGAACTACAAGCCACATTTTGTGGTATCGTGGAAGAATGCAAGACATAGGAGCTTACAAGGGAGGATTCAAGCAAAACCATTCAACAAGCCAAGGAACATGAAGAGTGTGAAAAGATGGATGCCAAAGAGAAGGCCCAAGAAAGCTACATTTGCACAACAACTCCTGTGGAGGGCCAAATGAGCACAAGAGGGGGCTGAAAGGACAAGAAAAAGCTAGTTGTGTGGAACTAGGACATACCTAGTGCTAGGTACACTAGTACACCTAGTGCCAACTCCACTCTAGCGGAGTTGTTTCATTCCATAACACACCTAGCGCCCGGTCCCTTCGGGCTATGCCCAGTTTTGTTGAATGTTCATGTTTTCTATTATTTTGGTTTGTAAATTATTTTTCATGACTTTTATTATATAATAGGGATATTTTGGACTATTTAAAGGCTTGAATGACTGAGATTTCATCTCACTTTAGTTAGGTTTAGATGCCTATATATATGGCATTATAACATTTCAAATATAACTTGGATTTTATTAGTGAAATCAAAAAACACTCTTGAGAGAGTTCTTCGAAGATTCTTCCATGAAGTCTAAGACCAATCTTAGGATTTCATTGCTTGCCTTTAATTTGAGTCTATAAACTCTTAGGGATAGATTAAACTAGCCTATCAAAATAGAATCTTAGATTCTTGTTAATCTAAAAGTCTAGAGTAGAGGTTATCTTTGGTTGCCTAGTTCATCTTCTTCAAGTGTTCTTGGTTCCTTGTTGAATCAAGGGTTCTTGGGTGTGAATTATTAGACTTGATTTTCATTTCTATAGTTCTAAGTTCTTTATTTTGGCTTAGGGTCCTAGCATTTGAATTGGGTGTGTCATTTCTTCACTAAACTCACTGTTTTGATTTCTTACATGGGTCTTACATTGTGCCCTAAATTTAGCCACGAAATTTATTAGAAAATTACTCCTAAGATCATATTAAATAGTTTTGTATCAGAGAGAGGAAAGGTTTGATTCTTATCATGGTTTTGTTCTTCAAGACAAGGCTTCAAAGTTGGTCAGTCCCGTAACTCAAATTTGTTCTACAAAAAGGTCAAGTTTTCTTTGATTTTTCTTGTGTTTTATGTGTGCCTTGTTGATAGTATAAATATTGGGGATTGCAAATTTCTTGTTGTTTGTTGATTTTCGGGGCTAAAATTTCTTCAAAATTCTGCTATATCTTGAGTTTCAAAAACTGCCTATAAAGTGTTTGATATTTTTCTTGAATGAATTTTTCACTTGAAATTATGGCTAAAACTTTTACAAACACTTTCTATAGTTGGTTGTCTATCATTTTAAATATTTCGGGGACATTGCTTATACATTGAGAGACCATCTTAATTGACAAATTCTTGCTCTAACTCTTGAATGCTATATTCCTTGAACTTCCAGTGTTACATTGGTAATTCTTGTTAGGTCTTGTCCATTCACTCATTCTTTAGTCAATTTTGTTGAGCTTCTTGAATTTATTGAATCTACTTGATTTATATAAACTCATTGTGGCTCATTGTTGTGTGTTGATCAACTTCCACCATTAGTCATCTACTTAGTTGCCCTTAGAGAGTTAGTGGACTTGTCAAAGTTTGGACTAATTCCTAAGCAATTGGGGACACTTTTGTGGGAAGAACTTATTGAGCACTTAAGTGAATTGAAAAAAGGCAAAAGGGTGAGCCTATTGATATAAAAGCAAAAGAGAGCTAAACATGAGAATGAGTGCAAACATGCAAGGGAATGCTTATGAGAAAATTACTTCTTCTATCTAAACCTTCCAAGTAACATCCCAACAAAATGTCCCAAGACTCTTTTATATTCGAGCCTTATTTGAAACTCCCAATGCAAAAATGGATGAGAAGAGGAGAGATAACAAGTGCGGAAGAGGATTGTGGAGATTAGAAAAAAAAATAAGGGGCACAATGGTGATGATAATTCTAATGAAGAAGGAATGGTTGTGCCACCTCTTTACTCTTTAGCCGGAGTTGCAATTAAGGAAATGGGAACTTGTGTTTTAGGAGATGTTTGTGATAATGAAGTGAAGAAGAGGTTGCAAAGAAATAACATTTTCTACTTTCATTGCCCTATCAACCAAAAGCCATGTGTTGCTGTCATTGATGGAGGGAGCTTTACTAATGTTGTGAGTGCTAGTCTTGTGGAAGAATTGGGTCTATATGTGATGAAAACCCCTAACCCCTATAGATTGCAATAGCTCCACGGTAGTGGGAAGTTGAGGGTGAACAAATAAGTTTTGCTGACAATTGAAATGGGGAAGTATCAAGATGAATTCTTTGTTATGTAATCACTATACAAGCTAGCCACTTAATTTTAGGAAGGCCATGGCAATTGGATAGGAGTGTGTCGCATGATGGATAGAGAAATTCCAACTCAGTTATTAAGGGACATAAGTTATATACTCTTCTACCCCTGCCCCCAAGTGAGGTGAGATAAGGGCAAAGAAAAATGAAGGACAATGAGAAAAAGAAGAGTGTAGTAGTAGACCTTCCAAAGGAAGAGAATGAGAGGGAAAATGATGAGGGAAAAGAAATAGTGCAAAAGGAGACCTCAAAATAAGAGGGAGTGAAGAAGGAAAATGAAAAGAGGAGAGAAGATGTGGACAAAATGAGAGTGACTCTTTTGTGCTTAAAAGATGAAAACAAAGAAGGAGAAACTACAAAAAAGAAGAGTGGAGAAGAGGGGAAGCATGCATCTTATATGGGGGAACATAGGCTAACATTTTGTCTTCACAACAAAAGTTCTTGTTTGAAATCTTATGTATGTGCTCATTCGAAGACGAATTTGCCTAAAAAAGGGGAAAATGATAGGAATCCATCGAAGCAATATGTTAAAGCTAAAGAAGGGGGATGGAACTACAAGCCACACTTCATGGCGCATTTGAAGAATCTAAGACATGGGAGTTTACAAGGAAGGATTCAAGAAAAACCATTAAACAAGCTAAGGAATATGAAGTGATATGACCTTGGGGTTGATTTTCTATTAAATGTCGTGGCTATATCAAGGGCAAAATATAAGACACGTTGAAAAACTCAAAATATAGAATTTTATGAAGAAATGAGACACCCAATTCAAATACTATGACCCTAAGCCCAAATAAAGAACTTAAAACTCTAGAAAAGAGAATCAAGTCTACTAATTCACACCTAAGAACCCTTGATTCAACAAGGAATCAAGAACACTTGAAGAAGATGAACTAGGCAACTAAATATAACTTTTACTCTAGACCCTTAGATTAACAAGGACCTAAAATTCTATTTTGATAGGTTAGTTTGATCTATCCTTAAGAGTTTATAGACTCAAATCTAAGGCAAGGAATGGAATCCTAAGATTGGTCTTGGCCTTCATGGAAGAACCCTTAAAGAACTCTCTCAAGAGTGTTTTTTTTTTTATTTCAATAAAATATCCACGTTACATTTGAAATGTTATAATATCATATATATATAGGCATCTAAACCTAACTAAAATTAGATGAAATCTCACCATTCAAGCCTTTAAATGGTCCAAAATATCCCCATTACATAATAAAACTCGTGGGAGTTAATTTAGAGATCGCAATAAAACAAAACAAGAAAATTCAGCAAAACAGGGGAAGCCCCAAAGTGACCTGGCACCAGGTCCACTAGTGCACCTAGCGCCAGGTGTGTTCTGGAATAGAACATCTTCTCCAAAGTGTACCTGGTGCCAAGTGTACTAGTGTACCCAATGCCAAGTGTACTAGTGTACCTGGTGCCAAGTGTGTCCTAGCTCTACACACTGGCATTTTCCTGTCCTTTCAACCCCCTCTTGTACTCCTTTGGCCCTCCACACGAATTGTTGTGAAAGTGTAGCTTTTTTGGGCCTTCTCTTTGGCATCCATCTCTTCACACTCTTCATGTTCCTTGGCTTGTTGAATGGTTTTTCTTGAATCCTCCCTTGTAAGCCTCCATGTCTTGCATTCTTCCAAGATGCCATGAAGTACGACTTATAGTTCCATCCTCCTTCCTTAGCTTTAGCATATTGCTTGGATGGATTCCTATCATGAACAGTGTGAAGAGATGGATGCAAAAAAAAAAGGCCCAAGAAAGCTGCATTTGCACAACAACTTCTGTGGAGGGCCAAAGGAGCACAAGAGAAGGCTGAGAGGTTAAGAAAAGTCTATTGTGTGGAACCAGGACACACCTGGCACTTGGTACACTAGTACACCTGACGCCAGGTCCACTCTGGAGGAGTTGTTTCGTTCCAAAACACACATGGCACTAGGTCCACTAGTACACCTGGCGCTAGGTCCCTTCGGGCCATGCTCAATTTTGCTGAATTTTCATGTTTTGTTTTGTTTTGGTTTCTAAATTTATTCTCACGACTTTTATTATGTAATAGGGATATTTTGGACAATTTAGAGGCTTGAATGGCTGAGATTTTATCTCACTTTAGTTAGGTTTAGATGCCTATATATATATGGCATTATAACATTTCAAATGTAACTTGGATATTATTAGTGAAATAAAAAAACACTCTTGAGAGAGTTCTTTGAGGGTTCTTCCGTGAAGGCCAAGACCAATCTTAGGATTCCATTCCTTACCTATGATTTGAGTCTATAAATTCTTAAGGATAGATCAAACTAACCTATCAAAATAGAATCTTAGGTTCTTGTTAATCTAATAGTCTAAAGTAGAGGTTATGTTTGGTTGCCTAGTTCATCTTCTTCTAGTGTTCTTGGTTTGTTATTGAATCAAAGCTTCTTGGGTGTGAATTAGTAGACTTAATTCTTATTTCTAGAGTTCTAAGTTCTTTATTTTGGCTTAGGATCTTAGTATTTGAATTGGGTGTGTCATTTCTTCACTAAACTCACTGTTTTGAGTTCTTACATAGGTCTTACATTCTGCCCTAAATTTAGCCACGATATTTATTAGAAAATCACGCTAAGATCATATCACAAGGCTTCTAAGCTAACCTTCCATGAATTTAAATGTATAAAATCCAAATCATTTAGGTGGCTAAGGATGGAATTTTCTAGAAATTCAACAATGCTATTTTATTTTTGTTATTTTTTGAAAATAAAAGATTAGAGAAGATATTTGCAAGGGATTAAATTCTTATTATTTAATAACTAAAAGAAGTTTAACTAAAATAAATTTCAATTTATAGATAAAATTATATTATTATCTCTTTAAACTAAATTCTACGAGATAATTGTATTTATATATATGGATAGGAAATAAAATACTAAGGTGGATATTGTTTTTAAAATAACATTTTAAATGTTTGGATAAATAAATTTTTATGAAGGAACTTAGCGACACCAAGTAAATTAGAAGATATTTTCTAATACCTATTAATACTATATATATATATGTGTGTGTGTGTGTGTGTGTGTGTGTGTGTGTGTTTTATTCCCCTTAAAGAATTTCAAGGAAAATAAATCTCCAAATAAATAGGAAAACTCAAGTGATGACTAGGAAGAAGAATTTTGATCAAGATGGAAAAAGAAAGAAAAGGGAAAAGGAGATAATTTATGCTAGTGTTAGGATTTGATCTTGAGCCTCCTAGAATTACACACCAAGCTATAACCACTAGACCATATCAACTTTTGTGCCTATGTCATACAATTAAATTCTCTTCACTCTTGACCCAAGCTTTTCATATGCCAATAAAAATTCTAAACTTTAGATAACTCATCTTTCCCAACCTAAAGCCTCCATAAATTCACTAAGCGAACTAAAACACAATTAAATATATGAACAAATATGCGCAAAATATAATTTAATCTTCATATGCACATGCAAGATGTTATGCAATGCTCTCATTTCCCATATACCAAGATTACGGTTTAGACGGGTTATTGTACTTCTAATTCTGGAGTCTGTGTCATGCGAAATGCCGACATTTTCACTATTCTACTCAAGGCATCAGCTACCATATTTACCTTGCTAGGGTGATATTTAATCGGATATTGAAATTCTTCCAAAAACTCCATCCATCTCCTATGTCTCATATTCAGATCTTTCTGAGTGAAGAGATATTTCAAGCTTTTGTGATCCGTGAAGATCTCAAATTCAGTGCTATATAAATAATGTCTCCACTTTTTCAATGCAAACACAATCGCCGCTAACTCTAGATCATGTGTAGGGTAATTTTCCTTATAAGGCTTCAGCTTTTTGGAGATGTAAGCTATACCTTTCTTTTCTTACACCAACACTCCTCCCAAACCTTCTTTAGTAGCATTAGTGTATACTTCAAAAAGTTTATCCATCATTACTAAAGCTAAAACAGGTGTAGTGCTCAATCGATGGTTCAATTCTTGAAAGCTTACTTCATATTTTTTTTGACCATATATAGTGTACCCTTTTTTTGAGTTATCTAGGCCAAAGGTGATGCAATCTTTGCAAACTCCACAATAAATCGCCTATAATACCCGGCTAATCCAAAAAAACTTCGTATCTCGGTTGTATTTTCTAAGAGCTTCCAATTCATCAACACCTCACCTTTTGAGGAATCTACGGTAATTCCTTCTTTGGATATTACATGTCCGAAAAATGCTACTTCACTCTGCCAACAACAACAAGACTGTTCAAGAATGGTTGGAATACCTGATGCATCAAATCTATAATGGTAGCAAGGGCATTTGTTACACTGAATGGCATCACCACAAACTCAAAATGTCCATACTGCATATTAAATACTATTTTAGCAATATCCTCTTCTTGAATTTTAACTTGGTAATACCCTTACCTTTGGTCTGGTTTAGAAAAACATCAAGCTCCATACAACTAATCAAACAATTCATCAACCATTTGTAACATGTACTTATTCTTCATAGTTACCGCATTTAGACCATAGTAATCAATGCATATCCTCAAGGTACCATCCCTTTTTTTCACAAGCAATACAGGTGCTCCCTATAGGGATGTACTAGGCAAGATAAATCCTTGCCCTAGCAATTCCTATAATTGCTTCTTAAGTTCTTGTATCTCCATTGGTGTCATTCTATAAGGAGTTCTAGAAATAGGTTCCGTCGTAGTCATCAAATCAATAGTGAATTCCACCTCTCTCTCTCTGGAGGTAATTTCTTTAATTTAGCAGGGAATATGTCTACAAATTCACAAACCATAGGAATATGTTAGTGTTATGCCCTAGAGGCAATCACTTGTACGTTGTATATGATACGTTTTATTTTAATAAAAAGGCTTTATTTATCTCACAGTTTCTTTTGTTTACTTTAAGTAATATAACTGTTTGATAAAGTCCCTAGTATAACACTGTGTTAAGGAAATCATGATAGATATCATGGTATGAGATTCCTACTACACTGGATGGTGTTAGTATTTAAATAGTCCCTAGTCATAGTATTAATGAGACAGGACATCATAAATGCGTTAAGACTAGCATGTGTTAGACTTCTTGATTTTATTAGGCGGTGGTTCTCATAACCGTGAGTATTGAGATACTCAAAGATAACACATAGATGCTTATTAATGGAACAAGTTCATTGGATGACCTAGCTTTGAGATAATCATATGGATAACTATTTAGTGCCAGTGATATAATCTCAATATAGAAAACGTGCAAGTATCCTTAGACTTGAGATCTCCAAGGTACTTTGTTTCCTGAGCTTTGTACTTTTATTCCAATCTTCGGAGCTCAATCGAGGGCTGCCTATGGGATGGATATTGGGTACATTGTGAGGTAAACGAAAGTAGTTGAGAGGGTCAATAAAGGATTCACCACTCCTAATAGTAGGGGCGAATATCTCACGGCCACTTGTAGGAATTACTACTCAAAAGTCTTTGGCCAAGGTGATCGTGTATTAGAAATAGTTTCAATTGATACATATATAGAGTAGTGGGTTCCTAGTATGAGTACTATTGTATTTGGGCCAGAATTAATTCTGGAGGGAGTTAGCACTTTTCGTACTCCAAACCGAATGAGATATTGTATGGTGACAAGAGTTAATTGTACTGAAGTTTGTTATTGAAGGGTTCATGTCAAGCCACTTGACTTCCTGGACTCTTGAGTGGTCATGATGTTTTGCTAGATACCGCTCATGATCTGAGAAGATGGGTTTATTAATTGATAAATCAACAAATCAATCCTTATTAGAATTAATAGGATTAATTCTAATTAATTATGAATTATTTATCTCAAAGACGTTTGGATTAATTCATGTTTGCTACCAATTCACTGGGAAACCTAATAGGTCACACACAATAGAGGATTATATACTCAAGTTGTTATTTGATAACATAGTGGGGTTGATTGAGAGAAAAAAAAAGTTGTTGTGGACAAATTATAATTTGTTATAATGTGGTCAAAGTTGTAATTATAGGAACTTGATGTTTCCAATTACAATTAGGAAATTCTAATTGTTTCAGAATTTCAAATTTTTAGTGGATTTTGGAACATATATTGGATATGCTCGAAACCCTAATCCAAGTGTGATTCACACGAAAATAGGAGTGATAAAAAGAAACGCTTCTTCTTCTTCTTCTTCTTCTTCTTCTTCTTCTTCTTCTTCTTCTTCTTCTTCTTCTTCTTCTTCTTCTCTCTCTCTCTCTCTCTCTCTCTCTCTCTCTCTCTCTCTCTTGTTTTGCTGAAAATGAAAACAGCCCTAGCCGCCATCTTTTTCTGCTAGCACATAAAATTTTGGTGCTTGAGTATTCCTCTGTGTGGATTACTATTAGAGATAATCACACACTATGATTATAGTGGTTAGACGTCCAACTCTCGTGGAGTTTGCATAAGAGGATTGCTGGATCGCGCCTCGACTTGAAGAAGATCAATTTTGTTCTTCGGACGATCACCCAAAGGTAAAAGTTGTTATCTTTACTCTCTTTATGTCTTGTTTTCCTCACATATGCAGATCCTGGAAGGTATCTCTTTTTATTTTACGCTGCGCCGTATACGATACGTGCCTGGGATACCCAACAGAATATCCTTAGGTTTCTTGGTCTCATTTGGCTTCTTCATCAAATAGGCCAAATACCCAATACACCCTTTCTGAATCAATTTTTGAGCTTTAATTTCTGATATCATAATGTTGCTCTTGATCATATCCCCGATAAATTCTATTACCGTTTCTCCAGGTTTGCAAAATTGCACTACCTTCTTCTTACGGTCAACCCGGGCATGATGTCAGGATAACTAATCCATGCCCAAAATGGCATCAAAGTCCTCCATAGGCAAACAAATTAATTCTTCTTTCATTATTACATCTCTTACAAATGGCATCAAAGTCCTCTATAGGCAAACATATTAATTCTTCTTTCGTTATTACATCTCTTACAAAGATTTCGCAATCCAAATACATTGTATCATTTTTCATCTATTTTCCCAAAAGGTTACTAACAATTATTTCATAAAGGACTTCCTCACCTCTAACATCCATATTTTTAAGAAAAAGACAGGAAATGAAAGAATGTGTAGAACCATGGTCTATTAAAACTTTAGCTTTCTTATTAAAAAGAGAAAGTTTACCTTCAACCACAATAGCATCTTCGGAGTCCACCTTATCCAAAGCAACTACTCGGACATTCACCTGCGGCTCAGTCAGTATAGGCTTGGAAGTAGATGCTTGCCCCTGATTTCCATTGGACTGTCCTAGCCTTTGTCTAGTGTATTTTCCTCTCGGGTTTGTCTATCTCGATGTTCACTTCGGATGCGGGCAATTAAAACATTTGTGTCCCTTTTCTTCGCAGTTAAAATATTTAATGATTTGCTTTCCCCTATTATTATTAGGTTTTTTTTTTTTTGAATATTCCCTTCTTCTACCATTATGCACCTTCTAGTCTCCTCTTGTTGGAATTCTTAAAACTACCTTTATTTTTCAACTTCGCCTGCTCAATATCTTCACCTTCAATTCTAGAAGCAATTTCCACTGTGGCACAATAACTAGATGGTGCCATGCTCAACAGTACACACCTCAGCTTAGTGCGCAAGCCTTTCATAAACTATCTTGTATATCGGCTTTTAATTGAACTAATAAAGGGAAGTATTTACATAGTCATGTGAATTCGATAGCATATTATTCCACCGTTCTTTCTCCTTGCTTAAAACTCTGAAACTCATCTTCCTTGCATTCAACTACCCAATAAGTAATAAATTCTTTCTCGAAGATAGCTTTGAAGTCTATCTAGGCCCACTCTCTTCGGTCCTTTTCTCGGGTCCACCAATCTTGCACGGGTCCCTATAATTGAAAAGTAGTGAATCGTACTTTCCTTTTCTCAAAGTAATTTAGAACTACAAAAATATTCTCCATTTGCTCTATCCATGATTCAACCTCTTGTTCTTGGTCTGGTTTCCCATGGAATGGAGGTAGATGAAGCTTCAGAAACTGTTCTAGTGCCTGATCATCTTCCATTTCTCATTTTCACTCTCCCTAATTAGAATTTTCAATAACCCATTCTAGGGCTTCTGTCATTCTTTTAAATGTCCTCATCATTACATTATCGGTGGGCGAGAAATGGTTTTCTTTGACTGGAGGGTTTTCATTTCATGTTTTAGGCTGGCGTCTAGTAGCGCGTCTGGGTGGCATCTATAATTTTTGTATTAATTAATAATATGTCCACCAATTATCTTAATAAAGTAGGCAAATAGTAACAAGTTCAATGTAGTCATGGTAAACATAAAAGTATATATATATATATATATATCTTGTTACAATATGGCTCAATACAATTGAGTGTGTAAACACACCTAAACTAGTCAATACACACCTAATGTACACATGTAAAGCCATACATCGTACTACATATACACACGATCAAACTAATTCTCATTATTGCTATCACTAGAGGCAAGAGGTACTAAATCAGCTGACATGGTGTAGGTCTTTGAAGAACTATGTCTGAGGCTAAGTAAATCGACCTCCTCCTTCCATTCATCTATCAGCTCTTCCTTAAGTTCTTGTTGATTTCCAGCAATTTTGGCACCTTCTAATAGCTCTAAGAAATTTCCCAAATCTATATACCCAGCCTGTAGCCTAATAGAGCTGTTAGAGTCACTATCATCCTCTTGCTCGAACTTAATCTTAATCACCTTGTTAGGCTCTTTCTTATCCTCATTATCGGCCTGAGTGGGTATATCGTTATCTGGAGGCATTTCTGGTGATACCGCTTCAATCTCTCGCTGAGCATCATCAATAAAGGTCTCGACCAAACTCTCAAAGAAACACTCAGCTACTGTAGTTCTCCCTTACACCTCTCAGTAGAGATATCTGAGCTACTGTCATTGTCGTGAGAGCTACTTATCTCCAACGACCACTTTTCGAGAGTGATTTTGGGTGGCATAAGTAAGAGACTCTACCGGGTCACCCAAGGTCGAGGTTGTTGTCTAGGCCTGGACCTGTCTCTACATAGAGCTGACTAGGTCCAGGACCTACCCTTATCTTCCTAATGCACCTCTGAGGAGAGGTCTCACCTAACTCCTATTTCTACTCACTACTGGCTTACTCGTTTACATGTTTCTTACCATATTTATCAACTGTATCTACAAAAGAAGGCATGATGTGTATTTATTTGGATATAAAAATCATATAAAAATAAGTACATTCCCAATCAAGTTTAAATTAAAACGTTAATCCAAAATTACACATATGAGCAAGCGTACTCATCATCAACATAGCATAGGGTTCAAACTAGTGTCGATCCTCCAGGAACAAGTAGACATTAATCCATTTTCTTTCATTGTTTAACCGACTCAATAACGTGAAAAAAAACAAAAGAAAATAAAAACAAAAATATAAACATGTCAAGGATGGAGAAATATGTAACTTAAACCATTATTTTGACAAACATGATCTTAAAGTACCTAATCATTATCTTAATTAATTATTCCCTTGGCACCATGAAGGATTAAGATAGATTCACTTCTTTGGTTAGTACGTGAAATCAGTATCTGATATGTATTTATTTGGGTATAAAAATTACATAAAAACTATGCACATTCCCAATCAAGTTTATATTAAAATTACACATATAAGCAAGCGTACTCATCATTAACATTGCATAGGGTACAAACGAGTGTCGATCCTCCAGGAACAAGTAGACATTAATCCATTTTCTTTCATTGTTTAACCGATTCGATAAAGTGAAAAAAAAAAACAAAATCAAACAAAAGAAAATAAAAATAAAAATAAAAATATATACATGCTAAGGATGAATAAGTATGTAACTCAAACTATTGTTTAGACAAACATGATCTTAAAGTACCCAACAATTATCATAACTAATTATTCTCTTGGCACCATGAAGGATTAAGATAAATTAACATAACTTAGTCTGTCTCAACTAATTACTACCTTCTTGATAAATTAGCATCACTTGGTCTGTCTCAACTAATTCATCCACAAGATGCATTAAACGCAATCCTTGATTAAATTTCCTTGGTCTGACAAATTTAAAACATGAAATTAATCAATGAATCATTGGTCTGAAAAACATCAATTAACTTTTAATTACTCAATCCTCAGCAATTAACCTCTTTGGTCTAGCAAGTTAATGAAAAGAAATGACCAATTAATCTCATAATACGCCCAAGTAATTAAATACCAAGAAGAACAATCAATTAATCAAAAGATCAAATAACTCTAAAAATCATGAATATCTAAAACAATGTCGAATTACAATAAAACAATTAACACACCATTGTAAAAAAAAAGAAAGAAAGAAAGAAAAGAAAACAAAGTAAAAGAAAGAACTCATAAACAAGCCTCCTTCTTCTTCCTTTGAAGACCTTCTTGTACAAGCCTTCTTGAATTGAAGAATTCCTCATATCATTGAGTAATTATCTATGATGATCAATGAATTCTCCCCTTTTTCCCTGTGTTTTCCCTCTATGTATAGGCTTAAGAAGTGCCTAAACTCATAGGTACAATGTTCTTGGCTGAGTAGAAGTTGGAAGATACTAAAACTCCACAAATTACCAAAAACCGCGTAGAAAAATCAAAGCATTGCCTTAACTTTAGGGCATAGCCGGCGCCGCCTAGGCTCTTAGAGCAGGCGCCGGTTGTGTTCTGTTTCTCCGATCGTTCACCAATTTTTCCTTGAATTCCGCACAATGTATTCCAGAATGTAGCCGGCGCCACCTAGGCTACTGGAGCCGGTGCCAGATCCACTTTGTTCTGTCCTGTTTCATCAATTTTTTATCGCTTCGAAGGTCGTGCAAACAGTACATGGCCGGCGCCGGTTCCAGTGCCCTAGCCAGCGCCGCCTCTAATATGCTTTGCAAGGTTTTTGCTTCATTTTATCCCAAAAATTTGAAATAATGAACAAAATACTTTTCCAAGGGTAAAATCTCAAATATGAAGGAATATGGCTAGTTATTGAACAAAATGTATCACAAAAGAACCTTAAATAACTAGGAAAAATATAACTAATTTAGCCCCTATCAATTCCCCCACACTTAGCTCTTTGCTTGTCCTCAAGCGAAGTATCAAGAACAAGTAGGAAAACACAAGGTTTCATCAAATCACTCAATCAATTTCAGAACAATATCTCTAATGCTTTCTTTATTCAAGAACATAAACACATATTCTGCTATATCTTTCACAACAAATGCAAGACCTGTGTAAGTGATAAATGACTTAGTAGAACTATCTCAAGAGTTCACAATATTCTCAAACCATTGGAAAGAATTTAGCTCAAAGGAATATGCATTCCATAGGCTTACCTTTCATACACTCTCTGCACTAATCCAAGACATATCATGATTCTACTTAAATCAAGTAGGATTTTCAAGCTTGTAATGTAAGGCTAAAGGCTTGTAATGTAGCTTATCAAACGAAGGATATAGGAGAATCAAATATCAAAGAAGTGAGAGTTCGCAAGAAAAAGGATAAACAAATGAATCAATAATTTCCATCCTTTCTTGCTCTCCTATTCTAGAAATCAATCAAACCATAACCTTATTCAGCAATTACAACTCCACTCAAGAAAATCCTGCATTTTTTCTCTTTCTTTTCTTCTTCTCATCTTTTTAGTTTCTTCGTCAATTCTTCTCTATTTTTCACAAGATCACTTGACTTTTCAGTAGTGGTGTCAAAGATTTGATATGAATTTAACTTTTACAACTCAACCACGATTCCTCTTATGATCTTTCTTCTCTCTTTTTCGTTCACTCCTTTTTTTTTTTTTTCACTACTGCTGTTCTTTTCTTTTTCACTTTTTCTCTTCCCATTCTTTCTAGCAGCTTTTGTTTTTCTTTTCTTGTTTTCACTCTCTCTTTTCTCTTTCTTTCCATTCTCTAGCTCAACACACAATTGATACATGACTGAAAGTAACGAGTCATGATCTTTCTCCAAGTATTCTTCCTCACATGCTCCTACATATACTTTTATCCATCAAGAGCATAAAGATTTGAAAAATTATTCAAACTCTCAAAAACAAGAAATGGACAAAGTATGATAACGGGTTTTAAAGAAAGAAATCAACAATTTAGGCTCAAAATAGGCACTAGGGATAATATAAAAAATAGGTAGGCTTGAAAAGCTCAAACTATCCAAAGAAGGCCTATTACCATCATCCTTAAGTTAAATCATGATTGTCTTTCTTATTTCGCCTCGAGAGATATTCAAGTAAGTTCTAGAATGCTCTATGAATTTTAGTAGAAAAATAGGTTTAAGAACAATGCAAAGCATTTGATCAAGAACTACTTCGTCTAAATGAGTGCAAAAAGTCATGCATAAGCCATAAATGATCTAGAACATATGCTCTATAACTATCATAAAGACATGTATTAAAAATATAACTTGAAATCTCAAATAAAATCAGAAAAAAATTTGAAAATTTTGCTCACAATACTTTCAAAAAGGCTAAAGTATATGTATAGAAGACTTGTCAATCAAATCACTCCCCCACACTTAAATTGGACATTGTCCTCAATGGCCAAATAAATATAATAAGGAATAAACAATGCCAAGGGACAAAAAATATAAAGGAGAAAAGATAAGAAAAACAAACTTTCATTCATTGGGCATTGTGCTGTACAAAAGTTGAATGCTTGAAGAACGAGGCATTGACAAAGTACCTAAACAAGAAAAATACAAAAGAGCACACCACAACATAAAAACTAGAAAAGAAAATAAAGCAAAACAAAAGAAAGAAAATAGTACAAATAAACAACCGCCGCACGAAAAACAAAAAATTTCTACATGGAAGCGTCGAAAAGCATCTCCACCTGCTCAATGTTGGGAAGACCTTCGCCCACATAGTGTTTTACGCGATTGCCATTGGCTTTGAAGGTGCCCCTAGTGGGGTGAGTGATTTCAAAGGTGCAAAAAGGGAATATCTTACTCACCGTGTAGGGTCCCCACCACCTTGATTTCAATTTCCCTGGAAAAAGTCTTAAACGAGAATTGAAGAGCAACACTTGATAGCCTTTCTTAAATTCATGTTGTTGAGTGATATGCTTATCATGCCATCTTTTGACCTACTCTTTATATCGCATTGAACTATCATAAGCCTCCGCCCGCAATTCTTTCAAGGCGGTTAGTTGAAGCAACTTGGACTTACCAACTGACTCAAGATCAAGGTTAGCAAGTTTAATAGCCCAATAAGCTTTATGCTCAATTTCAACAAGTAAGTGACATGCTTTACCATAAATTAACTGAAACGGAGTTGTACCAATTGGTGTCTTAAAGGCTGTCCGATATGCCCAAAGAGTATAGTCCAATTTTAGACTCCAATCCTTCCTGGTATGGTTAACTGTTTTTTCTAAGATTCTTTTAATTTCCTTATTGACCACTTCAACCTGTCCATTGGTTTGGGGATGATAGGGGGTGGCCAACCTATGGTTCACACCTAGGTGTTTGAGAACTCTTTCCATTTGTACATTACAAAAATGAGTCCCCCTATCACTAATGAGTACCTTAGGCACACTAAAATGGGTGAAAATCTTTTTCAGAAATTTTACCACACCCCTTGCATCATTAATAGGTAAAGTTTGGGCTTCTACCCATTTAGAAATATAATCCACTACCACCAAAATATATTTATTCCTCAAAGAACTAGGAAAAGGTCCCATGAAGTCTATCCCTCAATAGTCAAATACTTCACATGCTTGAAAATTTGTAATGGCATCTCATTAGATTTAGAGATGTTACCTATACGTTGACACCTATCACAACTTTGGATAAACCTATGGGCCTCTTTGAACAACGTGGGCCAATAGAATCCTACATCAAGCACCTTCCTTGCAGTGTTGTTGGCTTGGTAGTGGCCTTCAACAAGTCCTTCATGGCAATGTCTAAGAATCTCGTCGCCTTCCTTAGAGTCCATGTATGTATGAATGATTTAGTCCGCCCAACACTTAAATAAATATGGATCTTCCTAAAAGTAATGCCTTACTTTGGAGAGGAATTTTTTCTTTTGTTGCATCGTGAGATCTTTTGGAGTAATTCCGGCAAACAAGTAGTTAGCAAAGTCGGCGAACTATGGGGTGTTTGGAATCTCACCTTCGATGAGCAAGAGTTACTCATCTAGAAAAGTGTTATCAATGTCCTCTTCTATCAAGGATTCCAAATTTAGATTATCCAATCTTGACAAGTGATCTGTTGCTAAGTTTTTCACACCCTTTTTGTCCCTAATCTCCAAATCAAATTCCTACAGCAATAGAACTCATCTTATCAACCTTGGTTTGGAATTATGTTTGGTTAGTAGGTATTTCAGGGTCGAATGGTCCGTATAAACAATAACTTTGGATAGAATAAGACAAGAACAGAATTTATCAAAAGCAAACACTATGGCAAGCAATTCTTTTTCCATTGTTGTGTAGTTTTCCTGCGCATCTGTTAAAGTCTTGCTCGCATAGTATATAGGTTGGAAGTGCTTATTCCGCCTTTGTCCCAATGCTGCACCAACTACAAAATCACTTACATCACACGTTAGTTCAAAGGGAAGAGACCAGTCAGGTGTAATTAAAATGGGTGAATTAATCAACTTCTCTTTTAGTACGGTAAAAGGGTTGATACATTTTTCATCAAAATTAAACACAACATCCTTTTCAAGTAAAGAGGTAAGAGGTTTTGAAATTTTTGAGAAGTCTAAGATGAACCTCCTGTAGAAACCTACATGCCCAAGAAAGCTTCTTATAGCTTTTACCGAAGTAGGGGGAGGCAGCTTCTCAATTGCTTCAATTTTGGCCCTATCGACCTCTATACACTTCCTTGAAATTTTATGCCCCAACACAATACTTTCTTGCACCATAAAGTGGCATTTTTCCCAATTAAACATGAGGTTAGTCTCTTTACATCTTGCAAGCACCTTTTCAAGATTGGATAAATACAAATCAAAAGAATCACCAAAAATTGAAAAATCATCCATAAATACCTCCATGATGTCCCCCACGAGTCCTTCAAAAATAGCTGTCATGCACATTTGGAATGTTCCGGGACCATTGCAAAGACCAAATGGCATCCAACAATATGCAAAAGTACCATATGGACATGTGAAAGTGGTTTTTTCTTGGTCCTATGGAGCTATGGGAATTTGTAGGTAGCCCGAAAACCCATCCAATAAACAATAATACTCATGTCCGGCAAACCTTTCCAACAATTGGTCAATGAAAGGGAGAGGAAAGTGATCTTTTCTAGTGGCTTTGTTTAGCATCCAATAATCTATGCAAAACCTCCAACCCGTGACCAATCTCATAATGACTAACTCATTTTTATCATTGGGACTCACCGTCATTCCTTCTTTCTTTGGTACCACTTAAGTAGGACTCACCCAAACTGTAAAACCCCAGTCAAATCCGACCTTAGAGTAAGAGGGTTGGGATGCATATCATGCTTTACTTCATGATTAAATACATTTTCATATGATTTCTATGTACTTTAGTTTTGAGTTTTATTGTTTTGAAGTCTTGTTGGTGAGTATTGTGTGAGAGGGGCAAAATAGTAATTTTTGGCCGAGGTGAAAGTAGGGAGATAGATTGTGGATTGAGTAGAAAATAAATTTTCTAGTGGAAATAGCAACAAGAGTTGTTGTGGTTTAGTGGTTAGAGCCTTGAAATTACTTCTTGAGGTCTTGGGTTCAAATTCCATCATTGAAGCTTTAGCTAGAATAAATTTTATTTTTGCCTAGATCAAGGTGGTGATAATGACCTAGGAGAGACATGTTAGGAGAATTCTCATTTCACTCCTTTGTTCTTCTCGAAATTCCTAAAGGGAATTCATTCTCCCTTGATCTTTAGTTTTCCTTAATTTTCAACTCCTTAGTTTGATCAAGGTGTTTTATCCTTTTCCTTTCCAGAAAATTCAGTAAAGTGCGGAGGTCTTTTAGGATCAAAATGTCCTAGTAAAAGGCTTCTCATGGTCTGGAAATGTGAATGAATTGTGGGAAATTTCAAGAGGAAAAATCCTTCTAGAAAGCTTGCTGAAATTTCACTCTATAGCCAGTTCACCTTCCTTCTGGGAGTGAACTGAAATTTTCCAGCTTGTGTACCTTCAAAATGTCGAACTTCTTAGCTGACATTTCCTTCCAAATGCTGCCAGAAAAATGGCCTTAAGATCAGTTTGAAACATGAATTATTTCTGCCATTTTCAGACTGCACAAAAGTTGTGCAAAACCAGTGAAAATTCTGGGCAAAATCGCAGCTTTGGAGATCCAAAACAAAGCTGTTTTTTTCCATATTTTGTGCAGCACCTTAGCCATGTTTTTCCTCCATGAAGAAGGATGGAATCCAGAATTTAATATCCCTGAAACCCCCCTTCAAACTCACTGCATCTCAGCCGGATGAGGCGGACGAAATTCTGCCCAGAAAAAATTCTGTGCAGCGAAAAAACTGGGCAGTCAAATGTCCAGCTTTGTTTTCTGTTCATCTTCCAGCCAAAGCACCAACCTACTTCTGTCAAGAGCTCCCTTAAATCACCATTAACAGAGCTCCATTGTATCCTTTGAGCTTCTGCACGAAATTCCATCAATGGCTGTCCGAAAATCTCTCCAACAAATCCCTGCAATTTAGCTTGATTACCTTTCAAAATTCCCGCCATCTTACTTAGCAACCTTCCATGATATCTTGCTCAATTGACCAGACTTCTTCTTCATCTTTGTACCCCTTAGTTTTAGCCATCATAAGCCTTGTAGAACCAGCTTTAATTCCTCAGAAAAGCCACACATTCAGTCGGCCATAGGAGATTTCAAAGCTGTCCAGAAAAATCAAGATATCCTAGAATATTTACTTTCCAAATTCTCTTCCTAAAAATATTCTTCAAGGATTGTAACAACTAACCTTTCCTTTCCCTTCCAAATCAGAGAAATCACTCCCTAAACCCTACAGAATTTTGGCAGCCCCAATTCCACAGAAATTCGACATCTTCCTCTTCTCTCTCTCTCTCTATTTTCTCTAGCTACTAAGAACTCACAGTTTGTTTTCAGTGAGTCGTGCCGGTCCGAGCTTGCAGTTTGTTTTCAGTCAAGTGACTGTGTTTTGCCAGAATGGACACCCGGTTGTTGTTTGGGTATAGAGATGGAGGCGTATCTTGCCCAGTTGGCCGATCACCTTCTTTTGTCAGTCTGCACAAAGTGTCGGCATTCTGACCGGTTATGGGGCCCAACGTGTGGTAACCCATATCCCTTTCTTTCGAGTGGTTGATTTTATTACTTGTGTACGGCTAGATAAGCCAAAACGCCACTCTTACTTTTGACTAATGCTTGATGCTTGCCAATGTTTCTCTTATAAAAGTTTCACACTTTGCATCCACGAACTAATTTCGCTAAACACCCAAAGCACACACGGACTTACTGAGATTTCTGTCTCATCACCTTTCTATCATGATTGCAGGATGATACTGCTGTGGAGTTGAGTGGCTAGTAATATCTGCTTTGGAAGAGAATGTGTCTTTTGATTTTATGTATTGCTTTGGGGAGGCGAGAGTGGATAATTTTATTTATGGTTTTTGTTTTGGAATTCATGGATTTATTCTTGAAGTTTTCTTGGGGTTGTAATAACTTTTTAAGTTAAATATTATTTTTATTCCGCAATTTGTTTGTGTGACCTAGTTATAAAGACCCCTTGTCCTTTGGACGGGGCGACATCCCCGGCCCTAGCGGGCCTAGGCTTCGAGGTGTTACAAATGGTATCAAAACCTAGGATATAGGCAAATATTGATGATCTATGATTTATTTATTTAAGCTTAAATCTTATCTAACCTATTTTGTTGATACTGTAGTATGGTTAGACTGCTTAGGACGGCAAGGAAAGGGCAGCAGTGGCACCCGCCTTACTATCTAGACCAGGAGGACCTTCCAGTTCCCCAACCTGCCCCTCAGCCAGTTGTCCCTATAGAGGATAACCATGACGTTGAGGCTATCCCTATGGAGGATAGCAGTGATGACGAGGTCCTGATCCTAGAGCCACCTCTAATCCCGGTGATAGAGATAAGATCTGATAGTGAGGATAATGTGATGATAGTGGAGCCTGAACCCTACCCTCCTAATCCCGAAGTGGATTTAGCAGCAGATAGTGATGACCCGGGAGAGATAGACTATGAGCCTCCACCTAGGCCTTCTTTCATCCCTTCTTTCAGCCGAGTTGAGGCCGGAGAGAGTTCTAGGCGCCCTGGGAAGGAGCCAATAGAGGGATTTGCTAGCGGGGACGGAGTGGATTTTTCCAAGAACACTGGGGGTTGGTTGTACGAGGCCGATAATGATGGTTCGGATGAGGATTAGAGAGAGTTAGGAGATATTTTGCTTGGATGATTATTTAATTACTGTCTTTTGAGAACTAGTTGTCAAAGATTTTCAATTTTATATTCCATTCACAATTTTGGATTTATGCAAGTCAATTTTTGAAATTAAAGTTTTTGAGCAGTCCTTTAAATAAGTTGCATCTGACTTCTTTCTACTCA
The DNA here is from genome assembly GCA_026120185.1 of Voacanga thouarsii. NCBI lineage: Eukaryota > Viridiplantae > Streptophyta > Magnoliopsida > Gentianales > Apocynaceae > Voacanga > Voacanga thouarsii. The sequence goes on along the minus strand of JANUWF010001049.1, from coordinate 3,522,763 downwards.
TACTTGGCTATGTATGCTTGCACCACTAAAATAATTTGATACTTGAGTGCATACATTTAACATCTGGGTTATGGTATAGAATGGCACCTAAGAGACGTGCAGCTTCTTCAGCCAGAAGGATTCCAGAAGTAGACCGGGTAGCACCGGAAGTTGAAACCAAACAGATGCAATCACCCCATCAGGATAATGGGCAAGGTGATCCCGAGATGGGCGTGGGGTCTGATTCCCCAGTAGATGTGTCAATGGGCCGGGCACTCAACAAAGTGGCTGAGATTCTTCAGACGTTGACCGAGAGAAGGCACCCTAGAGGGGAAGACGAGGCATTGGAGAAATTCTTAAAGTTCCAACCACCCATCTTTATGGGTGAAGCTGAGCAAGACCAGAAGGCCGAGCAATGGGTCGAACAAATGGAAGACATTTTCGCAACGCACCAGTATTCGGAGGAGCGGATGTTTAAGTTTGCAGCTTTTCGATTGAGGGGGCCAGCTCGGGCATGGTAGAAGCGGGTCCAAGAGGACTGGGTGATGGATAAGCAAGAGTGGTCTGGTCCAACTTCGTTGAAGCCTTCAGGGCTGAGTACATCCCTCAGTGGATTGTGGAGAAGCGGGAGGACGAATTTCAGAATCTGAAGCAGGGGAGCATGTCAGTGGCTCAATACGCGACGCGATTCACGCAATTGTCGAAGTACTGCCGAAGGTTGGTCGACACCGAGCAGAACCGGACGAGGCAGTTTGTCAAAGGGTTAAGACCGGAGCTGAGGAGAGCATTGGCACCTGCTCCACCGACATCTTACTCGGGGGCGGTGGACACAGCTACTCGAACGGAGAATGAGGACTGCAGCAGGATGGCGGCCAAGCCTTTCCAGCCGCCAAGGCAGCAGCAAGGACATTTCTCGAGGCCGTAACATCACAAGCGCCCTACTAATCATCAATAGTAGAACCGGGGAAAGCAAGCCCGGACAACACCAACTAGACCTGCACCGAACCTCCCGACATGCAGGCAGTGTGGGAAGAAAGGCCACACCGAGAGGAATTGCTGGTCCAAGGGTAGAGATAGAAAGTGCTACCACTATGGTGACCCGAACCATCTGAGGAATACCTGCCCCAAGTTACACCGGGTCGGGCAAGGAAACCCGCCCGACTCAGAACTTGGGACCCAATCGAGCTAACGCCACGGGAGCATCTGGGAGTGGAGCACCGAAGTTGCAAGTGAAGGCCAAGGTATTCGCGTTCAATAGAGAGGAGGTTGGGGGCGATGCAGCGGTGGTAGAAGGTACGTTCACTATCTAAGGACGTTCTGTTAATGCTTTGATTGATCCTGGCTCTACTCATTCATATATAAACAAGTTGTGTGCTTGTCATTTGGGTTGGGATGGAGTGGAGCTACCCTTCATTTTAGAAGTAAGCACACCTTTGGGGAAAATGGTGCAATCGGATCGGTTTGTGAGGGATTGTAAGTTAAGGTGGGGAGAGAAAATCTAGAGGGAGATTTGATTGTGCTAGATATTGAGGACTATGACTTGATTTTGGGGATGGACTGGTTAGCCAAGCATGGGGCTAGGGTAGACTATAAAAATAAGTCGGTGCAGTTCGTCGGGCCGGGTTATGATGTGTTAGAATTTAATGGCAAGAGAGTGAAAGAGCTGAAGTACTTGATCGTGGGGGCTAAGGCCCGGAAATTTTTAAGGCAAGGATGTCAGGGATATCTGGCTTATGTGATGAATAAGCCTAAGGACCAGTGTACTCTGGAGGACACGGAAGTGGTGAAGGATTTTCCCGATGTATTCCCTGCGGAACTCGATTCTCTGCCTCCTAGCCTAGAAGTGGAATTCACAATAGACTTAGTTCCCAGAGCGGAACCAGTATCGCGGACCCTATACCGGATGAGACCGATAGAGTTGAAAGAGTTGAAAGAGCAGTTAGAGGAGTTAGTAGGACAAGGCTATACCTGACCGAGCACGTCGCCCTGGGGAGCGCCTGTGCTATTTGTAAAGAAGAAGGACGGAATCTTGAGGCTATGCATCGACTATCGGGGGCTGAACAATTTGACGATTGAGAACAAGTACCCCCTCCCACTGATTGACGAGCTATTTGATCAGCTGCAAGGATCCAGCTGCTATTCCAAGTTGGATCTAAGGCAAGGTTACTACCAGGTGCGGATAAGAGAAGAGGATATTCCTAAGATAGCCTTTAACACCCGCTATGGACATTACGAGTTCGTGGTGATGCCGTTTGGGGTGACTAACGCTCCAACAGTGTTCATGGACCTAATGCATCGAGTGTTCTGAACCTATCTAGATAAGTTTGTGGTGGTCTTCATCGACAATATTCTGATCTACTCCAAGAGTCCAGAGGAGCATGCGGGGCATCTGAGGCTCGTGTTGGAGAAATTGCGGGAGCACAAGCTGTATTCCAAATTCAGCAAGTGCGAATTCTGGCTAGACAGTGTGGCATTCCTTGGCCATGTGGTGACCAAGGAAGGAATCAAGGTAGATCCGGCAAAGGTCGAGGCGGTATCAGACTGGAAGCAGCCGGAGAATATTACTGAGATCCGGAGTTTCTTGGGATTGGCCGGATACTACCGAAGGTTCATCAAGGGATTTTCGACACTCGCATCGCCAATGACCCATTTGTTGAGGAAGGATGTTCCGTTTGTGTGGAACGAAAAATGCAAGGAAAGTTTCCAAGAATTAAAGAAGAGACTAGTGACAACACCGGTATTAAGCCGACCGGAGGAAGGCAAACCTTACGTGCTATACACCAATGCTTCGAAAGAAGGATTGGGAGCGCTGTTGATGCAAGAGAGGAAAGTAATTGCTTATGCTTCTCGGAAGCTAAGACCCCATGAGGTGAACTACCCCACTCACGATTTGGAGTTGGCAGCTATAGTGTTCGCCCTAAAGAAATGGCGACACTACTTGTATGGAGACGAGTACGAGGTGTTCACCGACCATAAGAGTCTAAAGTATATCTTCACTCAGAAGAATTTGAACTTAAGGCAACGGAGGTGGATGGAATTCTTGGAGGAGTACCGTTGCCCGATCAACTACCATCTCGGGAGGGCTAACGTTGTGGCGGACGCCCTGAGCAGAAAAGTTGGCATGACCAGACTGAGGGTGCAAGAAATGCAAGTAGTTCAGGATGTATTAGACAGAAGGACGGAGGTACAAGATAAAAGAATAGTCATTAGCAATCTGAAGTTGGTGCCGGATTTGAAACAAGAAATAGTGGAAGCTCAACGAAGCAACGCCGAGTTTCAAATTTTCAAGGATAAGGAACTTAAGCGACCAGATGGCGAATTTCATCATGATGAGGCGGGAACTCTTCATTTCAAAGATCGATTGTGTGTACCCGAAGAGCAGCAACTAAAGGACAGAATTTTGGAGGAGGCGCACAAGAGCAAGTACGCCATTCATCCGGGAGAGGTCAAGATGTATTAGGATTTTAAGAGAGCATACTGGTGGCCCAGAAAGAAGCGAGATGTGGTCAAGTATGTGTCGACATGCCAGAAAGTTAAAGCGGAGCATAGCAGGTCAGTAGGGCTATTGCAGCCATTGCCAGTGCCGGAATGGAAGTGGGAGGAGGTGACTATGGATTTCGTCACCGGACTTCCCATGTCAAAGACCCAGAAGGATGCCATATGGGTGGTGGTGGATCGACTGACCAAGTCGGCCCACTTCATCCCTGTAAATGTAGGGATTCCATGGAGAAGCTGGCTCAGACATATGTTCATGAAGTAGTCCGACTCCATGGAATACCTTCGACCATTGTGTCAGATTGAGACCCGAGGTTTACTTCTCGTTTTTGGGGAAAATTCCAGGAGGCAATGGGATCGAATTTGAAATTCAGTACGACGGCGCATCCGCGGACCAATAGGCAATCAGAAAGGGTAATCCAAATACTGGAAGATATGTTGAGAGCCTGTGTCCTGGATTTCGGGGATAAGTGGATTGAGTGTGTAGCATATGCCGAGCTATCTTATAACAACAGCTATCAAGCCTCGATTGGGATGGCACCGTACGAGGCTTTGTATGGGCGCAAGTGTCCGATACCGTTGTATTGGAGTTGGACAGAAGATGGACATGTGAGCAAAACCGGAGAGGTCTGTGTCCAAGAAATGTTGGATAAAGTGAAACTGATTCGGGAGAGGTTAAGGGCGGCTTAGAGCCGGCAGAAGAGCTATGCGGACAACCGGAGAAGAGAATTGGAATTTCAAGTCGGGGACCGTGTATTTCTGAAGCTAACACCCAACAGGGGGATTATGAAGGATCCGAAGGGCGGAAAGTTGAATCCGAGATATTTGGGGCCGTTTTTTATTAAGGAAAGAATCGGACCAGTAGCTTACCGATTAGACCTACCGGATGGATTGACGGGTATCCATGATGTGTTCCATGTTTCGCAGTTGAAGAAGTATAATGCGGATCCCGGTCATGTGTTGAATGAGGAACCGTTAGTGTTGTAGCCAGACTTGAGCTACGTGGAGAAGCCTGCGCGGATATTGGACTGCAGTGTCAAGACCCTGCGAAATAAGTAGATACCGATGGTTAAGATTCAGTGGGAGCACCATGGCACGCAGGATGCCACATGGGAACCAGAAGAATGGGTTAAGCAGAAGTATCCCGAGCTGAAATAGAGGTATGCTTGAATTTCAGGACAAAATTCTTCTAAGAAGGGGAGGATGTGAAACCCCAGTCAAAGCCGACCTTAGAGTAAGAGGGTTGGGATGCATATCATGCTTTACTTCATGATTAAATACATTTTCATATGATTTCTATGTGCTTTGGTTTTGAGTAGGGCTATTGCAGCCATTGCCAGTGCCGGAATGGAAGTGGGAGGAGGTGACTATGGATTTCGTCACCGGACTTCCCATGTCAAAGACCCAGAAGGATGCCATATGGGTGGTGGTGGATCGACTGACCAAGTCGGCCCACTTCATCCCTGTAAATGTAGGGATTCCATGGAGAAGCTGGCTCAGACATATGTTCAAGAAGTAGTCCGACTCCATGGAATACCTTCGACCATTGGGTCAGATTGAGACCCGAGGTTTACTTCTCGTTTTTGGGGAAAATTCCAGGAGGCAATGGATCGAATTTGAAATTCAATACGACGGCGCATCCGCGGACCAATAGGCAATCAGAAAGGGTAATCCAAATACTGGAAGATATGTTGAGAGCCTGTGTCCTGGATTTCTGGAAGATATGTTGAGAGCCTGTGTCCTGGATTTCGGGGATAAGTGGATTGAGTGTGTACCATATGCCGAGCTATCTTATAACAACAGCTATCAAGCCTCGATTGGGATGGCACTGTACGAGGCTTTGTATGGGCGCAAGTGTCCGGTACCGTTGTATTGGAGTTGGACAGAAGATGGACATGTGAGCAAAACCGGAGAGGTCTGTGTCCAAGAAATGTTGGATAAAGTGAAACTGATTCGGGAGAGGTTAAGGGCGGCTTAGAGCCGGCAGAAGAGCTATGCGGACAACCGGAGAAGAGAATTGGAATTTCAAGTCGAGGACCGTGTATTTCTGAAGCTAACACCCAACAGGGGGATTATGAAGGATCCGAAGGGCGGAAAGTTGAATCCGAGATATTTGGGGCCGTTTTTTATTAAGGAAAGAATCGGACCAGTAGCTTACCGATTAGACCTACCGGATGGATTGACGGGTATCCATGATGTGTTCCATGTTTCGCAGTTGAAGAAGTATAATGCGGATCCCGGTCATGTGTTGAATGAGGAACCGTTAGTGTTGTAGCCAGACTTGAGCTACGTGGAGAAGCCTGCGCGGATATTGGACTGCAGTGTCAAGACCCTGCGAAATAAGTAGATACCGATGGTTAAGATTCAGTGGGAGCACCATGGCATGCAGGATGCCACATGGGAACCAGAAGAATGGGTTAAGCAGAAGTATCCCGAGCTGAAATAGAGGTATGCTTGAATTTCGGGACAAAATTCTTCTAAGAAGGGGAGGATGTGAAACCCCAGTCAAAGCCGACCTTAGAGTAAGAGGGTTGGGATGCATATCATGCTTTACTTCATGATTAAATACATTTTCATATGATTTCTATGTGCTTTGGTTTTGAGTTTTATTGTTTTGAAGTCTTATTGGTGAGTATTGTGTGAGAGGGGCAAAATGGTAATTTTTGGCCAAGCTGAAAGTAGGGAGATAGATTGTCGATTGAGTAGAAAATAATTTTTCTAGTGGAAATAGCAACAAGAGTTGTTGTGGTTTAGTGGTTAGAGACTTGAAATTACTTCTTGAGGTTTTGGGTTCAAATTCCATCATAGAAGCTTTAGCTAGAATAAATTTTATTTTTGCTTGGGGGGAGTTGGTTTCGGCCTTAAAGGCCTAGATCAAGGTGGTGATAATGACCTAAGAGAGGCAGGTTAGGAGAATTCTCATTTCACTCCTTTGTTCTTCTTGAAATTCCTAAAGGGAATTCATTCTCCCTTGATATTTAGTTTTCCTTAATTATCAACTCCTTAGTTTGATCAAGGTGTTTTATCCTTTTCCTTTCCAGAAAATTCAGTAAAGTGCGGAGGTCTTTTAGGATCAAAATGTCCTAGTAAAAGGTTTCCCATGGTCTGGAAATGTGAATGAATTGTGGGAAATTTCAAGAGGAAAAATCCCTCTAGAAAGCTTGCTGAAATTTCACTCTATAGCTAGTTCACCTTCCTTCTTGGAGTGAACTGAAATTTTCCAGCTTGTGTACCTTCAAAATTTCAAACTTCTTAGCTGAAATTTCCTTCCAAATGCTGCCAGAGAAATGGCCTTAAGATCAGCTTGAAACATGAATTATTTCTGCCATTTTCAGATTGCACAAAAGCTGTGCAAAACCAGTGAAAATTCTGGGCAAAATCGCAGCTTTGGAGGTCCAAAACAAAGCTGTTTTTTTCCATATTTTGTGCAGCACCTTAGCCATGTTTTTCCTCCATGAAGAAGGATGGAAACCAGCCTTGAATACCCCTGAAACCCCCCTTCAAACTCGCTGCATCTCAGCTGGAAGAGGCGGACGAAATTCTGCCCAGAAAAAATTATGTGCAGCGAAAAAACTGGGCAGTCAAATGTCCAGCTTTGTTTTCCGTTCATCGTCCAGCCAAAGCACCAACCTACTTCTGTCAAGACCTCCCTTAAACCACCATTAACAGAGCTCCATTGTTTCCTTTGAGCTTCTGCACGAAATTCCATCAATGGCTGTCCGAAAATCTCTCCAACAAATCCCTACAATTTAGCTTGATTAGCTTCCAAAATTCCAGCCATCTTATTTAGCAACCTTCCATGATATCTTGCTCAATTGACCAGACTTCTTCTTCATCCTTGTACCCCTTAGTTTCAGCCATCATAAGCCTTGTAGAACCAGCTTTAATTCCTCAGAAAAGCCACACATTCAGTTGGCCATAGGAGACTTCAAAGCTGTCCAGAAAAATCAAGATATCGTAGAATATTTACTTTCCAAATTCTCTTCCTAAAAATATTCTTCAAGGATTGTAACAACTAACCTTTCCTTTCCCTTCCAAATCAGAGAAATCAGTCCCTAAACCCTACAGAATTTTGGCAGCCCTAATTCCACAAAAATTCGGCAGCTTCCTCTTCTCTTTCTCTCGATTTTCTCTAGCTACCAAGAACTCACACACTACACCAAGAACACCTACTACCTTCTTATACCTAATACACATCCAAACCACTTCAAACCCTCACGAAAATCTCCAGATTTGATCTACTCCTTGCTGTGAATCCATCAACACCCTTATTAACATCAAACTCCACAAATCATCTTGCTACTTTGGATCAAAAACCAGAAAATTCGGTGAAGGACAATAACATCTTCAAAGTAAACTTATTCTAACAACTTCATCTTCTTCAAACTTTATCTCTAATGAAAACCTATATGAGAAAACATACTAATGATATCTCTCTCTCTCTCTCTCTCTCTCTCTCTCTCTCTCATGACCGAAATTCCCTCCCTTAGCCAAATGGTCTCTTTTTCCATGACCATGCTTTCGACACCTCTCTTGGACAAGATTAGCCATCTAGGAGTGGAGATCTACTCTAAACTCTTTCAAAGCATTCATCAATCAAGTAAGTACCTTTAATCTTCTTTTTAAACTCTAGAATCATGTCTATAGGATGATGTTGTTAGTAGGTGGATGGTGATAGGATTTGAGTATATATATATTTGTTGTTGAGACTAAAGCATGAGCAATTGTATGATTGTGAAGGAGATGGGATTTATGCATGAAAGGTTCATCTTGGATGATTGTATGTTGATTTGAGGGTTGATGCATGTCATATGTTGTATTTGTGTCAAAGCATGCTAGAGATTATGTCACCTTTGGTGAATAGGAGTTTTATGCTTGGTTAGATTATTGAAGCCATGCTAGTAAATGTTAAATCATGTCTTAATAAATTTAGGTCTATGCCTAGATGCAAGATTTGGATGATTTTATGAATCCAAGGATTGTGTATGTTATTGATTGTGGTTGGCCATAGAATCTTGATCATGATCTAAGTGTCCATAAGCTAATTTTAGTTCATGAATAAAATATTCAATAATAATTTTGCTAGTAAATTTCGAAAAACCCTAGGAAGGGTAGATTTGGAATTATTATATATATAAATGATATTTCAGTCAAATAAATAATAATTTTGCTAGAAAATAAAATAAATAAATATTATAAAAAATAAAGAAATCAATTTAAGCCTTTATGAAAAAGATTTATGCTTAGTAAAATATTTACTAAATCAAAACCCCTAAGGATTTACTTATTATTTTCCAAGAAAGGCTTATTCAATTTAATCTCAACCAGTTTTAACTATCAATTATTTTCTAACAACTAACCTATCATTAAATCACTATTTTACCTAGTACCACCTATGACTCTTGATCAAATAAACTCTAAATTTTCCTTAACAAGATTTAAACTTTCAACTTATTAGAATTTATTTTCCAAACCATTAATTATTTTCAATAACAAATTAAACTTAGCTTATAAACCTACTTATTTATTATTTTGCCTTAAAGTTTGGGACACTAGGATCATGGTGGTAGTGAATTGAGTTGATTTAAAATTGAGGAAGTGGATTGTAGCTTGAATCTGATTAAGATTTGTATTTACCCATGTGGGGTTAGGTCAGCTGTTCGAGACCTTGTTGTTGTGAGCAAGAATCAGGTATGCTCCAGCATAAAAACTTGATTGTTGAAAAATGTTTAATTATGGCAAGCCAAATGTAGAGTGCATGGACACTCATTTTTGTAAAGGCAATTGAGGGTTATCTCCTATTTTATTTTTGTCAGATGAGTTATTTGAAACTTAATAAGCAAATTTACTCAAACTCAAAACTCTTTTTGAAACTGTTTTTGACAAAGATTCTGGAAACCCTTAATTGCCATGTTCAAGTAGAACTGTGTTTGTTCATTTTTCCCAAGTGGGATACGATACGTTGAGTACTCAATAAGGGTGGACTACTAGGACTAGTCTTTGAAGGGTTAGGGTAAGTCTCTCAGCAGGTGGCCACCTCTGAGGGGTGAGTCCTTCCCGGATAAGATGCCAGTTTAGGGAGTCGTGCCGGTCCGAGCTAGCAGCAGTTTGTTTTCAGTCAAGTGATTGTGTTTTGCCGGAATGGACACCCGGTTGTTGTTTGGGTACAGAGAATGAGGAGTATCTTGCCCAGTAGGCAGATCACCTACTTTTGTCATTCTGCACAAAGTGTCGGCATTCTGACCGGTTATGGGGCCCAACGTATGGTAACCCATATCCCTTTCTTTCGAGTGGTTGATTTCATTACTTGTGTACCGCTAGATAAGCCAAAACGCCACTCTTACTTTTGACTAATGCTTGATGCTTGCCAATGTTTCTCTTATAAAAGTTTCACACTTTGCATCCACGAACTGATTTCACTAAACACCCAAAGCACACACAGACTTACTGAGATTTCTGTCTCATCACCTTTCTTTCATGATTTCAGGATGATCCTGCTGTGGAGTTGAGTGGCTAGTAATCTCTGCTTTGGAAGAGAAAGTGTCTTTTGATTTTATGTATTGCTTTGGGGAGGCGAGTGTGGATAATTTTATTTATGATTTTTGTTTTGTAATTCATGGATTTATTCTTGAAGTTTTCTTTGGGTTGTAATAACTTTTTAAGTTAAATATTATTTTTATTCCGCAATTTGTTTGTGTGACCTAGTTATAAAGACCCCTTGTCCTTTGGACGGGGCGACATCCCCGGCCCTGGCGGGCCTAGGGTTCGGAGTGTTACACAAACACTATCAGAAATAGGATAAATAATGCCTGAATCTAAGAGCTTAACCACCTCACCTTTTACCACTTCACTCATATGTGGGTTCAACCTACGTTGGGGTTGCACTACGAGTTTTGCACATTCTTCCATCATGATCTTGTGAGTGCAGAAGGATGGACTAATGCCCTTAATATCAGTAATCTTCCAAGTTATAACTCCCTTATATTTTCCCAACATACTTTATCAATTTGGTCTTTTGTTCAGTATTGAGATCTTTGGCAATGATGATAGGTAATTTACGTCCTGTAGACAAGAACACATATTCTAAATGCTTTGGCAGGTCTTTTAAGTCCAATTCGGGAGGATCTTCTATGGATGATTTCATTCTCCCTAAACTGTTTTTCTCAATTTCGAAATTCTGCATCCCATCCTCATTGTGAAAGTCCTCCAAATACGCCATTGATGTTTCCATCAATTCATCCTCAATGGATTCCTACATCAACTCAAAAATAGGTTCGTCAAGAATATCAACTCTTAGACAAGAATCATCAGAAGACACAGGGTGTTGCATGCTCTTGTGGATTTGAATGACTACTTCCTCATCCCCAACCCTAAGTGTCAACCTCCCTCTATGAACGTCAATTAATGCTTTTGCTATAGCTAAGAAGTGTCCACCTAAGATTAAAGGGACTTTGGAATCCTCATCCATGTCAAGAAAAACAAAATCTACAGGAAATATGAATTTATCAACTTTTACCAACACATCTTCTATTATGCCCCTAGGATATTTGATAGATCTATCCGCGAGTTGAATACTCATCCTAGTGGGCTGTGGTTCTCCTAGCTTTTTAAATGTTTTATATGGTAATAAATTAATGCTAGCACCTAGGCCAGCTAAAGCATTATAGACGTTAAGAGTGCCAATTAAACTTGGAATAGAGAAACTCCCTGGGCCATTTTCTTTATGTGGCAAATTCGGTTTGTCCTGCAAGATGGCTGAGCATTCTTCATTGAGGACCACTGTGGACAACTCTTCCAATCGCTTTTTGTTGACGAGCATGCTTTTAAGAAACTTGGTGTATTTAGGCATGTGAATTAAAGCTTCACTGAGGGGGATGTTTATGTGCAGTTGTTTAAATACCTCAAGAAATTTGTCGAATTGGGCATCCTTTCGGGCTTTGTGTTAACGGGTAGGATACGGTATGTTAGGCTGAAAATGAGGCTTTTTGGGAGATGGACATAGGGTAGTTGGCACCGATTCTAGTGCTTTGGCCGGCACCGATTCAGTTTTAGGTGGCTAGGTCTCACGGTTACCGGATAGCCAGCGTCGGTTCTCTTCTTCCAGCCGGCGCCGGTTATCATCTGTAATGTCCGGCAACTCTTTTCCACTTCGCAATGTGATAGTAGCTATTTCCTCACTGGCTATTGGGGTTAGTTTGTGAGATTTTATCACCATGTCCGTAAAAAATCAGATTTGTTGTTCCATGTTGCGGATCATCGCTTCGAATTTCTCAAATGTGTAATCTATTTCTTGGAAACGCTTCATGACATGAAAAGTAAATTTTCCAATTACGATTTCGAGCTCTGTTGATTCTGGAACTGCACGTGTTATTTCTGAAGCGTAATGGGGGTACTGCCCATCATTAAACTTCCTCCAATTCCAATTCTCCATTTCTCCTAAACATAGAAGCGAGTTAGACACGGAATTCACAATTTAAAACCAAATTAAAGGAGTACAAAGTTAGTTAGTAGAACACAGTCAAAGTTAGTAGGTTAGGTTTCAAGGGTATACACAAATACACAAAATACAAAAGACAGCACCTATTTGTGGGAAGAACATTTGTACATAATTTACATATTTACATGGTTAAATCAACAAAATCCAAGTTTTCATGATATTGTTTCCCGGCAATGGCGCCAAAAACTTGATGTCAAATTAAGTTTTTCAAAAACACATCTAAAATATCCTAATCCCCGGCAACGGCACCAAAAACTTGATGCGTACTTATTTGGGAATAAAAATCACATAAAAACTATGCACATTCCCAATCAAGTTTACATTAAAATGTTAATACCAAATTACACATATGAGTAAGTGTACTCATTATTAACATTACAAAGGGTTCAAACAAGTGTCGATCCTCCAGGAACAAGTAGACATTAATCCATTTTCTTTTATTATTTAACTGACTCGATAAAGTGAAAAATAAATAAAATCAAACAAAAGAAAATAAAATAAAAATAAAAATATATACATGTCAAGGATGGAGAAGTATGTAACTCAAACCATTGTTTAAACAAACATGATCTTAAAGTACCCAACCATTATCATAACTAATTATTCTCTTGGCACCATGAAGGATTAAGATAAATTAGCATCAATTGGTCTGTCTCAACTAATTCATCCACAAGATGCATTAAACATAATCCTTGATTAAATTTTCTTGGTCTGGCAAATTTAAAACATGAAATTAATCAATGAATCCTTGGTCTGGAAAACATCAATTAACCTTTAATTACTCAATCCTTAGCAATTAACCTCTTTAGTCTAGCAAGTTAACAGCCAATAACTATGAAATTAATCAATTGCAACTAACATCAACATCTTTGGTCTAGCAAGTTAATGAAAAGAAACAACCAATTAATCTCGTAATACGCCCAAGTAATTAAATACCAAGAAGAACAACCAATTAATCAAAAGATCAAATAACTCTAAAAACCATGAATATCTAAAATAATGTCGAATTACAATAAAACAATTAACACATCATTGTAAAAAGAAAAAAGAAAACAAAGTAAAAGAAAGAACTCATAGATAAGCCTCCTTCTTCTTCCTTTAAAGACCTTCTTATACAACCTTCTTTGAATTAAAAAATTCCTCCTTTGATTGAGTAATGTCTATGATGATCAATGAATTCTCCCCTTTTCCCCCCTGTGTTTTCCCTCTATTTATAGGCTTAAGAAGTGGTTAAACTCGTAGGTACAATGTTCTTGGCCGTGTAGAAGTTGGAAGATACTAAAACTCCACAAATTACCAAAATTTGCGCAGAAAAATCAAAGCGCCGCCTTAACTTTAAGGCACAGCCGGCACGGCCTAGGCTCTCAGAGCTGGCGCCGGTTGTGTTTTGTTTCTTCGATTGTTCGCTGATTTTTCCTTCAATTCTGCACAATGTATTCCAGAATGCAGCCGGCGCCGCCTAGGCTACTGGATTCGGTGCCGGTTCCACTCTGTTCTGTCCTGTTTCATCAATTTTTCATCACTTTGAAGGTCGTGCAAATAGTGCATGGTTGGCGCCAGTTCTAGTGCCCTAGCCATTGTAACACCCCACTACCTGGCCCGGTAGGGCCAGGGCTGTTGCCTCCTCCAAAGGACAATGGGTCTTTATAACTAGGTCATACAATCAAAATAGTGGAATAAAAATGATATTTTAACTTAAAATTTATTACAACCTAAGAATAAATCCAAGAATAAACCCAAGAATACCAAAAACAAATCCATAATAAAATTTATCTGCTCTCATCTCCCCAAAGCATTACACAAAATAAATTATCAGAAAATCTTTGAAAGTAAGTAATATCTAGCTACTCATCCCCATAGCAGGATCGACCTAAAATCATGGTAAAAATGGTGATGAGACAAAAATCTCAGTAATTCCGTGTGTGCTTTAAGTGTCTAGTGAAAACTATTCGTGAATGCAAAGTATAAAATCTTTATAAGAGAAATACTGGCAAGCAATAAATATTAGTTAAAACCAAGAGTGGTGTTTTGGCTTTTCCCGCCATACACAATGATTACAAAAAACCACTCAAAAGAAAGGATCATGGGTTACCACACGTTGGGCCCCATAACCGGTCAGAATGCCGACACTTTGTGCAGACTGACAAAAGGTAGGTGATCGGCCTACCGGACAAGATACTCCTTATTCTCTATACCCAAACAACAACCGGGTGTCCATTTCGGCAAAACACAGTCACTTGACTGAAATAAAAACTGCTAGCTTGGACCGGCATGACTAATTAGTACTGACGTTTCTCTAAGTTGAGTTCATCTTCTGGAGGTGGCCTTCTACTAGAAGACTCACTCTTGCTCTTCAAAACTAGTACTACTAGCCTACCCTTATTGAATACTCAACGTAACGTATCCCACTTAGGAGAAAATGAACAGAACACAATTTCACATGAAAATGGCAATTAAAGGTTTCCAAAGTCCTTGTCAAAATCAGTTTTAGAAAGAGTTTTGAGTTTGAGTAAATCTACTTATTGATTTTCAAATAATTCATTTGACTGAAATAAGAAAGAAGTCATTCCTCAATTGCCTTTACAAAATGAGTGTCCATGCACTCTACATTTGGCTTGCCATAATAAACAGTTTTACATCAATCAGGTTTTATGCAGGAGCTTACCTGATCCTTACTTACAATAAAGGTCTCCAACAGCTGACCTAACCCCGCATGGGGTAAATATAAAACACAATCAAACTCATGCCAAAATCCATTTTCACAAATAAAACTAACTCAACTCACTACTACAATGATTCTAGTGTCCCAAGCTTTAAGGCCAAATAATAAATTAAAAGGTTTATAAGCCAAGGCTAATTTGATATTTAAAATAATTAGTGTTTTGGGAAATAAGTACTAATAAGTTGAAGGGTTAAATCTTACTAAAATAATTTAGAGTTTATTTGATGAAGGGTCCTAGGTGGTATTAGGTAAAACAATAATTTATTAATAATTAATTGCTGGAAAAATAATTAATAATTAAAATTAGTTGAAAATAAAGTTTAATGAGTCTTGATTGAAAGATAATAAATAAATTTTAACAGGTTTCGATTAAAAGATAATAATCAAATTTTAATAATAAATATTTTACTTGATATGATTATTTTTATAAAAGGCTTTATCATTTTATATAATATCTATATATTTTATTTTTCTAGCAAAAACTATTATTTATTTGACTAAAATATCCTTATTATATATATAATAATCCAAATCTATCCTTCCTGGGGTTTTTTCGAAATTACTAGCAAAAATCATAATATTAAATATTTTATTGAAGGAATAAAATTAGCTTAGGGACAACTAGATCATGATCATATTCCTATTACTAACCACAATCATGAACATATACTCCCTCCAATTCATCAAATCATCCAAATCATGAATATAAGCATAGATCTAAATTTATCAAGGCATGATCCAACCTTTACTAGCATAAACATAATCATGGCTTCAACAATCATACTTGAATATAAATCCTATTCACCAACGGTGACATAATCTCTAACATGCTTGATCACATATATCACTCTCAACATGGAGACATGCATTAAACCCTAAAACATCATAATATCATCCAAGATAAATCATCACATGCATCAACCCCAACTCCATCATATACACACATTCATTCATACTTCATACTCAACTTATCACAACAACACATGCTTAAACCACACTCATAGCCCATCTCCTTCCAATATCATCCTAGAGACATGAATCTAGAGCCTAAAAAGAGGATTGGAGGGACTTACTTGATTAATGAGTACCTTGAAGGAGTTTTGAATGGATCTCAACTCCTAGATGTCTAAATCTGTCCAAGGGAGATGAAGAAAGCATGGCCATTGGTGAAGAAGTCATTCGGCCAAGAGGGAGAGGGTGTTCGACCAAGAGAGAGAGAGAGAGAGAGAGAGAGAGAAGAAGAAATTCCATTAGCATGTTTATTCATATACATATTCATTAGAGATCAAAGATTAGTGAAGATGAAGTTGATTGAACAAACTTACCTTGAAGGTGTTCTTGAGCCTTCACAAAAATTCAGATTTTTTTTATCCAAAAGAGCAAAGTTGAATTTTGGAGTTTGATGTTAAAAATGGTATGGATGGACTCATGGAAGTGAGTAGATGAAATCTAAAATTTTTGAAAGAAGTTTGAAGTGGTTTGGAGAGGTATTAGGTGAAAGAAAAAGTAGGTGTTCTTGGTGTTCTATGTGTGCTTGAAGGCTGAAGAGAATGGAGAGAGTTTTGGTTGAAGCTGCCGAAATTCTTAGGGATTAGGGTTAGCCGAACTCTTTGAGGAGTTTTGGCAATTGAATTTTTTGGTTTGATTGGAAAGGCAAGGCTGGTTGTTGAAATCCTAAAAGAATAATTTAGTGAATCAAATTTGGAAACAAAATATGTTGAGAACATCTTGATCAATGGAGAGCTTTTGAAAGCTGTGATGGCTGGCTGTTTGATCAGTGTTTTTGGCTAGATGAAAGTTGAGTGAAGAAGGTTAATGGTGGCCGAAAGGAAGGAGTGTAATGGTGAAAGAAAGGTCTGGCTGTTTGAGGGATATTTTATGGAAGGTTGCTAAATTAATATTGTTGGAATTTTGGTATTCAATCAAGGCATGATTGCAGTGATTTGTTGGAGATATTTTCGGGCAGCCATGTCTGATTTTCGTGCAGAAGCTTGGGGAAGACAATGGATTTCAGTTCATGGCTGTTTAAGAAAGGTTTGTGCAAAAGAAAGATGAAGTTTCAGCCAAGGCTGGAATGAAAAACAAAGCTGGAAAATTTTGTCCAGTGATTTTCGCAAGTTGGAAGGAATTTTTGGGCAGATTTTCTGCCATTGTTTAGTCAATTTTGCAGAAGATTTTAAGGGGATTTCAGAGGTCTTTCAAGGCTAGTTTCCAGTCTTCTTTATAGAGGAAAAACATGGCTAAAAAGCTGGGTGAATCTGGAAGAAAATATCTTGGTTTAAGAAAACAGCTTTGCCCAGAAATTTTTCTGGTTTTGCACAACATTTGTGCAGTCTGAAAATGGCCAGAAAAATTCAGATTTCAATCTGATCAAAAGGGCCATTTTTTGGCAGAATTTGGGAGGGAATAATGGCTAAGAATTTCAACACCTTCAAGGCACAAGAAGCTGGAAAATTTCAGTTCATTACATGAAGGAAAATGAACCTAGCTAGAGTGAAGTTTAGAAGGTTAACTAGGGGAATTAATTCTCTTGGAATCCTTCCCCATCTCTTCCACATTTTCGGTCCATAAGATGTCTTTCACTAGGACATTTTGAACCTTCAAAGCCACAACACTTTACCGAAATTTCTGGAATGAAATTGGCTAGAACAAATGTGACCAATCTAATGAATTGAGAATTAAGGAAAATTAAGGATCAAGGAAGAATGAATTCCCTTAGGAATTTTGTGTAGGGCACAAGAATAGGATTAGGGTACTCCTATCATGTCTCCCATAGGAAAATACCTCTACTCTACTCTAAAGCACTTAAGACCGAAAATACAACCTTCCAAAGCAAAAATAAAATTTAATCATGCTAAAATTCCAATGATGGAATTTGAACCGAAGACCTCAAGAATTAATTCCAAAGCTCTAACCACTAAACCACAACAACTCTTATTCTTATTTTCTCTCTAAAATATTTTTCCTATTTAATCCTCAAGCTATCTCCCTATTTTCACCTCAAGCAAAAATTACCATTTTGCCCTTCTTACTCAATACTCACAATTAAGCCTTCTAGGCCACAAAACACAAATCCAAAGAATATAATTTCATATAAAAAATATATTTAAGCATGAAATAAAATATGATATGCATCCCAACCCCCTTACTCTAAGGTTGGTTTCGACTGGGGTTTCACAGCCATTGCTGCCTCTAATCTGCTTTGTGAGGTTTTTGCTTCGTTTTACCCCAAAAGACTAAAATAATAAACAAAATGCTTTTCTAAAGGTAAAATCTCAAATATGAAGGAATATGGCTAGTTATTGAATAAAATGTATCACAAAAGAACCTCAAATAACTAGGAAAAATTTGACTAATTTAGTCTATCACTATCCTCTAGAAAAATTAGCATCACTTTGTCTGTCTCAACTAATTCATTCAAAAGATGCATTAAACACAATCCTTGATTAAATTTCCTTCATCTGGCAAATTTAAAGCATGAAATTAATCAATGAATCCTTGGTCTGGTAGACATCAATTAACCTTTAATTACTCAATCCTCATCAATTAACCTCTTTGGTCTAGCAAGTTAACAGCCAATAAATATGAAATCAATCAATTGCAACTACCATCAATCTATTTGGTCAAGTAAGTTAATGAAAAGAAACAACCAGCTAATCTCGTAATACGCCCAAGTCATTAAATACCAAGAAAAACAATCAATTACTCAAAAGATCAAATAGCTCTAAAAATCATGAATACCTAAAATAATGTCAAATTATAATAAAACAATTAACATATCATTGTTCAAGAAAAAGAAAACAAAGTAAAAGAAAGCACTCATAGACAAACCTCATTCTTCTTCCTATGAAGACCTTCTTGCACAACCCTCTTTGAATTGGAGAATTCCTCATTTGATTTGAGCAATGTTCTATGATGATCAATGAATTCTCTTCCCTTCTCTTGTGTTTTCCACCTATTTATTGGCTTAGGAAGTGCCTAAACTCATTGGTGTAAGGTTCTTAGCCGAGTAGAAGTAGGAAGATACTAAAACTCCACAGATTACCAAAAATTGTGTGAAAAATCAAGATCCCGTCTTTTCCTCAGGGCACAGCTAGCGCCGCCTAGGCTGCTAGAGCTGGCGCCGGCTGTGTTCTGTTTCTCCAATTGTTTGTCGATTTTTTCTTGATTTTCACGCAATATTGTCACGGGATAGGCTAATGTTTGACAAAATAGATGAAAAAAATTCTTACCAGAAATGAAAATTGAGGTTTCTCATCAATTTGTTTTTAGAAAATTCATTCATCGGTAGTAATTGCAATTTCCCACTAAAAACAACTCTACAACTGTAGAATTAAGAAAAATTCAATTTTGTGGTTCAAAATCATCATATGTTTGGAAAATATTAGTTTTCAAATTAATGCCCTAATTTTAGAGAAAATGTAGATACTTCTCTTATCAGAACTCCCTATATACAAAGCCCGCAGAACATCACCTTCGGCTATGGTACAGTTGTATTCGGAGCTTCCCCATTGTACTAGACCATATCTTGCCATTTTGGATAGTGATGTTCCTCAGTACCCCCGCCCTGAAGTCCTACACTTAACCATATCACGTTGAAATGGTAAGTGACCTCAGCCCCTCACCTCACAATTTAGGTAGTTTACTTGCCACCTAAGTCAGGGTTCCCAATTCTGACATCAATCAACATCGAGATAACAAGTGGTGAACACATGGTGTCCCTACTGGTATCAGTGAAACCGCCAATATATACCCTTAAGTGTATCTGCTAATATAGGCAATTGCTGGGGAAATAAACGGCTAGCTAGGGATGGCTAATTTCAATGTCCTATTGCCCTATTTAGAGTAAGGCAATCCCCAGGACTAGTTAGGTTACTTGGAGTCACCTATCTCGAATGTAAACGAGTAAAAAGAGCATAGCCCTTGCTAAGTACTCAACGTCTTCATTGGATCACAACCCAGTCTACTATATAATAGTCCACAAGGAAACCCAAAATCCCTAAGGGAATAGAATGAAAAAAGTTTTTAGGGGCAAAATTGTCATTTCCAAACTCTATTTCTCTACTAAGAAATCATTTTCCAAAAAATGAGCATAAAAGGATAAAATGTCCTTTACTCGATTAACTGCATTCTTTAGGGGCAATTCCGTAATGGCCCAAAAGGAATAAAATCAACATTATCTAAGAATTTAAATCCAAAAAATGCGAATAATTCCAAGATTTTGGATTTCATCACATTTCCAAGTAGAGAGCGCATTTTCATAATTTCTCAAGGAAATATGCCATAATTCAAGAATTCAAGCCATAAACATGGTATATGGTTTATTTGAGTAAAACCAAAAGCCAATTTAATTCACAAAGTATGAATGAAATGCTTTGAATCATATAATTATTCATGGAAAAATATTCACAATTGAATAAATTCCACTTCTCATTAAAATGCGCTATTTCTCAAAATACTGACCATTTCCCATTCAGGAAATCCATAAATGGTTCAAGAAAATCGAAAGCCACATATTCATGGCTTTTATGCTTTAGAATGTTATTCATCAAAATGAATATTTCCAATAATAAATCTCATGAATTTCATGTCATTCAAATATGAAATGAAATCATAGATTTTATCAGAAAACCCATATTTCTTCAGAGAACCCAAATTGTTCAAATGTTCATTTTTGTCATAACAATTGCACATTAGGATTTTGTCATACAAGACATTAAAGGACTCACTTTCCTAGGGAATCTTAACAAGATCAGGAGAATATTAAATACAAGAAAACCCAAAATTTATCAGAAAAACCAAAGGCGTTTGTTATGCATAACTTCAATTTGCATAAACCACTAGCATAAGTTAGGTTTTGAAGTATTCAAGTGACTTACATTGTGTAGCTTATCACTCAACTATGTAAAAGACCTTGATTTTTTTGTGGAATCCTTAAAATGAATGACCTACAAGCATCATAAATCCATGCTTTATTTAGCATCTAGGATATTCAACCACATTAATAAGGAATATATTACTTTTTTTTATCCTTTTTGTTTTGTTTCATTCTAGAAATGAAACATACTTCTTGGAATAATTCCATATTCTTTACTTACCACATAAAACAAGGTTTTCATAGGTTAACACTTGAATCCATTTTCCATTGAATAAAATTATGCTTTCCATTTTCTTGACATATTTTCTTGTTTTATTCTTAACTCTCATTCTACACATCCAAATTTCCTCAACTTGGTATCACAATGCTTGTAAGATCTTTAACTTTAATCTCATCAACTTTAATTCCATAATTCTAGAACCACTACAGATTTACTAAAGTGAAAACAGCCTAGTATTTTCTACCTCTTATCCATTTTCTTACAAAATCATATTGTCCCTTCATTCTTTTTTCAATATAACATATAAAAATCACTTCATTGATTACATTCCTCCCTTAAACATCATTTAACTCACTGAATTTCAGTCACCATCAAACGAGAAATTCTACCATAACATAACAAAAAAATTGGCAGCTTTAAATTTAATACATATCTATGCATATTTCTTGACAATCACATTAATTTTCCAACTTTCTTCCATTCAAGCATAATATCCAGCCATAATTAACCCTTTAAAACACCTTGAAATCACCTCCAATCAACACATAGAATACAACTAACAAACTGCCATCCCAACCACCACACATATACCACCAAAATAGCATTGCTCAACAATTTATCTCCAAGCATATTTCATAAAACATGCATGATTTCATGAAAATTTTATATTAATATACTTCTCATAATCTCCTTAGCAACTTTAATTTAAGAAGACAACCTTTACCTTATAATTTGTGATTTTTGGGCTGTAAAACAACCAAGCTTTCTTCCTCTTTCTCTCGGAACTCACTCACTCTCTTTTTCTCTATTTTCTTTTGTTTTTCCTTCCTTTTTATCTTTCTTCCCTCTTGCTATTTTTCTTCTTATTTTGCTGCTTTTTTCCTATAGTCGAACACCATCACCGCCTTTCTCTTCTTCTCTTTATAGAATGCTTAGTCTTCTTGGTCAAAATTCATTAATTGATCAACAAATGATAGAGTGATCTTATTGGTCCATTTGTGAGCTTAGGTGGCATGCTAGGTGGCATGTAGAAACCTTTAGAAACTTTTAGAACTTTGCAAGAAATTTCAAGCAAACAATAACACCATGACACATGGCTTGTTCCACCAAATCACAAAAACAACACCTAGCCTTCTCAACCAATCACAATTCTCTTAAATTATTAGATAAAAATTTTCCAACTTATCCAAATAATTCATAAACTCTGATATTATTCATTTTGATAGCGAAAATTTCTTATTTTACTTATAGAATCCTGACAACAAATGATTCATTTTCGTGTCTTTCGAAATTCTTAAATTCTTTCTCAGTTTTTTGTATTTCGCAGTCAAAATTCCAACAGTAGCCCTGAAAATTTTTATTCTACCAAAATATTCATCTTACTACAGTGAATATTTCTTGCTCTGGCTTTACATAAAAAAACTAATTCAATACACAATAGTCAAGGTCAGAAAGTACAAAAGTAAGAGATGTCACATGTTTCGGTTACGATAACTTAATGAGGTGTAAGTCTGACTCCTTTCATAAATTCAAGGAGTTTAAGGCTAAAGTGGAGTGTCAAATAGGTAAACTAATTAAGAAGCTAAGATCAGATCGTGCTGGAGAATATTTGCTTAATGAAATCAACAACTACTTGGTACATCAGGGAATAGTATTTCAGCTAACTACACTTGGGATTCCCAATAGAATGGAGTAGCTGAGAGAAGAAATATAACGTTGATGGAAATTGTCAAAAGCATGATGAGTCATACAACTTTTCCTATTTCTTTTTGGGCATATGTTCTAGAAACAACAACATATATTTTGAACTTGGTGCCTCCCAAATCAGTACCTATGATACCTTATGAGATATGGACTGGACTCAAGGCTGGTATAAATCATTTTAAAGTATGGGGCGGTCCAGCTTATGTACTAGCTAAGGTTAGTAAGCTAGACCCAAGATCAGAATTATGCTACTTCATAGGGTATCTAAAAGGAACAAGGGGTGGATATTTTTATCATCCCAAAGAGCAAAAATTACTTGTTAGTACTCATGCGAGATACTTGGAGGATGAACAAAGTGTATTTACTAAGGTTTCGAATAAGATGGAATTAGAAGAGAAATTAAATGGCACTTCAACTTCTAGTACCCCAATTGAGAAATCTAAAGATGTACAACTAGATGTTCCTATACAGTAAGAGTCATGTTGTACTAGGAGGATATCTAAGGTTCTAAAAAGATGGACTAGAGAATTATTTGAGATAGTCTATGACCATCAAGAATAATATCCCTCTAGATATGACGATGAGGCTATTGCTAATAATGATGCAGACAAATGGCAAATAACAATGGATGTCGAGATTGAGTCTATGTATCTCAATCAAATATGGGATCTTGTTACTATACTTAAAGGGATTAAACCCATTGGGTGTAAGTGGATATACAAGAGAAAAAGAGGTGTAAATGGAAAGGTGGAAACCTTCAAAGCAAGGTTGGTTGCAAAATATTATTGGTGGGAATTAAGCTAGCCAATTGGTTCAATCTTAAGAAGGGGGAACGATCTTGCAAGGACCAATGATAAGATCAAGTACTAAAAGGTTCCAAGGTGTAATCCAATTGTTCCTACAACCATGTTTGAGGATATAAGAGATTTAGAAGGAAGATGAAGGTAGCCAAGAGGTCAATTTAATGGCTATCCAAAAAGAATCCTAATAACAACCCAAGCCTACGCCAAATGAGGGTGAAAATGCAGAAGCCCAGTAGACGGGAGCTGACCTGGCGCTGGGCCCAACTAGTTGAGCCAGCATTGGGTGCAGTCTACCGAAAAAATGCTGGAATTCCAATGTAGACTCGGCATTGGGTCATGTCGGGCCCTAGGCCCTATTTTTCAGATTTTGATGATTTCCTCCGATTTCTTTCCATTTTAAACACTATGTAAAGACCTTTCAAGGCCTTATTTTATATGTGGGCCTTAGAAATCACTTAGCTATGGTTAAGGTAGTATAAATACATCTTTTTAGTGATTTGATAAGACAATCAATCTACTTTATTCAAAGTTTGAAAGATAGTCTTGAGAGGTCTTTACCTCCTTGTTCACCTTGTTCAAGACCATGCTTAGGGCTTAGTCCTCCTTTTGAATGACTCTCTAAATCTTATGGATAATCTAATATGGTTTCTCTTAATTGGGTCTTAGTTGCTTTGTTCTTCTAAGGTTTATCTTGAATTCCATTATTTGGGTGCCTAAAGTTCTATTTCTTTTATTCTTAATTTCCTTTGTTGTTTCAATGATATTTGGGTGAATTTATAGTTGATCTTGCTACTATTCTTGTGGGTCTTTGATGCTTAGTTCTTCATGGGTTTTCTGAAGAGTAGTTAGATAGTTATCTTTCTTTTTATTTTGGTCACAAACTCCCACTATTTGGGTTTCACTAGTTGAGCTGAGGTTTTGCCCATTGTTGCCCATTGTTCCACCCATTTAACCAATCAAGATCATATCAAAGAATTTGGTATCAGAGCAAAGAAAGATTTGATTCCAATCAAAGCTTGAAATCAAGAAAAGGAGCCCTATAAAGTTGAAGAAAAATAGGAAAAATCCTGTAACTCAAAAACATGCTTAAAAAAGGTCATGATATCTTTGTTATTTCTTGATTTTTCCTTAAGAAAATTGCTCCTTGATGTTATTATAATGCTTGGAAACAAATTTATCTTGTGTTTGTGGTGAAAATAGGCTTGAATAAGGCTGAAAATATTAGTTATTTTTAAGTGACGGGATTGTAACCAAGTTGTTTGATAAATGTTCTATAGGAACGTTTGTGGCAATAATTGGGAGTTTTAACTTTTATTTTTCATTCCTTGGGATGTTGGGACTAGATATAATTGTTAAAATCCATACTCATTGAACTCATCTTTACTATTTCACACTTGTGATTATTTATTCTTCATATTCCTATTTACTAGTTGTTCTTATTTCTTCATTTTTACTATTTCTTGTTTGAAATTTCTTCCTTATGTTTTATTGATTGTTCTTGTACAAATTGAGTCCTTACTCCTTGAAATTCTTTCTTGAAAAAATTTTCTTGTTTAAGGTGCCCAATAAGTGTTTGTTGAAATTCCCCCAAGACCCCCTAATTAGAAAAATCCATTGATTTTTTTTTTTTACTCATATAGTTTGACTAAATCTTTAGTTATTGGGGAGAATTTTGATTGGACAAAAAGGTTTGAGTGTTGAGAAAAAGGAAAAAGGGTGAGGTCATTATCAAAAAGAGCCGAAGAAGTCAAACATGTGTGTAGAGTGAATATTTTTGAGAGCAAACATGCAAGGGAGTGACGAGAGGATCTATTTATTTTGTTAATCTTTTTTTTTGTAGGTATAACTCATTGAGTACTCCACCACTATGGCCCATGAACAAGAAATTCCTAATCCTAACTCAAATGGACCTAGTAGGCTACAAGAAGAACCACTTGATGCTAGGGCGTTGCGAGATGATTTAAATGCCATGATGAGATTAATGCACAGTGGGTTTGAAAATGTGATAAGGAAGATCATCATATTGAGGCATCAATTGGGTCAATCTTCTACCATAGCACAAAGAAGAGGCCAAGAACGATTTGAAGCTTCGAGTTTTAGAATGAGGGATGATGAAGTTCATACTCCTCCTTTGAATGCTAAAAAATATGAAGATTGGGATGAGCACTCTATTGGGAGATTCCAACAAGCTTCCATGAGAGGGGAAAGATATAGTATGAGAGGAGGACGAGGTAGGGGCTAAGGAATGAATAGAGTAAAGAGAGTTTGAGGGAGTTGATGAATGGTATGAAGGGGAACAAGGTGGTGTATATATGTAACACCCCACTACCTATGTACCCAAATAGGAGGGATGTCACCCCGTTTAAAGGACCAGGGGTCTTTATAACGAGGTATAAAAGGAACAAAAATGACTAAAACTTATACAAGTCTGAGAATTTAAAACTAACAATCATCTCTTGAAATAAATACAAAGTAGAAATAAATAAACTGAAGGTCATCTCTTATCTCTTCAACCTGAAAATATTATGTAAAATAGTGTGAGATTGGCATCTCAGTAAGTCCAGTGTGTGCAAATGTCATATATAAACATTTCATGCATACGGGTTTTGTAAGAATTTTCATCAATAAACAATTATCCAAAGGAGTATTACTCATATATCCAAAGCATTTCTCAATAAATCATCATCTCATCATAATCATAAGTTCATTATGTAGGGATTAGCATTGATTTAAACAATAGTATCACAATCTATATCATGGTTACCACCATGATAGCGTCCCAATGTAACCTTTCAACAATGGGTAGTGGGGGATTCTCCTAGTAGGGTAAGATACTTCTCCATCTCTACACCCAACATACCAATTGCCTAACCCAGATAAATAAAGTCCACAAGGACCCATATGCTAGCTCGGACTGGCCTGACTAAGTAGTAATGTCTCCTTTCCAAGTTGAGCTCATCTTCTGGAGGTTGCCTCCTGCCAAAAGACTCACTCTAGCTCTTCAAGACTAGTACCACTAGCCTACCCCCACTGAGTACTCAATGCTCCCCATTTAGGGGAAGAATCATTTCCCATATTTTCACAATTGTTGATTAGCTTGTCTTTGCAAAACGTGACTTTTCACAATAGGTTTTCCAAAACGTGTAGTAATAAAGAAAGGAAATCATTTTCAATTTAAAAGTTGAGATTTGACAAACTCATTTAGAGGATAAAATGACCATATTCTCAAACTAAATATCAAAATACCACAGTACAATTCATCATATTCAACAAACGTTTCAATCATCATGTTAATCATCATATAGACACCATTTCAAATATCATCATACAAAAATATTTGCAAACATGTAATATTTAGTAAAACAGTTATGTACGGACTTACCTGGATATTCTCAATAATCAACCAAAGCAATGCTTGATCTCTTTTTCACTTTCTTCCTTATCTAGAATCGATATTTCTATGATTAGAAACCAGATATGAATCCACTCATCTTTTCATGCATCATGAATCTCTTTGATCATATTAATCATCTAATTCATCCATGGCATCTAGGTAGAAGCTCATCGCTATAGTTTTCCCATGATCATGCATCTCATCATGGCATGCATATAATCAAATCTCGTCATCAATACAAGGACCTCCAATATTTGTCTAATATAAACTTCATATAATAATCTTATATGAATTAAAAGATCTCATCTTTAACCAACCATAAAATGGATCTAGGTCCAACATAACATGATATCATAATCTTTCACCCCATATTCACCTAGATCAACTATTGCTCCATCAAACTCAACGATCCCATCCATTCATGTTTTCCATACTATACTTTATACATAATAACAACACTACAAAATCATGGTCATTCAAATCAATAAAGATTGAGTCTCAAAATACCTCTTGGATAGACAAGATTGCGAAACAAAGGTGGCTTCTTGGTGATCGATTGAGTTCACTTGAGAAGAAAAGATGGTTGGGTCCCTTAATTCTTGCCCTTAGGTTTCGATTTTGGTGGTGATTGGAGTTGTGATGGTCGAAATCTTGGCGAGAAAATGGGGCTTTTTTTTTTTTGTGTAGAAGAGAGGTTTAGGGTTTTATTGGTGGTTTTTTTTTTATGTAGAGTATAAGTTAGGTTTAGGTGTTTTGATGTTTGGAAGGACTACACCTTGTTTTGGACTATTGAACAAACAAGGGAAAAATGGCAGCTTTTGCTCTTCTTGGTTTGGCTGAAACTACAGTGAATAGAAGGAGTTTATGGTTGTTCTTTAGGGTGCTAAAGTGGCCTAGATGATGAGATGAAAATGAGAAAAGTATAGGCTGACTTTTATTCAGCTTTAGGTAGAAATAGGAAAAGAAAACTTGGGGTCTTGTGCTGTAATTTTTGCTTAAAATTAGAGGGAATTTAAGACTAAGGGAAGCTCGAGTTTTGTGAGTATGTGTGTGATTGGTTTTTGTTTAGCTTAGGAGAAGTTTGAGAAATAAGAATGGAAAGGTTTGCAAGAGTTGGGATTTAAACTCAAGTCACTCAACCACAATAACTCTTGTTTCAACCACTAAACCATAACAATCCTTATTTTAATCACTAAACCACAACAACTCTCACTTACTCTATTTCCCTCTAATAATACTCATCTAATAATACATGTAAAGCAAAAGCTCAAGTTTACCAAGAAACTAATAAATTCCCTTAACTCCCACTCACTTACTCCATGTCCCTCTAATAATACTTACTAATAATACTCATAAAATAAAAGTTCAAGTCTACCAAGAAACTAACAAATTCCCTCAACTCCCACTCACTTACTCTATTTCCCTTCTAATAATACTCATCTAAAAGGTCAAGTCCACCAAGAAACTGAAAAATTCTCTTAACTCCCACTCACTTACTCCATTTCCCTTCTATTAATACTCATCTAATATTACTCATAAAATAAAAGCTCAAGTCTACCAAGAAACTAACAAATTCCCTCAACTCCCACTCTTGTTAAAATAGTCCTTTGACAATTATATCAAAGTAAATAAATTCATGAACTAACTAACTCATAAATCATATATACCTATGAAAATGGTTTTAAGTTATCAAACGTCATATAAAATATTATGCAATGTATGACTTCCCTATACAATAAAGGTGGTATTAAATGGTGTATTACTTTCTCTCCCCCTTAAAAGAATTTCATCCCAAAATTCGAAGCGCTATACCTTTAGAGCAAGTATGGGTATTTCTTCTTAGCCCATTCTTCTGTTTCCCATGTGGCATCTTGAGTACCATGATGATCCCACAAGATTTTCACCATAGGTATTTGCTTACTCCTCAACACCTTGACACTCCGATCCTGAACCTTAATCGGTTTCTCCATGTAGCTGAAGTCAGGCTGTAGAAATAATGGCTCCTCGTTCAATACATGCTCCGGGTTAGGGTTGTATTTCTTCAACTGAGATATATGGAACACATCATGAATTCCTGCCAACCCTTCCGGCAACTCCAATCGATCTACTATAGGTCCAATCTTCTCGATCACTGGAAATGGTCCAAAATATCTAGGACTCAACTTCCCGCCTTTGGGATGTTTTAAAATCCCCCATTCTTAGTGTTATCTTCAGAAAAGTCTGGTCCCCCACTTGAAACTCCAATTCTCTTCTTCTGTTGGCTTTGCATCGCTTTCAATCTCTCTCTTATCATCTTTACTTTGCTTGCCATCTCCTTAAGGTTTACCTTCCCAGTCTTGCTGATTTTCCCATCCTCAGTCCAACCTTGATATAATGGTACTTGACATTTTCGTCTATATAACACTTCGTAGGGTGCCATCCCGATCGACGCTTGGTGATTGTTATTGTATGCCAATTCAGCATAGGGTATACAATGTATCCACTTATCTCCAAAATCTAACACACAAGCCCTAAGCATGTCTTCCAATATCTGGATGACTTTCTCAGACTGTCCATTAGTTTACAGATGAGCAAAACTGCTGAGCTTCAGAGTCATCCCCATTAACTCTTGAAACTTGGTCCAAAATCTTGAAGTGAACCTAAGATCCCGGTCGGATACAATACCCGATAGTACACCATGCAATCTGAGTACTTCCCGAATGTATGTCTTAGCCAGCTTCTCTATAGAATCCTTAACATTTACCAGAATAAAATGAGCAATCTTGGTCAACCTGTCAACCACAACCCAAATGGCATCCTTTAAAGTCTTTGACATCAATTGTCTGGTAACAAAATCCATCATCACCTCCTGCCACTTCCACTCAAGAATAGATAACGGTTGCAGTAATCTAGTTGCTCCCTTATGCTCCGCCTTTACTTTCTGACAAGTTAGACATGTAGAGATGTATTGTGCCACATCTATTTTCATCCCCAACCACCAGTAGGCCTTTTTCAAATCTTGGTACATCTTCACTTCTCCAGGATGAATAGTATACTTGCTCTTGTGAGCCTTGCCCATTATCTCTCTCTTCAATACTGGGTCATCCAGTACACATATCCATTCCTGGAAATACAACACTTCAGCTTCATCAGTTCGAAACTCCTTATTTCCTATTTTTATTTCCTTATGTTTTAAAAGTTTGAAAGTTTTGGTTACCTCGCTACACCTCTCCAATCTCTTACCTCAGCTCAGGTTCCAGCTTCAGGTTACACAAGCTAATCTTTCCTTCTCCTACTTTCGCCTTTCATTCCAAGAGTTCTTGTGCTATTTGGACTTCTTGCACCCTTATACTAGCCATCCTCACCTTTCGGCTTAATGCATCAGCTACTCCGTTAGCTTTCCCCGAGTGATAGCTAATTGGATACTTTTATTCTTCTAAAAACTCCATCCATCTTCTCTGCCTTAG
This sequence comes from Voacanga thouarsii, assembly GCA_026120185.1. Lineage (NCBI taxonomy): Eukaryota > Viridiplantae > Streptophyta > Magnoliopsida > Gentianales > Apocynaceae > Voacanga > Voacanga thouarsii. Next base: position 3,492,625 of record JANUWF010001049.1, on the reverse strand, counting down.
ATTTAAGGCCTTTTTAGTGAAGAAATATTTCAGACTCTTATGATCTATGAAGGCTTCATACTCTGCTCCATATAAGTAGTGTCGCCATTTATTCAGGGCAAACACTATTGCAGCCAACTCCAAATCATGCATCGGATAGTTAACCTCGTGCACTTCAGCTTCCTTAATGCATAGGCGATAACTTTCCTATCTTGCATCAACACCACCCCTAGACCTTCCTTAGAGGCGTCTGTGTACAAGGAGTAGGGTTTACCTTCCTCTGGTAAACTCAATACCGGTGCTGTCATCAATCTCCTCTTGAGCTCTTGAAAACTCTTCTCACACTTATCACTCTAGATATACGGCACATCCTTCCTTAGTAGTTGGGTCATTGGTGTAGCCAGCGTAGAGAAGTTCTTGATGAACCACTGGTAATATCCCGCTAATCCAAGAAAACTCCTCATTTCAGTTATGCTCTCTGGTTGTTTCCAATTAGAGACAGTCTCGCCTTTTGATGGGTCCACCTTGATTCCCTTTCTAGATATCACGTGACCAAGAAAGGCCATTGAATCTAACCAAAACTCCAATTTGCTAAACTTGGCATATAGTTTATGCTCCCTTAATTTTTCCAGTACCAACTTCAAATGCTCCACATGCTCCTCGAGACTCTTAGAGTAGATCAAAATATTGTCTAGAAACACCACTATGAACATATCTAAGTACGGCTAAAAAACTATGTGCATAAGATCCATGAAAACGGCGGGTACATTAGTTACTCCAAACGGCATCACCACGAACTCGTAGTACCCATATTTAGTATTGACGGCTGTTTTGGGAATATCCTCCTCCTTGATTCACATTTGGTAATAACCTTACCGGAGGTCTAATTTGGAGAAGTAACAAGTGCCTTGCAACTGATCAAACAATTCATCAATTAGAGGTAAGGGGTACTTGTTCTTGACCGTGAGGTTATTCAATCCTCTATAGTCTATACACAACCTCAGCATCCTATCCTTCTTTTTTATGAATAACACCAAAGCTCCCTAAGGTGACGTATTGTGTCTTATATACCCTTGCTTAACCAACTCCTCCAGTTGTGCCTTCAATTCCTTTAATTTCACTGGCGCCATTTGATAGGGAGTCTTCGATACTGGTTTAGCTCTAGGAACTAGATCGATAGTGAAATCAACTTCCCGTGTTGGTGGGAGAGAAGTGAGCTCGGCCAGAAATACATCTGCAAAGTCCTTAACTACCTCGATGCTTTCCAAGGTACACTGATCCTTTGGCTTATTGATTATGTAAGCCAAATACCCTACACAATCTTTCTTCAGCATCTTCTGGGCCTTTGTTCCCACTATAAGGAATTTCAACTCTTTTACCTTCTTCCCACTAAACTCCAAAACATCACATCTGGGTCTAATGAACTGCACCGTCTTGACCTTGCAGTCCATTATTGCTTCATGTTTTGCTAACCATACCCAGAATCAGATCGTAGTCATTGATAGGTACGATTATGAGGTCCGCCTTCAAATTCTCCTTCCCGACCACAATATCACACCCTTGCACTGCCTTGCTCGCATCTCTCTACCTCCCTAAGGGGGTGCTCATTAACATGGTATAAGGCATTTCTAATCCATCCCAACCCAAATGGCATGCATACTTATTGTTCACATATGAATGGGTCGATTCAGGGTCTATTAAAACAAAAAGAGCTTGACCTTGAACAGAAAGTGTACCTTCAACCACCGCCAAATCGGCTCTAACCTCTTCTCGGTTTACAGCAAAGATCTTAGCTTTCACTTGAGGTTTTTGGCTTCCTCCTTCAGCCGTCCTAATGGGTGCTCCTCTATTTGCCCCAACTGGTTGAGTTGAAGCTCCTTGCCCCATCCTGAGTAGTTTAGGATAGTTGTTCCTTAGATGGTTTGGATGTCCATAGTTGAAACATCTTCTTGATACTCCCTTGGACCAGCAATCCCTATCAGTGTGATCTCGTCGCCCACAGTTCGAACACATCAGTGCATTCATCATAGGATCGAGTGGGACTGTCCTTGGCAGTTTTCCCTTATTTTCCCACTGCATCAGACCAACGGGTCGCTTCTTAATCGGAGGTCTCATTGGTGGGCGACTTGGTTGGAATGGTCGGTTCCTATCCTAGTTCTCCATCCAGGTCACAACGTCAACTGCAGCTGTATATATCGCTAGCAAAGATGGAGCCAGTACTTTCCTCAGATCCTGTCTGAGACCTTTCACAAATTGCCGCGTCCTTTTCTGCTCGGTGTCCACCAAACACATGTAATACTTAGACAGTTGTGTAAATCGTGTAGTATACTGGGTCACAGTTATCCCTCCTTGCTTGAGGGTTTGGAACTCATCCTCCCTCTTCTCCATTATCCATTGCAGAATGTACTCTGCTCTAAAAGCCTCAACAAAGTTCTCCCATGTCTAGTCATAATCTTCCCTTTCCCAGTCCTCCTGGACTTGTTACCACCAAGCTTGGGCAGGTCCTCTCAACCTGAATGTAGTAAACTTCACCCTGCTTTTCTTGGTATATTGTAGCATTGCGAAAATATCATCTATTTGCTCAATCCACTGCTCTGCCTTCTCGTCTTGTTCTGCCTCTCCTTGGAACGTTGGAGGTTGGAATTTCAAGAATCGTTCCAGTACCTCATCTTCACCCTTAGGTGCTTTCTTATCCACTTTGTCCACCTTCTCAGTCAAATGTTGAAGAATGGCAACCATTTTGTTAAAGGCTTATCCCATGGTCACTTCTTTGGACTCTCCCGATGTTAGCTGCTGCTCCTTCTCGGAATCCTCCTCCCCCTCTGGTGTAGATCACCATGCATGCTTAGACTCGGGAGCCGATGACTCGCTCTCCTGAGTAGCCCTACCTCGTCCTGCAGTTCTACATCTTTGTGCCATCTATTTGCATCCAATATAAAGTTTATTCGGGGAAAGTTCATAACATGCAAGTGATCAACTTATGGATTTGAAATATCTTGCAATGCATCAGAAAATAAATTTTGAAAGTAATGCTCCAAGTAGAATAAAGAAATCAAATAAATCACATTGTTATTAACCAATTCTAAATTGGCATAAAAATAAGGGAGTTCCTACTAGGTATCCCTTTTTATTTTGGCTAAACAAAACTCTGAATCAAATAAATAAACAAAGGTCTCAAAATAAAGAATTTGCACTAATAGTCCTAAAATTCTAAGCACCACTAGAGTCGTTGGAATCCTTGGAAGTCTCTGAAGAAGGGTCCACTAGCCATCCCATACTGCTGTTGTCATGATCTATGTTGCAAACTACATCGCAATCTCTTGCAAAACCAAAGGATCTATACTTTTTCCTAGGTCGCCCCAGCATGAACTCTCTAGAGTCTCTACCCCTGACCTTTGTTCTCAACTCTGCATCCCTCAGTTTCTCCATAGCCAGCATTGGTGCACTCTTAGGTCTCCCAAACTCTGACTCATAGGACTTACTTCCCAGCAACATCGGGGTTCCTTCTTCTATAGATGGGGTCATAGGTGTGTCTATTCTATCCTCATCCTCAATAATTTTTGCCCCAAGCTCTCCTATTTCTCCCTCAATCCCAAGTCCTCCCAATTCATCCTCACTCTTATCCTCAATCACTCCTCCACCTCCAATCTCCCCCTCATCATCACCCTCATACTCTGCTAAGCCCTTATTCCACTCAAGTGCAAAGATCTCCAGTGTTAGATCTTTAGGTCCTTCCTCTATGCCTAAGTCTTCCATCATAGGCGGCTCATGGTTGATCTCATGCTCACTAGGGATCTATCCACACTCAGGTTTCATCTCTGACTCAGATAATGAAGAATCTGGTATAGGTATAAGGCTAGATGCTCTACCACTCACCAGACCGCACATAAATAGCCAATCTCGAGTCATAGCTGCAAATCTTCTAGTCATCCTATAAAAGAAACGTAATGAAATCAAAACTAAATCTCGATATCTAATGTTCAGGTACTATTCAATAAATCTAAATCCTTAGAGTTTAGGTACTATTCAATACAGTCAATTGCCTAAACTTAGGCTTTGATACTACTTGTAAGACCCCACTACCTACGTACCCAAATAGGCGGGATGTCGCCCCGTCTAAAGGACCAGGGGTCTTTATAATGAGGTACAAAAGGAACGCAAATGACTAAATAAAATTCTCGATAATTATATTCTAACCAAAGTTAAAACTTATACAAGTCTGACAATAAAAAACTAACAATCATCTCTCGAAAGAAATACAAAGCAGAAATAAATAAATTGAAGGTCATCTCCTATCTCTTCAATCTTCTCAATAAAAGCACTCCCCTAAAAATATGATGTAAAATAGTGTGAAATTGGCGTCTCAGTAAGTTCCGTGTGTGCAAATGTCGTATATAAACATTTTGTGCAGGCAGGTTTTGCAAGACTTTGCATCAATAAACAATTATTCAAAGGAGCATTGCTCATCATATCTAAAGTAGTTCTCAATAAATCATCATCTCATCATAATCAAAAGTTCATTATATAGAGATTAACAATGATTCAAACAATAGTATCACAATCCATATCTTAGTTACCACCATAATAGCGTCCCATTGTAACCTTTCAACAACGGGCAGTTAGGATCTTTCTACTAGGGTGAGATACTGCTCCATCTCTACACCCAACACACCGGTTGTCCAACCCAGATAAATAAAGTCCACATAGACCCATATGCTAGCTCAGACTGGCCTGACTAAGTAGTACTATCGCCTCTCCAAGTTGAGTTCATCTTCTGGAGGTTGCCTCCTGCCAAAAAACTCACTCTAGCTCTTCAAGACTAGCACCACTAGCCTACCCCTGCTGAGTACTCAATGATCCCCATTTAGGAGCAGAATTATTTCCCTTGTTTTCACTATCGTTGATTAGCTTGTCTTTGCAAAATTTGACTTTTCACAATAAATTTTCTAAAACGTGTAGTAATAAAGAAAGGAAATTGTTTTCAGTTTAAATGTTGAGATTTAACAAACTCATTTAGAGAATAAATTGACCATATTCTCAAACTAAATATCAAAATACCATAGTACAATTCATCATATTCAACAAACGTTTCAATCATCATGTTAATCATCATATTGACACCATTTCAAATATCATTGTACAAAAATACTTGCAAACATGTAATATTTAGCAAAACAGTTATGCAGGGACTTCCCTAGATATTCTCAATAATCAACCAAATCAATGCTTGATCTCTTTTTCACTTTCTTTCTTATCATGAATTAATGTTTCTATGATTTGAAACCAGATATGAATCCACTCATCTTTTCATGCATCATGAATCTCTATTATCATATTAATCATCTAATTCATCCATGGCATCTAGGTAGAAGCTCATCGCTATAGTTTTCCTATGATCATGCATCTTATCATGGCATGCATATAATTGAATCTCATGATCAATACAAGGACCTCTAATATTTGTCTAACATAAACTTCGTATAATAACCCCATATGAATCAAAAGATCTCATCTTTAACCAACCATAAGAGGGATCTAGGTCCAACATAACAATTAATTCATATTTCGCTACCAATAGACTAAGAAATCTAATAGGTCACACATAATAAAAGATAAAGTACTCGAGAGGCTATTTGGTAGCATTACAGAGTTAATAGTGAAATGAAGCTGTTGTGGTCGAAATAATAATTAGTTATAATTCATGGGCTATATTATAATTAGAAAAAATACAATTCTAATTTACAATTAAAGAATCCTTTTTGTCTCAGGATTATAGTTACTACATATAATGTATATATAAGGATATGCATGCCATGGATGGTGAAATTGTGTTGCCTCTTTTTCTTTATAGAGGAAAAATTATTTTTCCAGAATCGTGTGGCCTCTTCTTCTTTATTCACAAACCCTAGGTGTTGTGAATTAGACTAGCATCAAATTCTCAGTAAGATCTCTAAGTGCTCCTTGTATGGATTATCGTTGGAGGCAACTCTACATTTGAGTTGCAGTGCCTATGATTAAACGACAAGGAAACAAATTCGTTTGATTGATTTTTGGATTGCGCCATTAGCAAGAAAAATTTTAAGCACCAGAGAAGACGCCAGAGGCATTAGAGGTATATTTGATTACTTTTTCTTTTATATGTATTTCACATATTTCTTGATCCTGTGATGGTTTCTTGTTTTCCTTTCGCAGCGTTACATCTCAGATTGTGCGATAATTTTACATGTACCATATTGGAAAATTGTATATATAGTAGATTATTGGGATTTAGTTTTTGCTTTTGTATATTGCCTTGCTATATACTATTATTATTGTTGGGGAATATTGTATCTATTGTTGTGCTGTGTTTATAAGGTGAAAATGTTGTTGTATTTGGATATTATTGTGTTGTTGGGCAAAACTTATTATATAATAGCTATTTGTGATTGGTTGTTGTACAATAAGATTAGTTTCAATTTTTTTTATATGGGTGTTAAATTTTTGAGAATCTGACTATTGAGGATGAAGGCATTGTGTTAGGTGTTATGTTACTTGTTGTACCATATATTGTAGAGGCTGAAAATTTAAATGGACTAGTGGTGAAAATTTTGAGGAGTTGATTGGTTTGTATAGTTGGGGTGTGTTGTTGCGGACTTTGGATTTTGTTTGAAGATTTTGTTAGGTTATTGTAATATTTTATCCAGTAGTCTTTTTTGTATTGAGAATAATTGTTGATTATTTGGGAGACCTTGTTGTATTATTTGGAGATGGTTTTATGAGTTGATTGGTGGATATTGTAGTACTGATCTTTTGTTTTATGTAAAAACACCTTGTACTTTTTTTATTTGTTGTTGAACTATTTCCTTTATCTATTAACTTTGTATTTTTTATGGTTATAATTTTTTTTAGTCTTGGTATATTGTTGTATTTTTCTTTATTTTTGCAGGTTGGAAGATTTTCCTTGTTTTAGACTATTCAATTATTCCCCCTCCATGAACACAATGAGCTTCAAGATGCTTGAGGAGTGTTAATTTACCTTATTCTTCCTTTTATTGCTTATAATGTTATTGAAAATGCATAATTTGTTTGATTTGTAGATAATGAAGACAATCTTTGATTTAAGTGTTGGGGAGAGGATGAATAATATTTTTTATTTTTACAATTTTTTATTTTTTATTTTCAATTTTTTTATTTTTGTGCTAATTTTCATGTTATTGCATTTGGAATAATTTTTTTTTTTAATTTGTTTTCGCGTAGTTGGATTAGTTTTCAAGGCTTGTTGGTATGTGTGTTGATATGTTCTAGTTTGATGAAGTTATTATTCATCTTTTTGCTTGAAATTATACTTAAGACTTTTCTAGGAAAGTTATTGTTATGTACACTTAGATATTGGGCATGACATAAACTAAGTTTGGATAAAGGAGTTCATCTTATTTATGCCTTTGAAAATGTTGTAAAGCTTAATTCTTTGAGAATAGATTAAAACTTAGTGATGAAATATAGAATATGGATCATTAGTTTATCTCTAGTTTCGGGGCTAATCCAAGTTATTTATTCATTCATTTGTGTTGTATAGTCTATTATAGAAATTTTGAATGATTTTTTTAATTTCAATAAAAAGGCAATTAGGAGTAAGAGGTAGGTAGTTAAATTCACCTATCGAAATTAGAAGAAAAAAGGCTCTACGAATGTGAAATGCTTGTCCTAAGACGAAAAATAACGTGTGATGAAAAAAGAAAAGAAAGAAGCAAGAAAAAGAAAAAACAAAAAGAAAGAAAAGTGAAATTTTAAAAAATTGCAAGGGATGCAAAATAGCATTTAAGTTAAAATCACTATAAATGCATTATCTTTTAAAAAGAAAGAAAAATAATGAAAATTGAGAGGCTCCTATTTTTCCAATTAAATTTGAAATGTATTGTTATATTGTAATGCAACATACGTAATACCTGTACTTGAGGAAAGCCACGAGACTTGAATGAGTCATTTGATCTTATTTCATATGAATCACTTTGTTTGAATTCTTGATTAGAGATATTAAGTTAATCACATTTATTTGGCATAAGCTTGTTTAATATCATTTTGAGGTTCTTGGATGTGTTTAGCTTATTAGAAGGGTATACATTAGATTAACATGGATAGATTGGTGTTGAGATGAATTCTAAGTGAAGGAAAAGATAATCTGCTTACCATTTTGCCCTTGATGCATATATACTATGTTGTTCTTAATTACTCACCTAAAATGCTATGCGGAATGATTTTCGTTGTACTTGTTAATTAGTTATTATTTGTCCTTGTGAAATAAATGTATTTTTCTTAATTTGTGCAATAGTAAGCTTGTGAATGAGTGTATGTTGTTAGATTTGTATATTAGTCAAATTTTTATTTGTGTATAAGTATAGTTTACTTGAAGACACGCAAAGGTTTAAGTGTGGGGTGTGTGATGAGGGCTTATCACATACATATTTTTGAGTATTTTTATTTTTTTCATTGTAAAAATTCTTGTTCAAATCACTACTCACCACATCCTTTTCATCTTCTTTTTGTGGGAAATGAAGGATATGCCAATTCAAGATAACAAAGTTGAAACGAAAGAAAATGGAGTAAAACTAAAGAACCACTAATGAATTGCACAAGACGCCACTCAGAGCAAGAAAGGGGCAGTCAAGGGAACCTTAAATTCCCCAGGCTGCCTAGCATTTTTTGTGTTGTATATGTTCCAGAATTCTGGCCGCCCAAGGAAGTTTATCTTTTGTAGGCTGCCTAGTTTTGTGTGTATATGTGTACTATTTTCTGTAGCTAGTGGCCCAGGGAAGCTTAGCTTTCGTGGGCCCCCTAGTTGTGTGCGTGAATGAATATACGTGTAGTAGGTGGCATCCTAGGAAAGCTAAATTTTCCTAGGCCACCTAGTGTTTGAAGATACACATATATGGAAAGTAACTTTAGGTGTCGACCTAAGAAGCTTTCACTTCCCTATGCCACATACACAGTTCATTATTACACCTAGCCAAGAATTACATGGCCTAAGAATATTAAGCTTCCCTAGGCTGCCTTATTTCATGAGAACTTGGTAGCTCAGGGAAGAACTTTCTCAGGCCAACCAGTTGGCCAGATTCGTGTATTTTTTGCAACTTTTCTGAGTTTTCTTCACTTTTCACAATAAATACCCCATTCTGAACCCTAAATACACATCCTTGGTCAGCTAGCAACCTAGAGATCCATTTGGAAGCTCAAAAGATTCGCCAAGGAAAGGAAGATTACGAATATGCGATAAGATGAAGAAAGGGTTGTTGAAGGAAATCTAAGGACGAAGAAGTTCATGATCTTTTCTATGAGTGAAGTCCTATCTTTTTCTTTGTATTACACTTCACAATATTGATATTCATATGATCTCAATTGATGGACCCTAAGTTATGTTCTTATATTGGGTTGTTAATATGATTTATTGAATTTCTATTTTTGTATTTGACTACTTGTGTATTATTATGTTAGATTGATTGTTTGGGCTTGGTTTATTTACTCAATTGATTGGTTCACTCTTAATGATTTCGAAGAATGGGGTTAGGAGTTGAACACTACACTAATTGGTTCAATGTTTTGTCACCCCGTCCACAGGACAAGGGGTCTTTATAACAAGGACACACAAAATAAATGAAAAGAATAATTCAAAATTAAATTTAGTACAACCTAAGCAATACATGAACAAGTCCAAAAAAAAAACAAATGTCTGCTATAGTCTCTCAAATAAAATATATAGGAAGAATAACACCAGGTCTTCAATACATAGGCAATTTTCTAGTTAGTGACCTTCACGGTAGGATCAACATGAAAACATATTATAAAAGGTAGTGAAACATAAATCTCAGTAAGCCCGTGTGTGCTTTGAATGTGTCAGGTAAAACAGTTCATGTATGTAAGTTGTGAAATTTTCATAAAAGAAAGTGTTGGCAAGCCTCAAATAAATTTCACAAATGAAAAGTGGTGTTTTCCTTTCCAAAACATTCATGTGCAAAATAAATACAACCACTCAAAAGAGGTAGCCATGAAACTACACTTTGTGCACCATGATAATATAACGATCAGAATGCCACACTTTTTGCATGCTGACACAAGATAGGTGTACGGCCTACCGGGTGAGATACTCCTCCATCTCTACACCCAAAATTACTAGTTGTCCACTTCGAAAATATACAGTCCACTTGACTGAATTTGGAAGCTCGGACCGGTACGACCTACAAGAGTAGCATCTTATTCGGAAATGACACACCCCTCAGAGGTGGCCACCTACTGCGAGAATTACCCGAACCTTTCAAAGACTAATCCTAGAAGTATATTCTTATTAAGTACTCAACGTTATTTGTCCCACTTGGGAGAATAAAGAACATACAAGGATTCACTTGGAAATAGCAATTATGGTTTCCAAAATTTTTGCCAAAGTTGGGTTTTTAGGAAAAGTTTAGCGTTTTGTGTAAAATTGTTTGTTTAACTTTAAATGTTTTGCTTAACTGAACCGAAGAGGAAAATTGTCCATGATTGCCTTTACAAGATAAATACTCGTATACATTGAGCTTGACTTGTAACGATAACTTTGGTCTTCAAACGGTTTCATGCAAGAACTTACCTGATCTTTTGCTCTTCTTGAGTTCAAAAGTCTTCCAAGGTAGTTCAGGTCAACCTAACCACACCTAGGGTAAACACAAGGTATAAGATAACCTCCAGACCATATTTGCCTTAAAAAAATAATTTCTAGTTCAACTAGCCACAACAAATAACTAACCCTAACCGCAATGTCTTAAGTTTTATAAAATAAAATAAAATTAGCTAGATAAGTTAAAATAAATGGGTGTTTTAAAATAATTAATAGTAAATTATAGTTTCAAATAATAAATAATGAGTAATATTGATAACAAATAAAATTAGTATTAAATAATTGATAAGAATAAATCCTAAATAATATTGGTAAATAGTATTATTATAGATAATAAATTATACTTAATTTGAATTAATAGATAATAAATAACCATTAAAACTAATAATAAATGAATTATACTTAATTTTTAAATAATAAATAATAAATAAATTTTAATATAAATAATATTTGTGAGTATAGATAAAAGTTTTAGTAAGGCTAAATAATATTATTAATATGGTCTACAAAGTCATTTGATATTAATTAATTTCAATATTTTATCATTTATATTTGATAAAAAGATTTTATTTATCTAACTAATAAAATAATAATATTTTAAATAATCTTCTATTTCAAACCTACATAAAGTTTTTTCGAATTTTGTAGATTAAATTGAATAATAGTACTCATTAAATTAGTAGTAATAATGTGAAACCCTAATCGAAACCAACCTTAGAGTAAGGGGGTTGGGATGCATATTATATTTTATTTCATGTTTAAATATATTTTTATATGGTTTTATGTGCATTGAATTTGTGTTTTATAGTCTAGAGGGCTTGATTGTGAGTATTGAGTGGGAAGGGCAAAATGGTAATTTTTACCTAAGGTGGAAAAAGGGAGATAGCTTGAGGATTGAATAGGAAAATATTTTTAGAGAGGAAATAAGAACAAGTGTTGTTGTGGTGTAGTGGTTAGAGCCTTAGAATTGATTCTTGAGGTCTTGGGTTCAAATTCTATTATTAGAGCTATAGCATGATTAAAATTTATTTTTGCTTGGGAAGTATCATTGTTGGCCTTAGTGGTGTTTGGAGTAGGGTAGAGATGTTGTCCTATGAGAGACATGATAGGAGTTTTCAAATCCTACTCTTTTGCTCTACACAAAATTTCTAAGGGGAATTCATTTCCTCTTGATCCTTAGTTTTTCCTAATTCTCAATTCATTAGTTTGTTCATTGTGTTCAAGCTAATTTTATTCTAGAAAAAAATCCAGCAATGTGTTGTGGCTTTGAAGGTTCAAAATGTCTTAGTAAAAGACATCATATGGACCGAAACAATGGATGAGGGGGAAAGATTTCAAGTGAATTAAATTCCTTAGTGAACTTTCTAAAAATTCACTCTAGCTAGGTTCATTTCCCTTTGTACATAGAACTGAAATTTTTCCAGCTTTGTGTGCCTTCAAGGTGTCAAAGTTCTTGACCATTATTCCCTCCCAAATGCTGCCAGAAAATGGTCCTTTTTATCAGCTTAGAATCTGGATTTTTATGGCTATTTTCGAATTGCACAAAGATGGTGCAAAACCAGAAAAAAATCCTGTACAAATCGCAGCTTTGGAGGTCCAAAACCAAGCTGTTTTCTTCCAGTTCTTGTACAGAACCCTAGCCATGTTTTTCCTCCATGAAGTAGGCTAGAAACCAGCCTTGAATACCCCAGAAATTCCCCTTCAAACTCTCTACAAGTTGGCTGGAAATGGCAGCCAAAAATCTGCCCAGAAAATTGCTGTTCAGCGAAAAACTGTGCAGGAAAATTTTCCAGCTTTGGTTCCTATTTCTCTTCTAGCCGAAACTCCATCCTTTTTCTGCAAAAACCACCCTTAAACCTCCATTAACAGAACTCCATTTTCCTCTCAAAGTTCTGCACGAAAATCCAGCCACGGATGCCTAAAAGATTTCCAAAAATTTCTGCAATCATACCTTAATTTGGATACCAAAATTCCATCCACCATGATTTAGCAACTTTCCATAAAATATACCACAAACAATCAGACCTTCTCTTCACCATTATACTCCATAATTTTGGCCACCCTAAGCCTCCTTCAACCAGCTGTCATTCAACCAAAACACTGCCCAGAAATTCGTCCATGGTAGATCTCCAAAAGCTGTCCAAGAATCAAGATATTCTTAGAATATTTAGTTTCCAAATTCACTCCCTAAAAATATTCTTCAAAGATTGTAACAACTAACATTTCCTTTTCCCTTCCAAAGCAGAGAAACAACTCCCTAAACCCTACAAAAATTCGTCCACCCCTATCTCTCACAAAAATTCGGCAGCAGCACATTACCATCTCTCGATTTTCTTCAACCTTCAAGAACACACACTACACCAAGAACACATACTATTTCCTTTCAACTAATACCTCTCCAAATCACTTCAAACTACCTCTAAAAGTTCCAGATTTCATCTATTCATTGCTGTGAGTCCATCCGTACCATTTTTAACATCAAACTCCAAAATCCAACTTGCACTTTTGGATCAAAAACCAGAAATTTCTGTTAAGGTCAAGAACACCTTCAAGGTAAATTTATTCTAACAACTTCATCTTCTCCAATCTTGATCTCTAGTGAGAGCCTATGTGAATAAACATGCTAATGGTCTCTCTCTCTCATGGCCGAAAATTCCCCTCTCTTGGCCGGATGACTTTTTCTCCCATGAACATGCTTTTGCCATCTCCCATGGACAAAGTTAGACATCTAGGAGTTGAGATCTATTCTAAACTCCTTCAAGGAATTCATCAACCATGTAAGTACCTTCAATCTTCCTTTTTAAACTCTAGATTCATGTCTCTAGGATGATGATGATAGTAGGTGGACGGCGATAGGATTTAAGTATATATATATTGTTGAGATTGAAGCATGAATATATGTATGATTGTGAAGGAGATGGAATTTATGGATGGAAGGATTATCTTGGATGATTATATGATGATTTGAGGTTGATGCATGTCATAGGTAGTATTTGTGATGAAGTATGCTAGAGATTATGTCACCTTTGGTGAATAGGATTTATATTCATGTTGGATTATTGAAGCCATGATCATATTTATGCTAGTTGGGGTTAGATCATGTTTTGATAAATTGATATCTATGCTTGTATGCATGATTTGGATGATTTGATGAATTGAAGGGTTGTATATGTTCATGATTGTGGTTAGCTAAAGGAATATGATCATGGTCTAGTTGTCCCTAAGTGAAATTTATTTCATTAATAAAATATTTAATAATATGATTTTTCTAGTAAAATTTTGAAAACCATGGGAAAATGTGGATTTGGTCTTTTATATAAAATAGTGATATTTTAGTCAAATAAATAATAGTTTTTGCTAGAAAAATAAAAATATACATATATTATATAAAATAACAAAATCAATTAAAGCCTTTTATGGAAATAATTATAATTAATAAAATATTTATTACTAAAATTTTAATTATTATCTTTTAATCAAAAAACCCCATTAAGGATTTGCTTATTATTTTTCCAGCAAGACTCATTAAATTTATTTTCAACAAATTTTAGCTATCAATTATTTTCTAACAACTAAATTATTAATAAATCATTATTTTACCTAATACCACCTTGGACCCTTTTTCAAATAAACCATAATTTATTTTTAGCAAGATTTAAACCTTCAACTTTTTGTACCTATTTCCCAAACTCTAGTTATTTTAATATCAAACTAGATTTATTTTATAAACCCTTTTTATTTATTATTGAGCCTTAAAGCTTGGGACACTAGGGATATGATTGTAGTAAGTTGAGTTAGTTTTATTTGAGAAAGTGAGTCTTTGGCTTGTGTTTGATTGTGGTTTGTATTTACCCTATGCGGGGTTAGGTCAACTGTTGGAGACCTTTGTTGTGGGCAAGGATCAGGTAAGCTCCTGCATAAAACCTGTTTGATGAAAAATGATTTTTTTTATGGCAAGTTAAATGTAGAGTGCATGGTCACTCATTTCTGTAAAAGCAATTGAGAATTATTTCCATTCTCATTTCAGACAAATAAATTATTCGCAAATCAAGGGGCTGTTTTACTCAAAACCTAAAACTCTTTCTAAAACCAGTTTTGCCCCAAACTTTGGAAAACCTTAATTGCCATTTTCAAGTGGAACTGTGTTTTGTTCATTTTCTCCCCAAGTGGGATACGTTACGTTGAGTACTCAATGGGGATAGACTGGTAGTACTAGTTTTGAAGAGCAAGAGTGAGTCTTCTGGCAGGAGGCCTCCTCCAGAAAATGAACTCAACTTAGAGAAACGTCAGTATTACTTAGTCATGTCGGTCCGAGCTAGCAGTTTTTATTTCAGTCAAGTGACTGTGTTTTGCCGGAATGGACACCCGGTTGTTGTTTGGGTATAGATAAGGAGGAGTATCTTGCCCGGTAGGCCGATCACCTACCTTTAGTTAGTCTGCATAATGTGTCAGCATTCTGACCGGCAGTATGCACAAAGTGTCGGCATACTGACCATTCGGTTATGGGGACCAACGTGTGGTAACCCATAATCCTATCTTTCGAGTGGTTGATCTTACAAATTATGTGTGGTTGGAAAAGTCAAAATTCCACTCTTACTTTTGACTAATGTTTATTGCTTGCCAATATTTCTCTTATAAAGTTTTTATACTCTGCATCCACGAACTATTTCCACTTAACACCCAAAGCACACACGGACTTACTGAGATTTCTATCTCATCACCTTTTCACCATGATTTCAGGCCGATCCTACTGTGGGGATGAGTAGCTTGTGTTATCTGCCTTGGAAGAGAATGTTGTCTTTTATTTTTATGTACTGCTTTGGGGAGTTGAGAGTGGATGATTTTATTTATGGATTTGTATTTCTTTTGGGAATTCATGGTTTTATTCGTGGATTTATTCTTGGGTTGTAATAAATTTTAAGTTATATTATTATTTTCATTTCGCTATTTTAATTGTGTGACCTAGTTATAAAGACCCTTGTCCTTTGGACGGGGCGACATCCCCGGCCCTAGCGGGCCTAGGTAGCGGGGTGTTACAAGTGGTATCAGAGCCTTGGTTTAGGCAATTATTCATAGTATATGTGCTATTTATTTAAGTTTAAATCTTTATTTAACCTATCTTGTTGATGCCGTAGGATGGTTAGAATGCTTAGGATCGCGGGGAAAGGGCAGCAGTGGCACCCGCCTATCCCTATATACCCGAAGGACCTTCCAGTTCCCTAACCTGCCCCTCAGCCAGTTGTTCCTATGGAGGATAGCAGTGATGATGAGGTCCAGATCCTTAAGCCACCCCCAATCCTAGTAATAGATATAAGTTCTGATAGTGAAGATGAGGATATAGCCATAGAGCATGTTCCCCACCCTCCTAGTCCCATAGTGGATTTATTGGCAGATAATGATGACCCGGGGGAGATAGATTATGAGTCTCCACCTAGGCCTTCCTTCGTTCCTTCCTTCATTTCTCCTCCCCACCAAATCGAGCCCGGAGAGAGTTATAAGCACCCCGGGAAGGAGCCCATGGAGGGGTTTGCTAGCAGGAATGGGTAGATTTCTCTAAGACCTCTGGGGAATGGTTATATAAGGTCGACCTTGAAGATTCTGATGAGCACTATAGATGCTAAGAGCTGATATGTTCAGGATGCTTATTTATTGCCTTCCGTAAACTTCTGTGTTAAGGAATTTCCTTTCTATTTATTGCTTTCATTTCAAAATTTATGCAATTAGGAGTACCTAGAGTACTCTAAGATTTGAGAAATTTTTTTTATGCAATTCTTTTTACAAAAACCTGCATATGATTTTCTTTTACCTAAACCTGAATGTGAGTGCATGCTCAAAATATTTTAAACTTGCATGCATAAAATCATCATCTGGGCTTGACTGAGGATGGCACCTGAGCGCTGTGTAACCACATCAACAGAAGAGTTTCGGAAACAGTGCCTGTTGCACCGGAGTATGAGATGACTCAAATCCCGTCACCTAATTGCGGGGATGAGAACGAGCCAGATTCGGAATGGGGATCTGAAGCACCGAATGACGTGTCGATGGGACAGGCATTCAGTAAGATGGTGGAGGTTCTGCAAACCCTGACAGAGCGGAGGGTCCCTAAGGGAGAAGATGAGGCATTAGAGCGGTTTTTGAAGTTTCAGCCGCAGTCTTCTTGGGTGAAGTTGAGCAAGATCAGAAGGTAGAGCAATGGATCGAGTAGATGGAGGATATATTTGCATTGCTCCAACACATCGAGGAGCGGATGATTAAATTTGCAGCATTCTATTTGAGAGGCCCAGCTCGGGCATGGTGGTAGCAAATTCAAGGCAACGGGGAAATGGTCGAGCAGAAATGGACGTGGTCCAGTTTCATCGAAGCCTTCAGAGCTAAGTACATCCCTCAGTGGATAGTGGAAAAGCGAGAGGACGAATTTCAGAATTTGAAGCAGGGAGGCATGTCAGTGGCCTATTACGTAGCACGGTTCACCCAGCTGTCGAAGTACTACAGGAGATTAGTGGACACCGAGCAGAATAGGACAAGGCAGTTTGATAAATGATTGAGGCCGAAATTGATGAAGGCGTTGGCACCTTCTCCTCCAACGACCTATTCAGGGCCCGTAGACGCAACTACCCGGATAGAAAATGTGGACCGCAGTAGAATGGCAACGAGGCCTTTCCAGCAGTGAAGGCAACTGCAAGGACCTTTCCAGAGGCAGCAATCCAACAAGCGCCCTACCAACCAGGAGTAAGAGACCCGGGAGTGCCAACATTGTTGCTGATGCACTGAACAGAAAAGTCGGTATGGCCAAACTAAGAGTGTAGGAGATTCAAGTGGTTCAGGATGTATTAGACAAAAGGGTGGAAAGTTGAATTTGAGGTATTTGGGGTCGTTCCCGATAAAGGAAATGATTGGACCGGTAGCATACCGAATCGATTTGCCAGATGGGTTGACGGGAATTCATGATGTGTTTCAAGTGTCACAATTGAATAAGTACAATGCCGATCTAAGTCATGTTCTGGATAATGAGCCGTTGGTGTTGCAACCCAATCTGAGTTATGTGGAGAAGCCCGTGAGAATATTTGACCGCAGTGTCAAGAATCTCCGGAACAAGCAGATACCGATGCTAAAGGTTCAGTGGGAGCATCAGGGCAGGTGAGATGCCACATGGGAATTACAAGAGTGGGTTAAGCGGATGTATCCCGATCTGAAATAGAAGTACGCCTGAATTTCGAGACGAAATTTTTATCAAGAGAGGAGGATGTGAAACCCCAGTCGAAACCAACCATAGAGTAAGGGGGTTGGGATGCATATCATATTTTATTTCATGTTTAACTATATTTAAATTTGATTTTATGTGCATTGAATTTGTGTTTTATAGTCTAGAGGGCTTGATTGTGAGTATTGAGTGGGAAGGGCAAAATGGTAATTTTTACCTAAGGTGGAAAAAGGGAGATAGCTTGAGGATTGATTAGGAAAATATTTTTAGAGAGGAAATAAGAACAAGTGTTGTTCTGGTGTAGTGGTTAGAGCCTTAGAATTGATTCTTGAGGTCTTGGGTTCAAATTCCATTATTAGAGCTATAGCATGATTAAAATTTATTTTTGCTTGGGAAGTATCATTGTTGGCCTTAGTGGTGTTTGGAGTAGGGTAGAGATGTTGTCCTATGAGAGACATGATAGGAGTTTTCAAATCCTACTCTTTTGCTCTACACAAAATTTCTAAGGGGAATTCATTTCCTCTTGATCCTTAGTTTTTCCTAATTCTCAATTCAAAAGATTGTTCATTGTGTTCTAGCTAATTTTATTCTTGAAAAATTCCAGCAATGTGTTGTGGCTTTGAAGGTTCAAAATGTCTTAGTAAAAGACATCATATGGACTGAAACAATGGATGAGGGGGAAAGATTTCAAGTGAATTAAATTCCTTAGTGAACTTTCTAAAAATTCACTCTATCTAGGTTCATTTTCCCTTTGTACACAGAACTGAAATTTTTCCGGCTTTGTGTGCCTTCAAGGTGTCGAAATTCTTGACAATTATTCCCTCCCAAATGCTGCCTGAAAATGGCCCTTTTGATTAGCTTAGAATCTGGATTTTTATGGCTATTTTCGGACTGCACAAAGATGGTGCAAATCCAGAAAAAAATCCTGTACAAATCGCAGCTTTGGAGGTCCAAAACCAAGCTGTTTTCTTCCAGTTCTTGTACAGAACGCTAGCCATGTTTTTCCACCATGAAGTAGGCTGGATACCAACCTTGAATACCCCAGAAATTCCCCTTCAAACTCTCTGCAAGTTGGCTGGAAATGGCAGCCAAAAATCTGCCCAGAAAATTGCTGTTCAGCGAAAAACTGTGCAGGAAAATTTTCCAGCCTTGGTTCCTATTTCTCTTCTAGCCGAAACTCCATCCTTTTCTGCAAAAACCACCCTTAAACCTCCATTAACAGAACTCCATTGTCCTCTCAAAGTTCTGCACGAAAATCCAGCCATGGATGCCTAAAAGATTTCCAAAAACTTCTGCAATCATACCATGATTTGGATACCAAAATTCCAGCCACCATGATTTAACAACTTTCTATAAAATATACCTCAAACAACCAGACCTTCTCTTCACCATTATACTCCATAATTTTGGCCACCCTAAGCATCCTTCATCCAGCTTTCATTCAACCAAAACACTGCCCAGAAATTCGTCCATGGCAGATCTCCAAAAGCTGTCCAACAATCAAGATATTCTTAGAATATTTAGTTTCCAAATTCACTCCCTAAAAATATTCTTCAAAGATTGTAACAACTAACCTTTCCTCTTCCATTACAAATCAGAGAAACAACTCCCTAAACCCTACAAAAATTCGTTCACCCCCATCTCTCACAAAAATTCGGCAGCTGCACATTACCATCTCTCGATTTTCTTCAACCTTCAAGAACACACACTACACCAAGAACACCTACTACTTCCTTTCACCTAATACCTCTCCAAATCACTTCAAACTACTTCTAAAAGTTCCAGATTTCATCTATTCATTGCTGTGAGTCCATCCGTACCATTTTTAACATCAAACTCCAAAATCCAACTTGCACTTTTGGATCAAAAACCAGAAATTTCTGTTAAGGTCAAGAACACCTTCAAGGTAAATTTATTCTAACAACTTCATCTTCTCCAATCTTGATCTCTAGTGAGAGCCTATGTGAATAAACATGCTAATGGTCTCTCTCTTTCTCTCTCTCTCTCTCATGGCCGAAAATTCCCTTCACTTGGCCGGATGACTTTTTCTCCCATGAAAATGCTTTCGCCATCTCCCTTGGAGAAAGTTAGACATCGAGGAGTTGAGATCTTTTCTAAACTCCTTCAAGGCATTCATCAACCATGTAAGTACCTTCAATCTTCCTTTTTAAACTCTAGATTCATGTCTCTAGGATGATGATGGTAGTAGGTGGACGGCGATAGGATTTAAGTATATATATATATTGTTGAGATTGAAGCATGAATATATGTATTATTGTGAAGGAGATGTGGTTTATGCAAGGAAGGATTATCTTGGATGATTATATGATGATTTGAGGTTGATGCATGTCATTGGTAGTATTTGTGATGAAGTATGCTAGAGATTATGTCACCTTTGGTAAATGGGATTTATATTCATGTTGGATTATTGAAGCCATGATCGTATTTATGCTTGTAGGGGTTAGATCATGTTTTGATAAATTGAGATCTATGCTTGTATGCATGATTTGGATGATTTGATGAATTGAATGGTTGTATATGTTCACGATTGTGGTTAGCTATAGGAATATGATCATGGTCTAGTTGTCCCTAAGCTAAATTTATTTCATTAATAAAATATTTAATAATATGATTTTTCTAGTAAAATTTTGAAAATCATGGGAAAATGTGGATTTGGTCTTTTATATAAAATAGTGATATTTTAGTCAAATAAATAATAGTTTTTGCTAGAAAAATAAAAATATACATATATTATATAAAATAACAAAATCAATTAAAGCCTTTTATGGAAATAATTATAATTAATAAAATATTTATTACTAAAAATTTAATTATTATCTTTTAATCAAAAACCCCCATTAAGGATTTGCTTATTATTTTTCAAGCAAGACTCATTAAATTTATTTTCAACAAATTTTATCTATCAATTATTTTCTAACAACTAAATTATTAATAAATCATTATTTTACCTAATACCACCTTGGACCCTTTTTCAAATAAACCATAACTTATTTTTAGCAAGATTTAAACCTTCAACTTTTTGTACCTATTTCCCAAACTCTAGTTATTTTAATATCAAACTAGATTTATTTTATAAACCCTTTTTATTTATTATTGAGCCTTAAAGCTTGGGACACTAGGGATATGATTGTAGTAAGTTGAGTTAGTTTTATTTGAGAAAGTGAGTCTTTGGCTTGAGTTTGATTGTGGTTTGTATTTACCCTATGCGGGGTTAGGTCAGCTGTTGGAGACCTTTGTTGTGGGCAAGGATCAGGTAAGCTCCTGCATAAAACTTGTTTGATGAAAAATGATTTTTTTTATGGCAAGCCAAATGTAGAGTGCTTGGTCACTCATTTCTGTAAAAGCAATTGAGAATTATTTCCATTCTCATTTCAGACAAATAAATTATTCGCAAATCAAGGGGCTGTTTTACTCAAAACCTAAAACTCTTTCTAAAACCAGTTTTGCCCCAAACTTTGGAAAACCTTAATTGCCATTTTCAAGTGGAACTGTGTTTTGTTCATTTTCTCCCCAAGTGGGATACGTTACGTTGAGTACTCAATGGGGGTAGACTGGTAGTACTAGTTTTGAAGAGCAAGAGTGAGTCTTCTGGCAGGAGGCCTCCTCCAGAAAATGAACTCAACTTAGAGAAACGTCAGTATTACTTAGTCATGTCGGTCCGAGCTAGCAGTTTTTATTTCAGTCAAGTGACTGTGTTTTGCCGGAATGGACACTCGGTTGTTGTTTGGGTATAGATAAGGAGGAGTTTCTTGCCCGGTAGGCCGATCACCTACCTTTATTTAGTCTGCACAATGTGTCGGCATTCTGACCGGCAGTATGCACAAAGTGTCGGCATACTGACCATTCGGTTATGGGGCCCAACGTGTGGTAACCCATAATCCTTTCTTTCGAGTGGTTGATCTTACAAATTATGTGTGGTTGGAAAAGTCAAAATTCCACTCTTACTTTTGACTAATGTTTATTGCTTGCCAATATTTCTCTTATAAAGTTTTTATACTCTGCATCCACGAACTATTTCCACTTAACACCCAAAGCACACACGGACTTACTGAGATTTCTATCTCATCACCTTTTCACCATGATTTCAGGCCGATCCTACTGTGGGGATGAGTAGCTTGTGTTATCTGCCTTGGAAGAGAATGTTGTCTTTCATTTTTATGTACTGCGTTGGGGAGTTGAGAGTGGATGATTTTATTTATGGATTTGTATTTCTTTTGGGAATTCATGATTTTATTCGTGGATTTATTCTTAGGTTGTAATAAATTTTAAGTTAAATTATTATTTTCATTTCGCTATTTTAATTGTGTGACCTAGTTATAAAGACCCTTGTCCTTTGGATGGGGTGACATCCCCGGCCCTGGCGGGCCTAGGTAGCGGGGTGTTACAAGTGGTATCAGAGCCTTGGTTTAGGCAATTATTCATAGTATATGTGCTATTTATTTAAGTTTAAATCTTTATTTAACCTATCTTGTTGATGCCGTAGGATGGTTAGAATGCTTAGGATCGCGGGGAAAGGGCAGCAGTGGCACCCGCCTATCCATATATACCCGAAGGACCTTCCAGTTCCCCAACCTACCCCTCAGCCAGTTGTTCCTATGGAGGATAGCAGTGATGATGAGGTCCAGATCCTTAAGCCACCCCCAATCCTGGTAATAGATATAAGTTCTGACAGTGAAGATGAGGAGATAGTCGTAGAGCATGTTCCCCACCCTCCTAGTCCCATAGTGGATTTATTGGCAGATAGTGATGACCCGGGGGAGATAGATTATGAGTCTCCACCTAGGCCTTCCTTCGTTCCTTCCTTCATTTCTTCTCCCCACCAAATCGAGCACGGAGCGAGTTCTAAGCACCCCGGGAAGGAGCCCATGGAGGGGTTTGCTAGCAGGATTAGGTATATTTCTCTAAGAACTCTGGGAAATGGTTATATAAGGTCGACCTTGAAGATTCTGATGAGGACTATAGATGCTAAGAGCTAATATGATCAGGATGCTTATTTATTGCCATCCATAAACTTCTGTGTTAAGGAATTTCCTTTCTATTTACTGCTTTCATTTCAAAATTTGTGCAAATAGGAATACCTAGAGTACTCTAAGATTTGAGAAATTTTTTTTTATGCAATTCTTTTTACAAATACCTGCATATGATTTTCTTTTACCTAAACCTGAATGTGAATGCATGCTCAAAATATTTTAAACTTGCATGCATAAACTCATCATCTGGGTTTGACTGAGGATGGCACCTGAGCGCCGTATAACCACATCAACAGAAGAGTTTCAGAAACAGAGCCTGTTGCATCGGAGTATGAGATGACTTAAATCCGTCACCTAATTGGGGAGATGAGAACGAGCCAGATTCAGAATGGGGATTTATAGCACCGAATGACGTGTCGATGGGACAGGCATTCAATAAGATGGTGGAGGTTCTGCAAACCCTGACAGAGCGGAGGGTCCCTAAGGGAGAAGATGAGGCATTAGAGCGGTTTTTGAAGTTTCAGCCGCAGTCCTCTTGGGTGAAGTTGAGCAAGATCAGAAGGTAGAGCAATGGATCGAGCAGATGCAGGATATATTTGCAACGCTCCAACACATCGAGGAGCAGATGGTTAAATTTGCAGCATTCTATTTGAGAGGCCCAGCTCGGGCATGGTGGTAGCAAATTCAAGGCAACGGGGAAATGGTCGAGCAGGAATGGACGTGGTCCAGTTTCATCGAAGCCTTCAGAGCTAAGTACATCCCTCAGTGGATAGTGGAAAAGCGAGAGGACGAATTTCAGAATTTGAAGCAGGGAGGCATGTCAGTGGCCTAGTACGTAGCACGGTTCACCCAGCTGTCGAAGTACTACAGGAGATTAGTGGACACCGAGCAGAATAGGACAAGGCAGTTTGATAAATGATTGAGGCCGGAATTGATGAAGGCGTTGGCACCTTCTCCTCCAACGACATATTCATGGCCTGTAGACGCAACTACCCGGACAGAAAATGAGGACCGCAGTAGAATGGCAACGAGGCCTTTCCAGCAGCGAAGGCAACTGCAAGGACCTTTCCAGAGGCAGCAATCCAACAAGCGCCATACCAACCAGGAGTAAGAGACCCGGGAGGGCCAACATTGTTGCTGATGCACTGAACAGAAAAGTCGGTATGGCCAAACTAAGAGTGTAGGAGATTCAAGTGGTTCAGGATGTATTAGACAGAAGGGTGGAAAGTTGAATTCGAGGTATTTGGGGTCGTTCCCGATAAAGGAAATGATTGGAACGGTAGCATACCGACTCGATTTGCCAGATGGGTTGACGGGAATTCATGATGTGTTTCATGTGTCACAATTAAAGAAGTACAATGCCGATCTCAGTCATGTTCTGGATAATGAGCCGTTGGTGTTGCAACCCAATCTGAGCTATGTGGAGAAGCCCGTGCGAATATTAGACCGCAGTGTCAAGAATCTCCGGAACAAGCAGATACCGATGCTAAAGGTTCAGTGGGAGCATCAGGGCAGGTGAGATGCCACATGGGAATTACAAGAGTGGGTTAAGTGGAAGTATCCCGATCTGAAATAGAAGTACGCCTGAATTTCGGGACGAAATTTTTATCAAGAGAGGAGGATGTGAAACCCCAATCGAAACCAACCTTAGAGTAAGGGGGTTGGGATGCATATCATATTTTATTTCATGTTTAAATATATTTTAATTTGATTTTATGTGCATTGAATTTGTGTTTTATAGTCTAGAGGGCTTGATTGTGAGTATTGAGTGGGAAGGGCAAAATGGAAATTTTTACCTAAGGTGGAAAAAAGGGAGATAGCTTGAGGATTGATTAGGAAAATATTTTTAGAGATGAAATAAGAACAAGTGTTGTTCTGGTGTAGTGGTTAGAGCCTTAGAATTGATTCTTGAGGTCTTGGGTTCAAATTCCATTATTAGAGCTATAGCATGATTAAAATTTATTTTTGCTTGGGAAGTATCATTGTTGGCCTTAGTGGTGTTTGGAGTAGGGTAGAGATGTTGTCCTATGAGAGACATGATAGGAGTTTTCAAATCCTACTCTTTTGCTCTATACAAAATTTCTAAGGGGAATTCATTTCCTCTTGATCCTTAGTTTTTCCTAATTCTCAATTCATTAGTTTGTTCACTGTGTTCAAGCTAATTTTATTCTTGAAAAATTCCAGCAATATGTTGTGGCTTTAAAGTTTCAAAATGTCTTAGTAAAAGACATTATATGGACCAAAACATTGGATGAGGGGGAAAGATTTCAAGTGAATTAAATACCTTAGTCAACTTTCTAAAAATTCATTCTAGCTTGGTTCATTTCCCTTTATACATAGAACTGAAATTTTTCCAGCCTTGTGTGCCTTCAAGGTGACGAAATTCTTGACCATTTTTCCCTCCCAAATGCTGCCAGAAAATTGCCCTTTTGATCAGCTTAGAATCTGGATTTTCGGACTGCACAAAGATGGTGCAAAACCAGAAAAACATCCTGTACAAATCGCAGCTTTGGAGGTCCAAAACCAAGCTGTTTTCTTCCAGTTCTTGTACAGAACACTAGCCATGTTTTTCCTCCATGAAGTAGGCTGGAAACCAGCCTTGAATACCCCAGAAATTTCCCTTCAAACTCTCTGCAAGTTGGCTGGAAATGGCAGCCGAAAATCTTCCCAGAAAATTGCTGTTCAGCGAAAAACTGTGCAGGAAAATTTTCCAGCTTTGGTTCCTATTTCTCTTCTAGCCGAAACTCCATCCTTTTTCAGCAAAAACCACCCTTAAACCTCCATTAACAGAACTCCATTGTCCTCTCAATGTTCTGCACGAAAATCCAGCCATGGATGCCTAAAAGATTTCCAAAAATTTCTGCAATCATACCTTGATTTGGATACCAAAATTCCAGCCACAATGATTTAACAACTTTCTATAAA
This sequence comes from Voacanga thouarsii, assembly GCA_026120185.1. NCBI lineage: Eukaryota > Viridiplantae > Streptophyta > Magnoliopsida > Gentianales > Apocynaceae > Voacanga > Voacanga thouarsii. The sequence goes on along the minus strand of JANUWF010001049.1, from coordinate 3,466,905 downwards.
ATATACCTCAAACAACCAGACCTTCTCTTCACCATTATACTCCATAATTTTAGCCACCCTAAGCCTCCTTCATCCAGCTTTCATTCAACCAAAACACTGCCCAGAAATTCGTCCATGGCAGATCTCCAAAAGCTGTCCAACAATGAAGATATTCTTAGAATATTTAGTTTCCAAATTCACTCCCTAAAAATATTCATCAATGATTGTAACAACTAACCTTTCCTTTTCCCTTCCAAATCAGAGAAACAACTCCCTAAACCCTACAAAAATTCGTCCACCCCTATCTCTCACAAAAATTCGGCAGCTTCACATTACCATCTCTCGATTTTCTTCAACTTTCAAGAACACACACTACACCAAGAACACCTACTACTTCCTTTCACCTAATACCTCTCCAAATCACTTCAAACTACCTCTAAAAATTCCAGATTTCATCTATTCATTGCTGTGAGTCCATCATTACCATTTTTAACATCAAACTCCAAAATCCAACTTACACTTTTGGATCAAAAACCAGAAATTTCTGTTAAGGTCAAGAACACCTTCAAGGTAAATTTATTCTAACAACTTCATCTTCTCCAATCTTGATCTCTAGTGAGAGCCTACGTGAATAAACATGCTACTGGTCTCTCTTTCTTTCTCTCTCTCTCTCTCATGGCCAAAAATTCCTCTCTCTTGGCTGGATGACTTTTTCTCCCATGAACATGTTTTCGCCATCTCCCTTGGAGAAAGTTAGACATCTAGGAGTTTAGATCTATTCTAAACTCCTTCAAGGCATTCATCAACCATGTAAGTACCTTCAATCTTCCTTTTTAAACTCTAGATTCATGTCTCTAGGATGATGATGATAGTAGGTGGATGGCGATAGGATTTAAGTATATATATATATTGTTGAGATTGAAGCATGAATATATGTATTGTTGTGAAGGAGATGGGATTTATGCATGGAAGGATTATCTTGGATGATTATATGATGATTTGAGGTTGATGCATGTCATAGGTAGTTTTTGTGATGAAGTATGCTAGAGATTATGTCACCTTTGGTGAATGTGATTTATATTCATGTTGGATTATTGAAGCCATGATCATATTTATGCTAGTAGGGGTTAGATCATGTTTTGATAAATTGAGATCTATGCTTGTATGCATGATTTGGATGATTTGATGAATTGAAGGGTTGTATATGTTCATGATTGTGGTTAGCTATAGGAATATGATCATGGTCTAGTTGTCCCTAAGCTAAATTTATTTCATTAATAAAATATTTAATAATATGATTTTTCTAGTAAAATTTTGAAAACCATGGGAAAATGTGGATTTGGTCTTTTATATAAAATAGTGATATTTTAGTCAAATAAATAATAGTTTTTGCTAGAAAAATAAAAATATACATATATTATATAAAATAACAAAATCAATTAAAGCCTTTTATGGAAATAATTATAATTAATAAAATATTTATTACTAAAATTTTAATTATTATCTTTTAATCAAAAAACCCCATTAAGGATTTGCTTATTATTTTTCAAGCAAGACTCATTAAATTTATTTTCAACAAATTTTAGCTATCAATTATTTTCTAACAACTAAATTATTAATAAATCATTATTTTACCTAATACCACCTTGGACCCTTTTTCAAATAAACCATAATTTATTTTTAGCAAGATTTAAACCTTCAACTTTTTTTACCTATTTCCCAAACTCTAGTTATTTTAATATCAAACTAGATTTATTTTATAAACTCTTTTTATTTATTATTGAGCCTTAGAGCTTGGGACACTATGGATATGATTGTAGTAAGTTGAGCTAGTTTTATTTGAGAAAGTGAGTCTTTGGCTTGAGTTTGATTGTGGTTTGTATTTACCCTATGCGGGGTTAGGTCAGCTGTTGGAGACCTTTGTTGTGGGCAAGGATCAGGTAAGCTCCTGCATAAAACCTGTTTGATGAAAAATGATTTTTTTTATGGCAAGCCAAATGTAGAGTGCATGGTCACTCATTTCTGTAAAAGCAATTGAGAATTATTTCCATTCTCATTTCAGACAAATAAATTATTTGCAAATCAATGGGCTGTTTTACTCAAAACCTAAAACTCTTTCTAAAACCAGTTTTGCCCCAAACTTTGGAAAACCTTAATTGCCATTTTCAAGTGGAATTGTGTTTTGTTCATTTTCTCCATACGTTACGTTGAGTACTCAATGGGGGTAGACTGGTAGTACTAGTTTTGAAGAGCAAGAGTGAGTTTTCTGGCAGGAGGCCTCCTCCAGAAGATGAACTCAACTTAGAGAAACGTCAGTACTACTTAGTCATGCCAGTCCGAGCTAGCAGTTTTTATTTTAGTCAAGTGACTGTGTTTTGCCGGAATGGACACCCGGTTGTTGTTTGGGTATAGAGAAGGAGGAGTATCTTGCCCGGTCGGCCGATCACCTACCTTTAGTTAGTCTGCACAATGTGTCGGCATTCTGACCGGCAGTATGCACAAAGTGTCGGCATACTGACCATTCGGTTATGGGGCCCAACGTGTGGTAACCCATAATACTTTCTTTCGAGTGGTTGATCTTACAAATTATGTGTGGCTGGAAAAGCCAAAACGCCACTCTTACTTTTGACTAATGTTTATTGCTTGCCAATATTTCTCTTATAAAGTTTTTATACTCTGCATCCACGAACTATTTCCCCTGAACACCCAAAGCACATACGGACTTACTGAGATTTCTGTCTCATCACCTTTTCACCATGATTTTAGGCCGATCCTGCTGTGGGGATGAGTAGCTTGTGTTATCTGCCTTGGAAGAGAATGTTGTCTTTTATTTTTATGTACTGCTTTGGGGAGTTGTGAGTGGATGATTTTAGTTATAGATTTGTATTTTTTTTGGGAATTCATGGTTTTATTCGTGGATTTATTCTTGGGTTGTAATAAATTTTAAGTTAAATTATTATTTTCATTTCGCTATTTTAATTGTGTGACCTAGTTATAAAGACCCATTGTCCTTTGGACGGGGTGACATCCCCGGCCCTGGCGGGCCTAGGTAGCGGGGTGTTACAAATAATGTTAGTAAAAATAATTCTAGAATTAATAAAAATAGTTCTTACAATAATTTCCTATTGTTAGAGTAGATCCATGAACATATTCTTACAGAATAAATAACATGTTAATCTATCCACGAACATAAATTTGAATTAACATATACTACCACAAGGATAATATTCTACTAAGCATAACATTATCTACGGCTTTATTGAAAATAATATCATGAAGGCCAAATCAACAATGGTGGCATAATATCTAACATGCATCAAAACATTAAAAAATCTCTTTAATCATGATGAACATATAGTGATTCTAAAGCAAAATCCATAAGGCACAACATTCAATCTAATTCTCATGTCTTAACTCCATCCCTTTCACCCATATACATATCCTCAACCCCTACTTTATTCAATCAACCTATCAACATCAAAGAGTCTTGATTTTGAGAATCAAAGAGGAGATTAAGAAAGAAATACTTGATTGATGCTCATTTTATGACGAATTCTCCTTTCTTATTGAAGATCCTTGCGTGCTTGATGGCCTTTAGTGGTTCAAAAGTAGTCCGTGGTTGATCATCAACATTTCGGCCAAGACAGGGGGAAAGTGTGAGAGAGGAATGAATGAGAGTAGAAAAGGAAAATAGAAGTTGAATAAAAGAAGAAGAACAAGAAGATTGTTCATATTTTACCTTTTTGGTGTTCTTCGAATCTTCTACAAAAAAGGATGGTTTGATTAGTTTGAAAGTTCATTTTTTTGTGTTTTGGTGTTATAAAGTGCAGCAATGAAGAATATGGGTTGAATATTGATGATCTAGAGAGTTTGGGAGTGGTTGGAGGTGCTTAGGAGCGGTTTAGGCTTGAAGTTTTGAAGTGTGTGTTCTTGGTGCTCTTGAGAGAGTTTGAGATGAGATGAATTTCGTGTGTGTTTGTGAGTGTGATGGCCAAATGGCTTAGACTAGAGGAGATTTTGGTTATCCAAGAATGAGTGAGAGAGTTTCAGATTTTTTTTTTTTTTAAATTCAAATTGAGAGAAAATTGGTGTTGTTTGAGGTATAGGATTGGTTAATGGTGTTTGCTCTTGGAAGGTTTCTTGTTCTTCAATGGTGTATGGCTGAATTAGCTATGTTTCAACCAAAGAATGGAGAGTTGTTTTAGACTTAAGGCTGGAGAAAATAGCTATGAAATGGCAGAGGATTTTTTGGTTTTATCAATTAGCTAAAGGAGTGTTTTAATGGAAAAAAAATCTGGAATTTTAATTTGAAGTTTGAACAAGTTTGCATAGAGTGAAGATAGGTTCTTTTTGAGGTATGATAATGGAGTCTTATTACTCAAGGTTGGTTGAGAAGCCAAGATGTTCAGTTCATGGCTATACAAGGCCCGAAATTCAGTGAGGTTTGCTGAAGAATTTTTTCCTTGGCATTGAAGAGACAAAGCTGAAAAAATTTCTAGAATTGAAACTCATGAACGCTTGGAATTGAAATGGTTTTGGTGCGGAATTTTTTGTCTACTTTGGCATAATTTTGCAGCTGGATTTTATGGGTGTTTGAAGGTCTTTTAATGGAGGTTTTCCAGCCTTCACCTTGAAGATGAACAGAGGAAGTTCCAGCTGTTCATATGTTCTAACCGGTGGCTTCAAGTTCATGTGCAATGTCTCTAGTTTGCTAGAAAAAATTTCTTGTTTGGCATTGTTTTTAAAGCTCCGAAAATTCAAGGAATTTCCATCCTTCATCCTCACATAAAATGATTGGTTTTCTTGCATGAAGTGGGCAGGAAAGCTTGCTGCAACTTTCAGAAATAGCCTTGAAGGAAATCTGTAAAATTTTCCCGATTTTTAACTAAAATATGAAGAAGATGAAGATGGAGTTTTGAAGGAGTAGCTACGGTGTTTTTTCTTGGAACCTCTACCTATTTTTCCTCCTTACTTTTGGCCCTCTCTATCCCACAAGAGCTAGTATTTTCAAATTCTAAGCTAGGAAATTATCTTAGAATTTTAATGATTAAAAATGGATTAAAGAATCAAGAGTAGTTTAAATTTTAAAGATGTTAGGACATGGCTAGCAAAATTAATACGGACAAGAATTCTTCTAGAATTCATTTTAGGACAAGATCACATAGTCAAGACATTACCATTCTGTCTTCCTTAAGATAACATTCCTATCTTTAAGGAATGTAAGGAAAATGAAAATTCAAATATGGCTAAGATAAATATAAATAAAACTTAAGTGATGGGATTTGAACTCAAGGCCTTAGAAATTAATTCATAAAGCTCTAACCACTTAACCACATCAACTTTTGTTTATATTTTCTCAACAATATATTCTTATTATCTAAACCTCAAGCCATCTTCTTATTCCGACCATAAACAAAATTCCCATATTACCCTTTCTACTCAACAAGCACAAATAAATCATATCTCCTATAAACCATAATTCTAAGACACACATAAATCATTCAAGTGATTTATTTTATGCGTGATGATCTAATATGTAGCACATCCCTCTTACTCTAGGATAGGCTTTAGGTGGGGTTTCACATCCTCCCCTCCTTAGAAGAATTTCGTCCTGAAATTTCGGCATACCTTTATCTCAAGTCGGGGTACTTCCACTTTACCCACTCTTCCATTTCCCATGTGGCATCTTGAGTGCCATGATGTTCCTATTTTACCTTTATCATAGGAATTTGCTTATTTTGGAGACTCTTGATACCTCGGTCCAAATTTTTCACGGGTTTCTCCACGTAGCTCAAGTTCGGTTGCAATTACCAACGGTTCATCATTCAAAACATGTCTAGGGTCGGCATTATACTTCTTCAACTGAGACACAGGGAATACATCGTGTATTCCTATCAACCCATCAGGCAAATCCTGTTGATACACCACCGGTCCAATTCTGTCTTTTATCGTAAACAGTCCCATATATCTCGGATTCAGCTTCCCACCATTCAGATGCTTCAAAATTCCTCTATTCGGTGTCAATCTTAAGAACATACTGTCTCTTACTTGAAATTCCAACTCCCTTCGCCAATTGTCTGCATAACTCTTTTGCTAGCTTTGGTCCACGTTTAACCTTTCTCTGATCAGCTTTACCTTATTTAACATTTCCTGAACGTAGACTTCTCCAGACTTGCTTTTGTGGCCTTCTTCTGACCAACTCCAGTATAGAGGTACTTGACACTTATGTCCATACAATGCTTCATACGGGGGCATTCCAATCAAAGATTGGTAGCTATTATTATAAGCTAATTCTGCATATGGTACATATTCAATCCACTTATCCTCGAAATCCAATATGCAAGCTCTTAACACGTCTTTCAATATCTAAATAGCCCTTTCTGATTGACCATCGGTTTGCAGATGTGCCATTGTACTGAACTTTAGACTAGGACCCATTAACTCTTGAAACTTACCCTAAAATTGGGATGTAAATTTCGGGTCTCGGTTGGACACAATACTCGAAGGCACTCCATGCAATTTGACTATTTCCAACACATAGGTTTGAGCTAACTTCTCTATTGAATTCCTTATGTTTACTGGTATAAAATATGCTAACTTGGTCAATCTATCTACCACTACTCATATGGAATCCTTTTGGGTCCTTGCCATAAGGAGTCCGGTAACGAAGTCCATGGTCACCTCTTCCCATTTCCACTCGGGTATCGATAATGGTTGCAGTAATCCTGCCAACTGTTTGTGCTCCGCCTTAACTTCCTAACAGGTTAGACACATGGAGGCATACTTTGCCATGTTCTTCTTCATTCCGGGCCACCAATATGCCCTTTTCAGATCCTGATACATTTTTACTTCCCCAGATGAATAGCGTACTTGCTTTTATGAGCCTCTTCCAAAATCCTATCCTTCAGTTGTTGCTCATTAGGTACACATAAACTATCTCAGAAATACATCACTCCCATTTCATTCTGTTAGAAATCACTGCCTTGCTGTTTAAGCTCTTTGTCCTTGAAAAGTTGAAATTTTGTATTACTTTGCTAAGCTTCGATGATTTCCCATCTTAGGTCTAGTATTAATCTCAGATTGCTATCAATAATCATCTCTTCTTGCATTTTCTTCCTTCTATCCATCACCTCTTGGACTGCTTGAATCTCCTGCACTCTCAACCTGGCCATTTTGACTTTATGGGTCAGGGCATCAACAACAACGTTAGCCTTTCCGAGATGATAGTTGATAGGACAACGATACTCTTCCAAATTTCCATCCATCTCCACTATCTCAAATTCAAGTCCTTCTGGGTAAAGATGTATTTCAAGCTCTTATGGTCGGTAAACACTCCATACTCGGTTCCATACAAGTAATGCCGCCATTTCTTTAAAGCAAATAAAATGGTAGCTAACTCTAAGTCATGCGTTAGATAATTAACTTCATTAGGCTTTAACTTCTGAGAGGCATAGGCTATTACCTTCCTATCTTGCATCAATATTGCTTCCAAACCTTCCTTTGAAGCATCAGTATATAGAGCATATGGTTTATCTCCTTTTGGCAAACTTAGCACAGGTGCCATCATTAACCTCCTCTGCAGCTCTTGGAAACTCTTTTCGCAGTTCTCATTCTAGACAAAGGGTAGGCCTTTTCTCAGCATCCGGGTCATAGGTGATGCTAGCATTGAGAACCCTTTAATAAACTGCTTCTAATAGCCGACCAGTCCTAAGAAGCTTCGAATCTCCGTGATGTTCTTTGGTTGCTTCCAGTTTGCAACTACTTCAACTTTTGCTGGGTCCACCTTGATTCCATCCTTGGTTACCACATGGCCAAGGAACGACACACTATGTAGCCAAAATTTGCACTTGCTAAATTTGTTATAAAGCTTGTGCTCTCTTAGCCTCTCCAATACTACCTTCAAATGCTCTGCATGATCCTCGAGATTCTTAGAGTATATGAGTATATCATCGATGAACACCACCACGCACTTATCCAAGTATAGTTGGAAAACTCGATACATCAAATCTATAAACACTGCTGGTGCATTTGTCACCCTAAAAGGCATCACTACAAACTCGTAGTGACTATATTTTGTGTTGAAGGCCGTCTTGGGAATATTCTCTGCCTTTATCCTCACTTGATAATATCCCTACCTCAAATCCAGTTTGGAATAACAACTGGAGTCTTGCAACTGGTCGAACAACTCGTCAATTAACAGTAGAGGATACTTATTCTTGATGGTCAGATTATTCAACCCTCGGTAGTCTGTACACAACCTCAAGGTCCCGTCCTTCTTCTTTACAAATAGTACTGGAACTCCCCAAGATGACGTGCTAGGTCTTATGTAACATTATTTCACCTAGTCCTTTAGCTACTTTTATAGTTCCTTCAATTCCGCCAGTGCCATCCGATATGGGGTTTGGGATACAGGTTCCGCTCCTAGAATTAGATCAATGGTGAACTCAACTTCTCGATTGGGAGGTAGAGAAGTAAGTCCCGCAGGAAACACGTCGGGAAAATCTCTTACCATCATGGTATCTTTGAGGGTGCATTGATCCTTCGATTTGTTTATTACTTAGGCTAGATATCCTTGACAACCTTACTTCAATAATTTTTGGGCTTTTGCTCCAGCTATCAAAAACTTCAACTCTTTTACCCGTTTGCCATTGAACTTAAGCATATCGCATCCTGGTCTAATGAACTGAACAGACTTATTCTTACAATCTACTTTAGCATATGCTTAGCTAGCCAATCAATACCCAAAATCAAGTCATAGTTGTCAATAGCTAAGACTACCAAATCTCCCTCCAAGCTCTCTTTCCCTACTTTAATTTTACAATTCTGCACATACTGATCCGTTTACACCATTTTCCCCAAGGGCATACTCACCAACAAGGTAAAAGGTAGTTGTACTCCATCCCAACCCAAATGATATGCACAATTCTTATTTAAATAGGAATGGGTAGATCCAAGGTCTATCAATGCACTAACTGAACGACCTTGGAAAGTAAATGTACATTCTGCCACCGTTGCATTTGCTTCGACTTCCTCTTGGTTAAGAGCGAAAATCTTTGCTTTCACTTGTGGCTTCTGAGTTCCACTTCCTGAGGCTCCCACAGTATTGGCTTGATTGGCTCCTATGGTCTGGGCTGGGTTTCTTTGCTCGATTCGAAGAAGTTTGGGGCAGGCATTCCGCAGATGAGTTAAATCTCTGCAATTGTAGCATTTCCTCTCAGCTCCCTCGGACTAACAATTCTTCTTTACATAACCCCTGTTCCAATAGTGTCGGTACGATGGGAGATTATATGCAGGACCAGCTAGTGCCATTCATGCTTGCTTCCCTCAGTTCTGCCATTGCTAGATGGCAGGTTCCTTATTGGGTTGCTGCCTCTAAAAGGGTCTCAGTGGTTGTCTTGGTGGCAAGAACAGTCTTGGTACCATCCTGCTTTGATCCTTGTCCTTAGTCCAGGTGAATCTACTACCTTGAATAAATCATCGGTGGAGAAGGTGCCAAAGCCCTTCTCAACTCCTGTCTCAATCTTTTGACAAACTTTCTTGTTCAATTCTGCTTGATATCTACCAGTCGTTTGTAGTATTTTGAGAATTTGGTAAAACGAGTAGCATATGAGCTATGGTCATGCTTCATTGCTTCAAATTTTGGAACTCGTCTTCCCTTTTCTCCACTATCTACTGATGGATATATTTCGCTTTGAATGCCTCCACAAAGTTAGCCCACGTTCAGTCTTTGTGAAACCCCAGTCAAAACCAACCTTAGAGTGAGGGGGTTGGGATGCATATCATAATTTATTGCATGTTTAAATATATATTTTTAAATGATTTTCTATGCTTTAGATTTGAGTTTTATTGTCTCGAAGGCTTGATTGTGAGTATTGCTTGAGAAGGGCAAAATAGTAATTTTTGCTTAAGGTCGAAAAAGGGAGACAACTTGAGGATTGAATAAGAAAATATTTTTTTTGAGGGAAAATAAGAACAAGAGTTGTTGTGGTTTAGTGGTTAGAGCCTTAGAATTAATTCTTGAGGTCTTGGGTTCAAATTCCATCATAGGAGCTTTAGCTTGGTTAAATTTTCTTTTTGCTTGGGAAGTATCATTTTCAGCCTTAGTGGTGTTTGGAGTAGGGTAGAGATGTTGTCCTATGAGAGGCATGATAGGAGTCTTCAAATCCTACTCATTTGTTCTACACAAAATTCCTAAGAGGAATTCATTTCCTCTTAATCCTTAATTTTCCTATTTCTCAATTCATTAATTTGTTCAAATTGTTCTAGCCAATTTCTTTCCAGAAATTCCAGTGAAGTGCTGTGGCTTTGTAGAATCAAAATGTCTTAGTGGAAGACATTTTATGGTCTGAAAATGTGTAAGAGATGTGAAAGATTCTAAGGGGATAAATCCCTTTGGTGAACTTTCTAAAAATTCATTCTAGCTAGGTTCATCTTCCTTCTTGGAATGAACTGAAATTTTCCAGCTTCTTGTGCCTTCAAGTTGTCGAAACTCTTAGCTAATATTCCCTCCTAAATGCTGCCAGAAAAATGGCCTTTTGGATTAGCTTGCAACCTGAATTTCTCTGACCATTTTCGGACTGCACAAAGTTGGTGCAAAACCAGAAAAATCCCTGGGCAAATCGCAGCTTTGGAGGTCCGAAACCAAGCTATTTGCTTCCAGTTTTTGTTCAGCACCTTAGCCTTGTTTTTATTCCATAAAGAAGGCTAGAAACCAGCCTTGAAAACCCCTAAAACTCCCCTTCAAAACCTCTGTAAATCAGTTGGAATGAAGGCAGCTAAAACCGCCCAGAAAAAAAAAATTCTAGCCTTGCGAAAAATACTGTGCAGTAGTTTTTCTAGCTTTATTTCCTAATTCTCTCCTAGCCGAAACTCCATCCTTTTTCTGCACAAACCACCCATAAACCTCCATTAACTGAACTCCATTATCCTCCCTAAGTTCTACATGAAAAATCCAGTCATGGCTGCCAGAAAATCTCTCCAACAAATCTTTGCAATCATGCTTGATTAGTTACCAAAATTCTAGCCACCATAATTTAGCAACCTTCCATAAAATGTTCCTCAAACAACCAGACTTATTCCTCACCATTTCACTCCATCTTTTAGGCCACCATTACCCCTCATCAATTAGCTTTCATCTAGCAGAAACACTGCACAGAAATTCGGCTATGGCAGACTTCCAAAAGCTCTCCAAGAATCAAAGATATTCTTGAATATTTAGTTTCCAAATTTGCTTCTCAAAAATATTCTGCAAGGATTCCAACAACTAGCCTTTCCTTTTCTCTTCCAAATCAGAGAATCACCTTCCTAAACCCTACAAAAATTTTGGCCAGCCCTAATCTCTTCAAAATTTCGGCTGCCTCCATCCAAAAACTCTCTATTCCCTTCAACCTTCAAGAACACACAACACACCAAGAACACCTACTTCTTCCTTTCACCTAATACATATCCAAATCACTTCAAACAACTTCTAAAAACTCCAGAATTCATCTACTCACTGTCGTGTGTCCATCAACACCATTCTTAACATCAAACTCCAAAATCCAACTTGCTAGTTTGGATAAAAAACCAGAAATTTTGTAAAGGCTCAAGAACACCATAAAGGTAGGTTTGTTCTAACAACTCCATCTTCTCTAATCATGATCTCTAATGAATATATATATGAATAAACCCACTAATGGTCTCTCTCTCTCTCTCATTATCTCTCTCTCTCTTGGCCGAATCTCTCTCCTTCTTGGCCGGATGGTTTCTTCTCGAATGGTCATGCTTCCTTCACCTTCTTTGGTCGGATTTAGACATCTAGGAGTTGAGACTTATTCAAAACTCCTTCAAGGGAATTCATCAAGCAAGTAAGATTTCTTTTAACCCTTCTTTTAATTCTAGATTCATGTCTCTAGGATGATGTTGATAGAAGGTGGATTGTGGATAGGATTTGAGTATGTTTTGTTGAGATTGAAGCATGAACATATGTATGAATATGAAGGAGATAGGATTTATGCATGGATGGATTATCTTAGTTGATTATAAGATGATTTGAGGTTTAATGCATGCCTCCATGATTAAGTATGCTAGAGATTATGTCACCTTGGGTGAATAGGATTTATATTCATGTTAGATTGTTAAAGCCATGATCATATTTATGCTAGTAGGGGTTAGATCATGTCTTGACAAATTGAGATCTATGCTTGTATGCATGATTTGGATGATTTGATGAATTGAAGGATTGTATATGTTCATGATTGTGAATAGCCATGGAAATATGATCATGATCTAGTTGTCCATATGCTAATTTTTATTTCATGAATAAAATATTTAATAATATGATTTTGCTAGTAATTTCGAAAAAACCTTAGGAAGGGTGGATTTGGATTATTATATATATAAAGGATATTTTAGTCAAATAAATAATAGTTTTGATAGAAAAATAAAATATATCGATATTATATAAAAATAATGAAATCAACTAAAGCCTTTTTTTTTAAAAAAATAATCATAATTAGTAAAATACGTATTATTAAAATTTAATTATTATCTTTTAATCAAAACCTATTAAAACTTATTTATTATTTTCCAAGCAATGCTCATTAAAATTCATTTTTAACTAACTTTAGTTATCAATTATTTTCTAACAGCTAAATTATTAATAAATCATTATTTTTCCTAAAAACCACCTAAGACTCTTCATCAAATAAACTCTAAATTTTCTTAGAAATATTTAAACCTTTAACTTATTAGTACTTATTTCCCAAAAAATTAATTATTTTAAATATCAAATTTTCCTTAGCTTATAAACCTATTTACTTATTGTTTGGCCTTAAAGCTTGGGACACTAGGATCATGATAGTAGTAAGTTAAGTGGTTTAAATTGAGAAAGTGAATTTTGGCTTGAGTTTGATTGTGGTTTGTATTTGCCCATGCGGGGTTAGGTCAGCAGTTGGAGACCTTTTTATTGTGAGCAAGAATCAGGTAAGCTCTTGCATAAAATCTGATTGATGAAAAGTGTTTAACTATGGCAAGCTAAATGTAGAATGCATGGACACTCATCTTGGTAAAGGCAATTGAGGATTATCTCCTGTCTTATTTCCGTCAAACAAATTATTTGAAAACCAATAAGCAGATATATTCAAACTCAAAACTCTTTCTAAAACTGATTTTGATAAAGACTTTGGAAACCCTTAATTGCCATGTTCAAGTGGAACTATGTTTTGTTCATTTTTTTTTCCCAAGTGGGATATATTACGTTGAGTACTCAATAAGGGTGGACTACTGGGCTAGTCTTTAATGGGTTAAGGTAGGTCTCTTAGTAGGTGGCCACCTCTGAGGGGTGAGTCCTTCCCGGATAAGACGACAGTCTAGTAAGTCGTGCCGGTCCGAGCTAGCAGTGTTCTTTTTTAGTCAAGTGACTGTGTTTTGCCTGAATGGACACCCAGTTGTTGTTTGAGTATAGAGAATGAGGAGTATCTTGCCCAGTAGGCCGATCACCTACTTTTGTCAGTCTGCACAAAGTGTGGCATTCTGACCGGCGGTATGCACAAAGTGTGGCATGCTGACCATCTGGTAATGGGGCCCAACGTGTGGTAACCCGTAATCCTTTCTTTCGAGTGGTTGATTTTATAAATTTTGTATAGCTAGAAATGCCAAAACACCACTCTTATTTTTTACTAATGTTTATTGCTTGGCAGTGATCTCTTATAAAGAATTTTATACTTTGCATTCACGAACTGTTTTCACTGAACACCCAAAGAACACACGGACTTATTCTGATTTCTGTCTCACCACCATTTTACCATGATTTTAGGTCGATCCTTCTGTGGGGATGAGTAGCTAGATTATACCTGCTTTGGATGATATTCTGATGATTTATTTTTGTGTAATGTTTTGGGGAAATGAGAGCGGATAAATTTTATTACGGATCTGTTTTTGGTATTTTGGGATTTATTCTTGGATTGATATTTATTTTGGGATGTAATAAATTTTAAGTTCAAGTATCATTTATATTCCGCTATTTCATTTGTGTGACCTAGTTATAAAGACCTCTTGTCCTTTGGACGGGGCGACATTCCCGGCCCTGGCGGGCCTAGGTAGCGGGGTGTTACAGTCTTGATCTATACTTTCCTAGTCATCTTGGACTCGCTGCCACCATGCTTGAGCTAGGCCCCTCAGCCTAAACACAGTAAATTTCACCATTTACTTCTCTGTGTAATGGAGTATGGCAAAGATGTCCTTTATCTGCTCCACCCACTGCTCTGCTTTCTAGTTTTTCTCGACCTCTTCTAAGAAGGTGAGAGGTTGAAGCTTCAGAAACCTCTCCAATGCTTTATCTTCCCCTTTTGAGTTCCTTCACACAAATAGAGTTTGTAGAATCTCCGTCATTTTGTGGAATGCTTAAACCATAGTCACACTGACAGGTTCTTCAGATCCCAATTCCTACTCCGGTTCATTCTTATTTCCTCAATTTGGTGATGATAGATGAGTTGCATCAAAATCTGGAGTCACGGGTTCTGCCACAGGAACGTTTCTGCTGGATGTTACTGCACGACGCTTTGGTGCCATTCTAAACCATGTCCCCAGATAATGAGTTTATGTATCAAAGTTTAAGACATTTAAATCAAGCATGCATTCACAATCAAACGCAAGAAAAAACAAATTAGAAGCAAGCTTTGCATAAAGAATTGCATTTTTCAAGATTAGAGTACACCAAGGTACTCTTATTTGCATAAATTTTGAAATAAAACATTAAACATAAATAGACCCCTACCACATGAGTTTATTGAAAGTTGTAAATAATAACTTCCTAAGCATAGCAAAACTTAGCCCCCTGATCCTCATCAGAATCTTCGGTGTCAGCATTATACAACCATCCTTTAGTATTCCTAGAAAAATCCATCCTTGCACCATTCACGAACTTATAGTCCATTAGCTCCTTCCTAGGTCTCCTAGAACTCTCCCTAGTTTCAACATAGTCGGGTGGGGGTATAAAAGAAGGTTTAGGTAGAGATTCATTGTCTATCTCCCCCGGGTCATCACTATCAGTAGTCAAGTCAATCACAGGGCTAGGTGGGTGTGAGAAATACTCCATGTCAATTTCCCCATCCTCACTATTGGTAACTAAGTCTATTACTGTCATAGGAGGTAGCTCAATAATCTAATCTAAACCTCATCATCACTGCTCTCTTCCATGGGTATGACTGTTTGAGGTGCAGGTTGTGGTGCAAGTTGTAGCACTAGCAAATCTTCCGGGTTGATAGGGATTGGTGGATGCTATTGCTGCCCCTTCCTCACAGTTCTAATTATTCAAACCATCCTACAGCATAAACAAGCCAGATTAGTCAAAAGAGTTTAACCTTAATAAAACAAAGCATATAATATCAATAATTGCCAAAACTTAGGCTCTGATACTACTTATAACACCTCACTACCTATGCCCCCATTAGGGCTGGGGATGTCACCCCGTCCATAGGACAAGGGGTCTTTATAACTAGGATACATAAAATAAACGAAATGAATAATTCAAAATTAAATTTATTACAACCCAAGCAATACATGAACAAGTCCAAATAAATAAATAAATGTCTGCTATAGTCTCTCTGATATGACTTTTTGTGGTGGCTTTTTCTTGATGTTGTGGTGTTTTGGTGGCTATGTGTTTAGCTCAATCAAAGGGAACCAAAACAGGGACTTTTCTTGTGACAAAGGAGAAAGGTAACCTAACTATCTACATTCTTTCAAACCCTTGAAGAACAAAGCCTCAAAGACCCTCAAGATGAATAAAAAGTTCTACTAGATTCTCACCCTAACATCCTTGAAGCAACAAAGACAAGCAAGAACATATAGAATAGAGAAAATAGGCACCCAAATATTGAATTTCAAATGAACTCTAGAAGAACAAAGCAATTAAGACCCATTAAAAAAAAACAACATTAGATTATCCAAAAGATTTATAGACTCTTACAAAAGGAGGACTAACCCTTTAGCTTGATCTTAAACAAAATGAACAAGGAGGCTTGGCCTGTCAAGATTCTCTCTCAAATTTGAATTAAAGTCAAGTGAATTATCTTGTCAAAGTAATAAAAGTGCTATTTATACTACCCTAACCCTAGCTAAGTAATCCTTGAGGTTTAGTTACAAATTAGGGTCAAAATAAGTCTTTACAAGTAATTAAAAGTGAAGAAAACCGGGGGAAAGCATTAAAAAGCGGAACAGTCGACGACTGCCCAGAGCCAAGCTGGCGATGGTTTGGAACATCACAACCGGTGCCGGTTAGGTTCTGTCTTCGGCCGGTTCTCGTTTGCTTGAATGTTGGTTTTGGACAGAATGGAGCCGGCGCCGGTTTGGCTACATGGAGCCGGCGCCGGCTGTCCTTTGGAAACCTTCCTTGTCAAATTTCATCCCCTTTTGCTGGCGGCTTAAGTTCTTGTTGGGGTCCTTCGCGGATTGCCATCAACACGAACTCTTGGCTCGCTTCCTCAACCCTCTAATCCTCCTTCATCCTCAAGCATTGTTTGATGATCAATTGAAAATCATCTTGAAGCTTCTTGGTCCTCGCTCTAGTCATCGATCCTTGTCCTCCATGATGAAGTAAAGTCTCATCATCTCCCCTTCCTTGAAAAGGACGAAGGATTCGTCTTTGAATCTTTGCCTTCATCTACATCAAAAGGAGAGAGGTCACTAACATTAAAGGTAACACACCGTATTGGCATGGATTTCTCTTCACACACCGTATTGGCCCCCTTTGCAAAGATGCACTTGAGGTTTTCAAAAAAAAAAAATGTCAGTCTAACATATATCATTAAAAATCCCTCAAACATATATAATTGGAAATCCATTGAAAATCACAAAGATGCACTTGAGAAAATGTTAAATCTCTCCCCCACACTTAAATTGGACATTGTCCTCAATGGCCTAAAATGGCACACTAAAGCTAACCAAGGGACCAAGAATGTAAAGAAGAAAAAGAAAATAATACTCCCCAAGGCAGATTAGCTCCATGAAAAGTCAAATTTCAAATTCCAAAGTAACTAAACAATCAAAATTTCAAATTTCAAACTTAACAACAAGAAAAATAATGATAATTGATAAAAATTTGGACAAAGAATATCACCAAACTACTCTCCCACACTTAAACTGGACCATGTCCTCATGTGCTAAAAATAAACACAATAAACTATCTCCAATGGGACCAAAATTGAAAAGGAGTAGAAAGTTTAAGCAATACTCCCCAAGTGTATATTAGCTCCAATATATAAAGCGTTCAGTCTTCAAGAAGTTGAATGTATTATCCCAGCAGACTTCAACCTACAAATAGAAAGATGAACACACAAGTAAAAGCATATGAGTAATTGAAAAATAAAAAAGCAAGGGAAATGATAGATAGAAAATCAAAGCCTTTAAGTCCCTCTCGAAGTAGAGTCCTCCTTGTCTCCAAATTGTCCAATAGCACCACCACAACCTCCAAAAGGCTCACAAGATCCTCTTTGCAATTGGTTCTCGTTTTAGTGAAGAACTTTTCCAGATTTTTGATACTTAAGAAAAACAAGAAGAATATCCAACATAGATAGCACAAGTACAATGTCAACCAATCTTCAATCGTTACAGAAAAATACCACAAAGGGGCTAAGATTTCTAGATTTGCAAAAATTTCAGAAAAAATACATAGCTCACCGTTAGAAGCAATCACAAGATTTAAAAACCATTCTATGCATTTTTTTTTCACCAAATAAACTCAACAATGATTCGTCCAGGTCTAAAATTTTTTTCCTCAAAAACACATATGCATAATGCCAAGAAATTTTAGAGGATGAAATCGAGCTTATCATGAAGAGAGTTTTTCCACCAATGTATTCCCCCAACGTATAAGTTTAAAAAAAAAAAAAATCGAATCCATGGGGGATACTTAGAAGAAGAAAAAATAGTTTGAAGAAGAAGAAGGGGAACTGAAGATGAAGAGACGGAATAATTCAAGGGTAATAGGAAAGAAAAATAGAAGAATAAGATAAATAAGAAAAACAAACAAGAAAATCAAAGAAAAAGAAAACAAGAAGATGAAGACAACCTAAGAACAATTTGGGAAGAAAAGAAATAGGTTAAGGGAACAAATGAAATAAAAAAATAAAATAAAATAAAATAAAAAATAAAAAATAAAGAATAAAATTTTTTTAATAGCCTTCCAGAATCCGGGCCCAAGCCAGCGCCGGTTGCACTTTGTCCGGGCTCTGTTTTTATTTTTATTTTTATTTTTTTTTACTAATAGAATGCATGACCACTATACATGTAACACAAGAATTCCTAAAAGCAAAAATTGTAAATAAAGAAAAAAAATAATAAGATAACTTTAATCCGTCTAAAACATCGTGTTTGCAAAAGTCCAAACTTAAAAATAAGAAGGGTTAGTATTGACTCAAAATTACAGACGTAAAAATCAACAAATTAAAAATACTATTATTATACATATTCCATATTAACATTGGGTTAGTAAAATTAAATAAAAAATATATACAAACATACAAAGACAAGTTAGTTATTATTAACCTGCATATACTTAAGCACATAACATATAAGGAAATTAAGATATACGTATAAAAACAACAAAATATGGCACCATTTTTGCAAAAATAACAATTGTACAAATTTACATTTTTACATATTTATCTATTTACATATTCACATGGTTAAATCAACAAAATCCAAGCTTTCATGCTATTGCTCCCCGGCAACGGCGCCAAAAACTTGATGTGTCCGGACTTGGGTATAAAAATCATACAAAACTAAGCACATTCCCAATCAAGTTTAAATTAAAACATTAAACCAAAATAACACATATGAGCAGGCGTACTCATCATTAACTGAGCATAGGGTTCAAGCGAGTGTTGATCCTCAAGGAACAAGTAGACATTAATTACACTTCTTTCATTGTTTAACCTACTCGACAAAGTGAAAAATAAATAAAAAGAAAAATTAAAAGGAAATAAAATAAAAATATGTATATGTCAAGGATGTAGAATTATGTACTCAAGCCATCGTGTAGACAATTATGATCTTAAAGAAGTTAACCATTATCATAACCAATCATTCTCTTGGCACCATGAAGGATGAAGGTAGACTCACTTTGATTGTCAATCCATGAAATCACTATCTTCTAGATAAATTAAAATCACTTGGTCCGTCTCAACTAATTTATCCAAAAGATGCATTAAACACAATCCTTAATTAAATGCCCTTGGTCTCGGCGAATTTAGAGCATAAAATTAATCAATGAACCCTTGGTCTCAGAGGACATCAATTAATCTTCAATTACCAGTTCTTAAACAATCAACCCCTTTTGGTCCAACAAGTCAATTGCCAACAAAATATGAAATTAATAAATCGAAACAACCATCAACCCCCTTTGGTCCAGCAAGTCAATGGCTAGAATTAACTAACTAATATCATAATAAACACAAGTAATTGAATACCAAGAATAATAACCAATTAATCAAAAGATCAAATAACTCTAGAAATCATGAATATCTAAAACAATGTTGAATTACAATAAAACAATTAACATATCATTATTCAAGAAAAAGAAAACAAAGTAAAAGAAATAGATACTCAAAGACAAGCCTTCTTTTTCTCCCTTTGAAGACCCTCTTGCACAACCCTCCTTGAACTATTAATCTCGAGAAAATATTGGTGATGTACTCAAAAATAAATCTAAGTCCCTACATTGTGCACCTCCCATTTTCTATGTACATTAGCCTTTATTTATAGGCTTACAAAGTTCCTAAAAGAATCCTAAATAAAGAAGAAGAAATTACTTAAATATAATCCAAAACCAAAAAGGAGTAATAAAAACTAAATAAAAGTCTAAGAAAAACCTAAATAGCAAAACACTAAATAACTGCCATTGACTTTGTTAAATTGGAAATTTAGTTTAATTTGGACTTTGCTATAGGCTTTGTCATCTTGTGCCGAAATTGCACTTCTGTCGAATTTGGAATCGATGAAGTCGCTTCAATAGATGTTCAATTGCAATTGATAAAATTGGTTTCCTATTGAAGCCTACCAGAATTTGTCCAAGCCTTCGAAAATCCTTGTCTTTGTGCGTCGGCTCGATTGAGCCAATTTCCATCTACTTCGGCTGAAGACCGAAGCTGCTTTCTGTTTGTGCTTTGTTCTTGTTTCGGCTACTTCCTTTATAGCCTACCATTGTTGACTTTTTTCTCCACCTTGGCCCTACCGAAATCCTTACTTTTCTTTGTTGAAATTGTTTCCTTTTTTTGTCGGCTCAATTGAGCCAAGAAATGGCTGACCGATTTCCCTTCTTCTTTTGCTAATTGCTGACCGAACTTCCTTCCTCTTTCTTCTTCTTTTGCTTTTGTCTTTTCTTTGCTTAGCCGTTTTTGTTGACTTCTCCTCACTTGTGGACCCACCGAAACTGTTTCTTTGTTGATCAATTTCCTTGCTTCCGTTGCTTTTGTCTTCCTTTCCTCCGTTCTCGGCTTGCTTAGCCGTGAGCCATGACCAATTGCTTCCCTTTCCTTTCAAATTTCAATTGCAATCCTCTGTTCCTTCAATTCCTTTGTGCTTTTCTCTGTTCCACCAGTAGCTAATCGGTGCCGGCTGTCCTTCTCAAAATTAGTGCCGCCTATATTCTGCTTTGCGATGATTTTACTTTACTTTATCCCTAAAACTTGAAATAATGCACCAAATACCTTTCCAAGGGTAAATTTTCAAATATGAAGAAATATGGCTAGTTATTTCATAAAATGTATCACAAAATAATATCAAATAACTAGAAAAAATATGACTAATTTAGGCTCTATCAACAAGGTATAAGATAACATCTAGACTATACTTGTCTTAAATAAATAATTCCTAGTTCAACTAGCCACAACAATAACTAACAATGATCGCAATGTCTTAAGTTTTAATACTAGTTGATAAAGTATTTTATAAAATAAAATTAGCTAGACAAGTTAAAATAAATGGGTGTTATAAAATAATTAATAGTAAATTATAGTTTCCAATAATAAATTATGAGTAATATTGCTAATAAATAAAATTAGTATTAAATAATTGATAAGAATAAATCCCAAATAATATTGGTAAATAGTAATATTTAAATACTATTATTATTGATAATAAATTATACTTTGTGATAAAATATAGAATGTGGGTCATTGGTGTATCGCTAGTTTCGTGGCTAATCATAGTTATTTATTCATTCACTTTTGTTGTATGTTATATTATAGAAAATTTCAACGATTTACTAGAATTTTCATAAAAAGGCAAATAGGAATATGAGGTAGGTTGCAAAATACACCTACTAAAGTGAGTAAGAGAAAAGGCTCAAGGAATACAAAATATATGTCATAAGACGAAAAGTAACGTGTGAGGAAAAAAGGAAAGAAAAAAGCAAGAAAAAAAAGATAGAAAAGCAAAAATAAAATAAAAAAATTGCAAGGGATGCAAAATAGAATTTAAGTTAAAATCACTATAAACGCATTCCCTTGTAAAAAAAGAAAAGAAAAGAAAAGAAAATGATTGAAAATGATATGCTCAAACTTTGCCAATTCAATTTGTAATTTATTGTTGTGTTGTTGTACCAAAGTGTATGGTTTTGTTGTATTGGAATGTAACATATGTAATACTTGTATTTGGGGAAAGCTGATATGATCTTGAGAAGCACCAGTTTGGGTTTTGAAGCTCAAAACCAAGAGACCTAATTCCAGACTAGAACCCTAGGTAAACTAGCTTCCTAGGACCCAAAATCTAATGAATTAAGACAACTAAATTAACAACTAAACACCCCTAATTCAGGAAGGATCAAGAACAAATGGGATGGGAAGATTTAGGTAACCAATTGAACTCCTAAAAGAACCCTAAATTAGTTAGGAATCTAAGACCCACTTTAGAGAGAACAATGATTTATCCTAAGAAGATTAGAGACTAGATTCTTAGGTTGGACTAAAGCCTAAGAGTAGTCTTGATTGATTTGGGAATCACCCAAGAAGATCACCCTCAAGAACTCTCTCTAGGGAAAACAAAAGATTTCTCAAATCAAAAATATCAAAAGTTGTGTTTACAAGAGTTATAATGACATATATATAGATGCATTGCCCTAAACTAATTAACAATTTAATCCTACTATTAAAAGGCCTTAATAAAAGCTTTGAGGCCCTATTACATGCCTTAAAAATAGGTTAAAGCATAACAACAGCTGTGAAAATTTAATTGGGAACAAAATAGAACAAAACAAGAAAATTTAGTAAAATAGGGCATAGCCTAAATGGACCTGGCGCCAAGTGCTTGTCAAACTGTGACCTTTTGATAAAGACAGGGCAACCCATACTCTCAAGTGAGATAAATTTTGTTTCTTACCAAAGAACATCTCAAATGGGGTAGTGTATACCATCTTTGATGGAACTTTGTTTAAAATATAAATAGAAGTCTCTAGTGTATTACCACCCCCCCCCCCCAAACGATTTTGGTAAGTATGCAAAAGCCATCATGGTCCGTACCATGTGTAGAAGGGTTCGATTCTTTTTCATAGATACACCATTATGTTATGGTGTATGTGGTTGAGTCCATTTAGAAAATATCCTATTATCTCTAAGATAACTCAGAAACTCTTGGCATGAGTATTCACCTCCTAGATTAGATCTTAGAGTCTTAATACTTTTGCAAAGGTATTTTTCTACTTTATTCTTGCAGAATTAAGTCACTACTTAATTCATTGTCCATCACAGAATCATGAGGCCCAAGCTTCTCTATTAAGCCCAAAATTTTTAGCCCATGAGCGGCCACAGAAGTACCCTCAACCATCTTCGAAGGAAATAGTTTTTTTGAGATCTCATATCTCTCCGTTCTGGCTTGGGCATCGAGCAGCTCTCAATGATGTAATATGATCAAGTAAGCATCCTTGTGCTTGTGTTATTTTTGTAGTTCAGCGTTCATTGATGCCAATATCATATAGGATGTTGTGTGACTATCTTCTTCATGCTTTTTTGTGGACAACATGCTCATCGGCTTGAGCATCTTGAGCTGGTGATGATAGAATAGGAGCCTCTAGCACCTAGAGCTATTTTTCAACTTGAGAACAATTCTCGAGTTTCTATACCAGTCAAGAAAAGTTCAATTCAATAAGTTTGTTAGTTTTCAAGATGCTACGCAGGTTTAGGTTGATCGACATGAAGCAAATGACATAGATGTAAAGATAGAGAAAATTAGCTAACTGTATATGCACATGTAGTTCAAATAATTAGGTATTTAATTAAACGGATTATTATTACACTATTTTACTGAAATCAATAGCCCCCACTATTGATTCGGGAATGCTTGTTTAATGCTTTCCTTCCGAATTCCTAAAGAATGACTTTGGGTTTGGCTAACAAGCCACTATTAAGTTCAATGATAGGTATCCAATACTAATTACATCAACTGTAATTATTGGATCATTGAATGATTACCACCATTTAATCTTAATTCTTTTAAGCTAACCTAATATTGCCTCTAGTTTTCTTTATGCCTGAGTTAGCCCAACTAAGAAAAAGAAACTAGTGAAACTCAACCCATTATTCAGAATTTAAATTCCATAGCTTGAATATGCCCTATGTCAAGAGGCTTAGGTTAGCCTAACAATCTGGTCTCGAAGAATGACTCTCGTTCATACTACATTAATGGATGGCATTAGGATTAAGATTAATGGAGGGATTTATTTATTTTATTAATTCCATCAAACGACATGCATAAATTTATCAATAAATTGCATATATTGATAACCATGGTAGCTAGCAATTATGCGGAATGGTTACAAACTTTTCTAAATTAATTTTCTCGAGCCATTAAGGAAATTAATATGGTCAACCCTATGTGTTCATGCATGATATAATTAGAAGGTCTTACCCTCCCGTCTTGTTTTGGTCGCCATCTCCAAAATCTAGCAAAAATATTCTATCACGATCAAGCCTATGTAATCTATTTAATTAAATTTACAAATATAAAATCCTCGAATTACATTCGTGGGGAGTTAGATGAGAAAAAAAAAAGCATAATAATTTTAGAGAAGGCACAACACGTAGGTCCAATTTGATAAAACCAAAACTATAAATAATGCATGAACATATAAAATAAGCCTTAGCCTATAACCATCCACCATGCCCTTAAACATGCTAAAACATAAATTAAGCATATGATTTTATTATTCCAAAATATCCATTTTGTAGAAATAAAATAAATTCTAAAATCAATATTTTAGAAAATATATTAATTTCTAAAATAAAATTTTAGAAATTAAAATAAAATATAATCTATAATCAATACTTTAGAAAATATATTAAATTCGAAAATAAAATTTTAGAAATTAAAATAAAATATAATCTAAAATCAATATTTTAGAAAATATATTAATTTCTCAAATCAAATTTTAGAAATTAAAATAAAATAAAATCTAAAATAAATATTTTAGAAAATATTTGAATTTCTAAAATCAAAATTTTGGAATTAAATTACATAGTCCTAAAACAGAAATTTTGGGAACTTACGGGGCCCAACTATGAAAACCATTTTGCGGGCCGCAAAAAACTAAAATAATTTTTTTTAAAAAAAAAAATTATATAGTACCTAGCCCATGTGTGTCGGCCAAGGTTTGGGCAAAAAAACCGCCCGAGCTGGTAGCGGCACAACTTTAGCCCTACGGGCTAAGGCACAATTTTTTTTTTTTTACTTTTATTGTCCGTCGTTTTCTCCGGCAATTGCAGAAGACAAATCCTCTGTTAAACACCGAAGAAACACAATCTTTCAACATTCATTTTTGTTATGTTATGAACAGATGTTCTGTTCTCAAGAATTAAAATGATTGAAGAACTTCTTCTTTGTTGAAAATGAATACACAGAAACATCTTTTTGTTTAAATAGTATGAGTAAGCATTCCGGAAAATCATTTTCTTTGAAATTTTTTTTCTTAATTTATCACTGTAACCATTACAGGAATTGTAAACTTCAAAACACATCCCACAAAATAGTTTATTTGTAGTCCAGAAACCTGCACATTCAAGATGCACAACAAAGACCCGAATAGAACCTGTGAAACAACTTTCAGGCAATCATAGAGACAACATAATATGAAACAATTCCATCAAGAATTATCATCAAAAAATCACATATAAAGGGCTCTTATACCATTATAGGTTACCTCGGGCATGCAATCAGAATGCACAGCGAAAATAAAACCGAGAAAACCTTCCAAACACCACTCATATATGAAGAACGGATGCAAGAAAAGAAAGAATGATACCTCTCAGCGTCGTCACTATAGTTTCAAAATTTCCTTCCTATGTGCTATTCTGACGGTGCAATCCAACAAGTGTCTAATTGCTTGTTCGAAACAAGCCTTATCACGATTGTTCAAGACAAGCCACTGGAGTCCAAGTGTAGGGCTCACTCTAGCAGTAATCCACATAAGGAATTTACTCTAGTAGCACCAGGATTCTGTTATGGTAGAATATTTTTGGTGGCTAGGTTTCATGTGTAACAAATAGAAGAAGAAGAAGAGAATAATAAACTGAGAGGAAAAATGATTTTCTCATCTATTAAATTGATAATCCAAAATCCGACATGCAATATGGAAAAATACTTCCTTGTTTGTGTATGAAAATCCATAAAGACTAAGGATTCTTAAATTACCAATTAGAATACTAATATTTCTAATTACAATTTAGCCCACGAATTATAACTATTTATAATTCGACCATAGCTTCTTCTTCTTTTCACAATTAACCCCGTAATGTTATCAAATAACATCTCCAGTTCATAATCCTCTATTGTGTGCGGCCTATTTTGTTCCCCGGTATATTGGTAGCGAAATATGAATTAATCCAAATGTCTTTGGGATTAATAATCCTTAATAATTTAGAATTAACTTATTAATTCTAATTAGGATTGATTTATTAATTCTATAATTAATAAATCCAAATTTAGTAGTCCGTGAGAGGTATCTAGCAATATATTATGACCATCTAAAAGTCCAGAAAGTTAAGTGGCTTGATATAAACTATTCAATAACAAACAACAGTGTAATAAAATCCTTTCACCAAATATCATCTCATTCAGTTAGGAGTATGGAATTATTGCTAACTCCTGCCAGAATATTAATTAATTCTGACCTAAATATTTTAGTACTTATTCCCAAAATACACTACTCAACATGTGTATCAATTGGAACTATTTTCTATACACAGTCGTCTTAACAAAGGACTTCTAGAGTTGTAATTTCTACAAGTGGCCATGAGATATTCTCCTCTATTGTTAGGAGTGGTGAATCCTTTATTGATCCTCTCAATTACTTTCATTTGCTTCACATTGTATCCAATATCCATCCCATAGGTAGTCTTGTTAGGAACCCAGAGATTGGAATCAAAGTCTAACACTTAGCAAACAAAGTATCTTGGAGATTTCAAGTCTAAGGGTACTTGCACATCTGCTATGATGAGATTCTATTACTGGCACTAAATAGTTATCCATGTGATTATGTCATTGCTAGGTCATCCAATGTACTTGTTCTAGTAACAAACATCCACATGTTATCTTTTAGTATCGCTATACTCATAGATGTGAGAACTACCGCTTGATCAAATCAAGAAGTATAACACATGCTAGTCTTAACGAATTAATGATGTTCTATCTCATTATTATTCAACATAGTAGGAACCTATCATGATCTCTATCATGATTTCCATAACACAGTATTGCATTTTGGATTTTATCTAACAATTATTTTACACGAAAGCAGAAATAAAATAGATTAAAAGAAAAAAAATGCCTTATATTATTCAATAAATGCACAATATATAAAATACATATGATTGACTCTAGGGTATAACACTAACAAACTCCCACTTGCACTAGAGCAAATCATTCATGTATCGAATACCGAACGACTTAGTATGTCTATCATATTTCTTTTGGGATAGTGCTTTTATAAGCGGGTTAGCTACGTTCTCATCCATGGAAACTCTTTCTATCTTTATATCTTATCTATCTATAATTTTCCTAATCAAATGAAAAAGTCTAAATACATGTTTGGATCGTTAGTGAGGCCTTGGCTCCTTTGCTTGTGCAATAGCTCCATTGTTATCACAATGTTGAGATATTGGTTCAACAACGCAGGGAACCACTCCAAGCTTTGTCACGAACTTCTTGATCAAAATAGCTACTTAGTTGCTTTAGAAGCGGCTATGTACTCTGCTTCAGTTATTGAGTCAGCAATAGTATCTTGTTTGGAACTATTCCAACTTATTGCCTCTCCACAAAACATACACACGTAGCCTGATTATGATTTGAAATCATCTTTATCATTTTGAAAACTGGCATCAGTATAGCTGTTTATTTTCAAATCACCTCCTTCATATACTAAGAATACATCATTTGTACTTCTGAAGTACTTAAGGCTATTCTTCATAGTCATCTAATAAACCTTACCAGGGTCAGATTAGTATCTGCTCATCATACTAAGAGCATAGGATACATCAGGAATAGTACATACGATAGCATACATGATAGATCCAATGGCTGAGGTATATGGAATCCTACTCTTGTCATCCCTTTCAACTTGTATCTTTGGAGACATCGACTTTAAAAGGCTTATCCCATAGGATATGGATAAGAATCCCCTTTTGGATTGATCCATACTAAACCTCTTTAGCTCTTTGTCTATATATGTAGACAATAAAAGACCTAGCGACCTTTTTTATCTATCTCTATAGATCATAATTCTAAGAATATAGGTTACATCTCGAAGATCTTTTATGGAGAATTTCTTGGACAACTAAATTTTTACTGACTGAAGGATAGGTATTTCATTTCCTATTAGCAATATACTATCTATATAAAGTAATAAGAAAATGATTGCACTCTCGGTAAGCTTCTTGTATACACAAGGTTCATCCATTTTTTGAAGAAAACCAAACTCTTTGATTATTTCATAAAAATGGTTGTTCCAACTCCTAGAAGCTTGTTTAAGTCTATCAATAGACCTTTATAGCTTGCATACTTTGATGCGATCATTGGATGTGAAACCCTCAGGCAGTGTTATATACATTTCCTCGATTAGCTTTCAGTTTAGGAAGGCTGTTTTCACATTCATATTGCCAGATCTCATAATCATAATTGGATGTAATTGCTAGAAGTATTCTGATGGATTTCTGCATAGCAACTGATGAAAAAGTTTCGTCATAGTCAATACCATACAGTTGACGATAACCCTTATCTGCCAGTCGTGCACTAACCTCCTTATTTCTAATGAGATCTTGTTCTTGATGGTTGGATATTAGGTCAAAAGCCTCTTCAGTCCATCTTTCTTGAACCCTAGAGTTCTCTCATACTACGATGAACCTCCATTTGTATTAGTTCCTGAGGTTGCGATAATTGAGTTTGAAGAAGTTAATTCAGATGATAAATTTTTCTTGAGTTCCAACCTTTTTTAACCTTTTGTGGATGTGCTTTAATCATCCTCCAAGTATCTAGCATTGATATTTACAATTATTTTCCACTCTTGGGATAATAAAAGTAACCACCATTTTTTTCATTTTCAATGCCAAATAAAGTAGCATAATTATGATCTTAGTTCTAGCTTATCTCCCCTGATCAGTATATAAGTTGGATAGTTCTATATCCTGAGATGGTTTAGATTTGGCTTACACCCAGTCTACATCTCATAAGGTGTCCTAGATACTGAATAGAAAAGTGTAAGTAAAGAATGTATACTGTTGTTTCTGGGGCATATCCCCAAAAAGAAACTGGAATAGTAATATGAGACTTCATGCTCCAGAACATTTTTGTTGTTGTTCTATTCCTTCTCTCAGATGCTTCATTCTGCTAGGGTGTTCTTAGCCCAGAAAACTGGGATACTATCCTATAATGTGCCATGTAATCCTTGAATTCATCGAGGAGGTACTCTCCACCATGATCCGATCGAAAGATTTTGATCACTTTACTTGTTCGCCTCCCACTTTAGCCTTAAACCTTTTAAACTTGTTAAATAAGTCAGTCTTGTACCTTATCTGGTAATGTAATTGTAACACCCCACTACCTAGGCCCGACAGGACCGGTGATGTCGCCCCATCCAATGGACAATGGGTCTTTATAACTAGGTCACATAATCAAAATAATAGAATAAAAATAATACTTTTAACTTAAAATTTATTAGAAACCAAGAATTCGAAATAAATCCATAAACAAAATTATCCACTCTCAACTCTCAAAGCATTACACAAAATAAATATAAAAAAAATCATCCAAGGCAGGCTACAACTAGCTACTCATCCCCACAGTAGGATCGACCTGAAATCATGGTAAAAAGAGTGATGAGATAAAAATCTCAGTAAGCCCCGTGTGTGAATTGGGCTAAAAAGTCAAAACACTTTTCATGATGCATGTACTAATAGTATATCAAAAGCTTGGTCATGCCTTCTTTGCAAATTTAACTCTCACTTCTTGAAAGATAGTAGTGAGAAGTTATGAAGCAAAATGCTCTTAAAATATTCTATTTGGAAAGATATGAATAATTAAAAGATATTGAGCTTCGAATAAAATTTCAATGACACTTTAGAACAGTTCCACAAAAATAGCTCATCAATTAAAGCAACCAAGTTAATGTGACAGGGCACAGTGGTGGCTCTCACACCAGGTGAAGCACATGACCCCCATTAGGTGGTGAAAGGGCACAGAGGTGGCTCTCACTTCTGTGAAGCACTTGACTCCCAACACCTGGTAGGTGTACATCCTACCGAGTGAGATTCTCCTCCCTCTCTCACTCAAACCAATCTGGTTGTCCCACTTCCGGTCGTCGGTTCTACTAGAACCCCATCGCTAGCTGAGGACGGCTCAACCTTCTATAATGACGCCCAGATCGAAAAGAGTCAACCTCTCGGAGGTGGCCACCTACCGGGAGATATCCCCAAACCAACCAAAGACTAGTATAAAGGTCTAGCCCCCGTTGAGTACTCGACGTTATTCAATCTTCACAATTCTTAAGGATCCAAAGTGGAACCTACAAAATTAGCTCAATACAATTCCAAACAACATTTTTCAACTCGTGCAAAAATTTTAGAAGGCATGGTTTTAAATCAATAATTTATTCCACAAATTTATAGTGGAGGAGCCACATGCTCAAATAAGTTATGCTATAATTTTCGAAAAGTATATGCATGATCAAGAATTAATCTCTTGCATATTCAAAACAAATCAAAATGTTTGATGCTTGGCTCCAAGGTCATGCTTGACACATTTTAAAAATTTATAAATATAGAAGTTTCTAAAATTAGAAGTTTTCCAAATATAGAAAGTTTCCAAAATAAGAAGGTTCCAAATATAGAAGTTTTCAAAAATTAGCTATCGTGCTAATATTTCGTGTTTGCAAGAGATACTCACCAACCTTTCCTTCAAACCAAGATAATAAAATAAAATTAATTTCATGAATGTAAGGGAACTTACTTTATCCTTGCCCAAAAGAATGGTTTCCAACAGCTGACCTAACCCCACCTGGGGTAAGTATAAATCACAATCAAACTCAAGCTGAAGATTCACTTTCACAATTAAAACTAACTCAACTTATTACCCTCATGTCCCTAGTGTCCCAAGCTTTAAGGCTAGGTAACAAATAAAAGGGTTTATAAAATAATTCTAGCTTGATATTAAAATAACTAGGGTTTGGAAATTGGTACTATAAGTTGAAGGTTTAAATTTTGCCAAAATAAATTAGATTTTATTTGATAAAGGGTCCTAGGTGGTACTAGGTAAAATAATAATCTATTATTAATTATTTGCTAGAAAATAATTGGTAACTAAAATTAGTTGTAAGTAAATTTTAATAGATTTTGATTGAAAGATAATAAATAAACTTTAATAGTATTTATGAATATAGGACTTACAAAATTAATATTTTACTTATTATGATTATTTATATAAAAGGCTTTATTTGATATTATTATTTTATACAATATCTATATATTTTATTTCTTTAACAAAAGCTATAATTTATTTGACTAAAATAACCTTATTATATATATAATAGTCCAAATCCACCTTTCCTAGGGTTTTCAAAATTTACTAGAATAATCATAGCATTAAACAATTTTATTGGTGTAATAAAATTAGCTTAGGGACAACTAGGTCATGATCGTATTTCTATTGCTAACCACAATCATGAACATATACTCCACACCAATTCATCAAATAATCCAAATCATGAATAAAATATAGATCCAAATCTACCAAGA
Source organism: Voacanga thouarsii (assembly GCA_026120185.1). NCBI lineage: Eukaryota > Viridiplantae > Streptophyta > Magnoliopsida > Gentianales > Apocynaceae > Voacanga > Voacanga thouarsii. The sequence continues at coordinate 3,435,676 of JANUWF010001049.1, read as the reverse complement.
CATTATCCACACTCTACTATCACAAATATAATCATGGCTTTAACAATCATACATGAATATACATCCTACTCACCAAATGTGACATAATCTCTAACATGCTTGAACACAAATACCACTCATGACATGGAGACATGCATTAAACCCTAAAAACACCATACAATCAATCAAGAAAATCAACTCATGCATCAATCCCATCTCTATCATACACACATTTATTCATGCTTCAATCTCAACTCATCACAACAATACATGCTCAAACCCTATTCATAATTCATCTCCTACCAATATCATCCTAGAGACATGAATCTAGAATTTAAAAGGAGGGTTGAAAAGGCTTACTTGATTGGTGAATACCTTGAAGGAGTTTCGAATGGATCTCAACTCCTAGATGTCTAAATCCGTCTAAGGAAGATGAAGAAAGCATGGCTATTGGTGAAAAAGCCATTCGGCCAAGAAGGAGAGGGCATTCGACCAAGAGAGAGAGAGATAGAGAAAAGAATAAGAGAGTCCATTAGAATTCTTATTCATATATATATTTATTAGAGATCAAAGATTAGTGAAGATGAAGTTAATTGAATAAACCTACCTTGAAGGTGTTCTTGAGCCTTCACAAAAATTCTGATTTTTTATCCAAAAGAGAAAGTTGGATTTTGGAGTTTGATGTTAAAAATGGTATGGATGGACTCACGGCAGTGAATAGATGCAATCTAGAATTTTTGAAAAAAGTTTGAAGTGGTTTGGAGAGGTATTAGGCGAAAGAAAGGAGTAGGTGTTCTTGGTATTCTATGCGTGCTTGAAGGTTGAAGAGAATGTAGGGAGTTTTGGTTGAAACTACCAAAATTCTTAGGGATTAAGGTTGGCTGAACTCTTTGAGGAGTTTTGGCAATTGAATTTTTTGGTTTGATAGGAAAGGGAAAGGCTGGTTGTTGAAATCCTAAAAGAATAATTTAGTGAATCAAATTTGGAAACAAAATATGTTGAGAATATATTGATCAATGGAGAGCTTTTGGGAGCTGTGATGGCTGGCTGTTTGATCAGTGTTTTTGGCTGGATAAAAGCTGATTGGAAGAGCTTAATGGTGGCCAAAATGAAGGAGTGTAATGGTGAAGGAAATGTCTAGTTGTTTGAGGTTTAATTTGCGGAAGGTTGCCAAAATAGATTGCTGAAATTTTGGTCTTCAATTAATGGTTTGATTGGAATGATTGTTGGAGATATTGTAGGGGCAGCCATGACTGGTTTTACGAGCAGAATATTGAATAATACAATGGGGTTCAGTTCATGGCTGTTTAAGGGAAGTTTGTACAGAAAAATGATGAAGATTTCGGACAAGGCTGAAGAAGCACAAAGCTGGAAAATTCCTGAACATGTTTCCGCAGTTTGAAGGAAAATTCTGGGCAGATTTTTCTGCCATTGTTCAGTCAATTTGTAGAGGGTTTGAAGGGACATTTAGAGGTCTTTCAAGGCTGGTTTCTAGCCTTCTTTATGGAGGAAAAACGTGGCTAAGGAGTTCGAGAAAAACTGGAAGAAAATAGCTTGGTTTGAACTCACCTATGTTGCGATTTTGCCCAGAAAATTTTCTGGTTTTGCACAGCATTTGTGCTGTCTAAAATTGTCCAAAAAATTTCAGATTCCAAGCTTGCCAAAAGGGCCATTTTCTGGCAGCATTTGGGAGGGAATAATGGCTGAGAATTTCGACACCTTGAAGGCACAAGAAGCTAGAAAAATTCCAGTTCATTACATGAAGGAAAATGAACCTAGCTAGAGTGAAGTTTAGAAGGTTCACTAGGTGAATTAATTCTCTTGGAATCCTTCCCCATCTCTTCCATATTTTCGGTCCATAAGATGTCTTTCACTAAAACATTTTGAACCTTCAAAGCCACAGCACTTTACTGAATTTTATGGAATGAAATTGGCTAGAACAAATTGACCAACCTAATGAATTGAGAAGTAGGAAAAACTAAGGATCAAGAAGGGTATGAATTCCCCTGAAAATTTTTGTAGGGTACCAGAGTAGGATTAGGATACTCCTATCATGTCCCCCTTAGGACAACACTCCTACCCTTCCCTAAATCAAGCTAAGACCGAAATATAGCCTACTTCACCAAAAATAAAATTTAACCTTGCTAAAACTCCAATTATGGAATTTGAACCTAAGACCTCAAGAATTAATTCCGTAACTCTAACCACTAAACCACAACAACTCTTGTTCTTATTTTCTCTCCAAAATATTTCTCCTATTTAATCCTCAAGCTATCTCCCTATTTTCACCTCAAACAAAAATTACCATTTTGCTCTTCTTACTCAATAATCACAACTAAGCCTTCTAGGCTACAAAACACAAATCCAAAGCATAAATCATATAAAAATATATTTAAACATGCAATAAAATATGATATGCTTCCCAACCCCTTACTCTAAGGTTGGTTTCGACTGGGGTTTCACAGTAACCATACCTTGTACAACCATCCATAAAAGTGATGAAGTACTCAACACTCCTCTACCTAATGTAGACAATGGACCACACATATTAGTATGAAAAATGATCAATATCTCCTTGATTCTATCCGCCTTTTTTGTGAAAGACCTTTTGGTCATCTTTCCCATTAGGTAGAATTCACACTGAGGACAACATTCCAATCTCAATGAGCGTAAAGGCCCATTGTGGATTAACCTCTAAATCCTAGTTGAGTTAATGTAACTAAACCTTTGATGCCAAATATAAGAGTAATTGATATTGGTCTTTCTCTTCTTACTTAAAGGTTCATTTTGAGCATTATTTAATTGATTGTTGATAGGGGCAAAATTCATCTATATATTCCTAGTTATTTGATGGTGTAATGTGATACATTGTTGTAGTATGTAGACATATTCATTAATATTTTATATTTTATCCTTGGAAATGTATTTTAGATTTTATTGCAGAAAACGAAGAAAAAAATGACAAAACCGTTGCCATTAGAGCACAACCAATACCGATCGTGACCCACAGAACCGACGGCAGTCCCAATCTGGAAAACAACGGATTTTGTCGGGGGAAAAAAAATAGTGTATGGTCGGACAAACAGAGCACGGCCAACGCCGGCCGTAACCCTCCAAGCCGACGCCGGCTCCGCTCTGGTCCATGCTGGCGAGCTTTCCAATTTTTGTGCGAATTTGGTAATTTCTAAGAGTTTTGGTATTTTCCAACCTCTACTTGGCCCAAAACATATAGGGGGTGAATATTTGCATCTTGGAAGCCTAGTTAAACAAGAAAAACACGAGACAAGAGTAAGAATTCATAGATCAAATAAGAAAATCACTCATTGAAGGAGGAATTCATCAAATCAACTGGAATTATTCAAGAGAGTCTTCAAATGAGAAGAATGAGGCTTGTCTATGATTTCTTTGTTTTACCTTCGTTTTTTTTTCTGGAATAATGATGTAATTAATGTTTTTATTGTAATTTGAAAATATTTTGGGATTCATTATGTTTGTATTAATTTAGCTATGTGATCAATTTTTTTTTATCATTCTTCGTGTTTGATTGCTTGTGATTATGGAAGAATTGATGAAGTTAGATTTGTTTCTAATTGACTTTGAAAATGATGTTAGGAGTTGATTTAATTTTATTAATTTTGTATTTGTTATTTCTTAATGAACTCAGGAAATGAAGTTAAGACCAAAGAACCGAAGTAATCAAAGACTAGTTAATTTTGCCTAGAATATAGGGTTGTTGACTAACTTTATGTTTACGAGGAATTATGTTTAATGCATTTTTTGGTTATGTTGGTTTGATTGGGAAATATTCTAATTTAATCAAGAGATAGTGATTATATGGATTGGAAAAGAAGTGGAGTCTATATAAGTGAATTCATGACTTAGGAAACGATTGAACTTTACTTTATACTCCTCCATGATGCCAAGATGATGATTAATTGAGATAGTTGTTAAATGATTCATTGTCATGTTTTCTAGGATTGTTGTCTAAATTACATATTCCTACATCATTGAGTTGTATATATTTCTTTAATTTTCTTTTTATTATCTTATCACTTTATTTGGTCGGTTAAATAATAAATGAAAAGTGAGTAGTGTGTACTTGTTCCCTTGAGGATTGATACTGGTTAATTCCCTATACTATGCTTGCGATGAGGATACTTGCTCGTATGTGTATTTTGGAATTAATGTTTTAATTAAAATTTGACTAAGGGATGGATTTAAATTTGATAATTTTTATACACCCAAAATTTACGCATTAATTTTTCATAGGATTTATAAAGAATAGACTTCCATAAATTTGCCTAGTACGTAAAATTTCTTCATTTCTACGGATAGTTTTATCAGAATGGAAAGAAATAGAATAACCATGATTTATTACTTTCGCAAATGAAATCAAATTCTATCTAAAACCAGGCACATATAAATATTCTTTAAAGCAACTATTCTATTATAATAAAAAAGAAGTTCTAGCTCTCCCACTGCATGGGCTCACACTTGGGCTCTATTTTTCATGTGTAGTCCATGTTCACAATTCTGGAGTCTTTTTATCTTTTTAAACCTCAACAAGAAGTTATAGATATGATCAATGGCTATAGAATAAAAAATCCATCTAGAAATTAATCCAACAATGGATATAGACTCTAGATAGTAACCATATCTATGGGGTTTTTCTTGGCCTGAAGATCTGCATACTTCTTCTTTCAGTGCCCCTTCTTCCTACCCTTTAGGTTTGTCTTTAGGTTGGGACTTAGGTTGGGCTGTTGTATTTCCTTTCTTCTTCTTAAACTCTCTGGGCTTGGGCCTAAATCTTGAAGAAGAAGCCTTAGCCTGTAGCATCATAACCTTCTCTGCCACCTGGATCTCCTTCATTAACTTTGTTAAACCCATGTTCAACTTGTTCATGTTAAAATTTAGCTTAAACTGATTGAAAAAGTCTGATAAATATTCAAGAACCGTATCCACTTATTCTCGAGGCCAATCACAGCCCCTAAGACTTTTGCTTTCTCGAAAGCAGTAATATTTTGAGCGTATACTCTCTGACTTATACTCCATCAGCCATCTTGGAATCAATAATCGTTCCAAGAGCCTCTTGCCTTATAGGCCGGCTCTTAATTATGGCCAATGATGTGCTAATATCATAAGCAGTGATTAGGTGCTCGTGTTTAGACTAGAGTACATTAGACATAGAGGCCAACAATTAGCAACAAGCTATCTCATCGGTCTTTTTCCTTGTTTTTTCGACCTTATGCTTGTTTTTGGTGGAACTTTCTATGATAATATGACAGGTTTCGTAAATGACATACTCATACTCCTCTGCAGTGAGTATTATGTCTAGGTTCTTTTTTCAGTCTACATTATTTGGACCTGTTAGCTTATTCTCACATTGAATAATGCCCAAAGGACTGAAAGAATATCCACCAACCATTTTCGAAAATTGAAAAAAAAAATCCTCAGTTTGTTAAAAATAAATAATTTGTGCACTTTATCCTCATATTAATGTTGATAATAGTTAACCTTATCACTACTATTTTTAATATGATAAATTTGTCTCTTAGGAAAACTGACATAGCTTTTTGGGAAGATTAATAGTTTCCTATAACATATCCTAGTGTAATAAGAACCTCACATCAGGATCTCTATCATGATTTTCTTATCACGGTGTTGTACTTGAGACTTTATCAAACAATTTTATAGACATGAACATATGGAATAAAGAAAGTGAAAGATAAAGAATTTCTTTTATTGATTTAATGTGTAAAACACGTTGTATAAATGATTGCTTTTAGGGCACAATCCTAACAATTTTTCACTTGGACTAGACCCAATCATTCATATATCTAATACCAAATGAATAAACATGACCATCGTATTTCTTTTGGGATAATAACTTTGTAAGTGGATCAGTTATGTTCTGATCAGTAGGAACTCTCTCTATCTTTACATCTTTTCTATTAATGATTTCTCTAACCATGTGATAGCGTCTAAGTACATGTTTGCTTGTGCAATGACTCCATTGTTATCACAATATAAGAGTATTAGATCTACAATGCTAGGTATCACACCTAGTTCTGTAATGAACTTATTGATCTAGACCGCCTCTTTAGCTTCTTCGGAAGTGGCTATGTACTTAGCTTCAGTGGTTGAATCAGTATTTGTATCTTGTTTAGAACTTTTCCATCTAACTTGCCCACCTACAAAAATGAATACGTATCCTGATTGCGATTTGTAATTATCCTTATCAGATTGGAAACTGGCATCAGTATACCCCCTAACTTGAAAGTCACTATCTTCATATACCAAGAATACATCCTTAGTTCTTCTCAAGTACTTAATGATATTCTTGACAGCCATCTAATGACCTTCTCCAGGGTCTGATTGGTATCTGCTCATCAAACTAAGAGAACAAGATATATCAGGTCTAGTACATATCATAGCATACATGATAGAACCAATTGCCGATGCATATGGTATCTTATTCTTATGATCCCTTTTATCTTGTGTCTTAGGACACATAAATTTTGAAAGGCTTACCCCATAGGTCATAGGTAAGAATCCCTTCTTAGATTGATCCATGCTAAACATCTTTAGCATTTTGTCTATGTATGTAGACTGTGAAAGACCAAGCAGCCTTTTTGATCTATCTCTGGAAATCTTTATTCCCAGAATATAGGTTGCATCTCCAAGGTCTTTCATAGAGAACTTCTTGGATAACCAAATCTTGACTGATTGTAGAATAGAGATATCATTTCCTATTAGTAATATGTCATCTACATATAGTAAGAGGAAAACAATTGTACTTCCACTAACCATCTTGCATACACAAGGTTCATCCATATTTTTTTTGAAACCGAATTCTTTAATTATTTCATCAAATGGATGTTCCAACTCCTAGAAGCTTGCTTTAGTCCATAAATAGACCTTCAAAGCTTGCACATTTTAGTGTGATCGTTGGATGTGAAACCCTCAGGTTGTGTCATGTACATTTTCTCAGTCAAATTTCCATTAAGGAAGGTTATTTTCGCATCCATTTGCCAAATCTCATAATCATAATGAGTGGCAAGTGCTAGGAGTATCAGAATAGATTTCAACTTTTCTACTAGTGTAAAAGTTTCATCATAGTCAATACCTTATTTCTGACGATAACCTTTTGCAACCAATCACGCTTTATAGGTAATCACTTTACCATCCATGTTGGCTCTTTTCTTGGAAACCCATTTGTACCCTATGAGTTTTATCCCTTTAGGTGGATCAACCAATGTCCGAACTTGGTTGTCATACATCGAATCCATTTTTGACTTCATGGCTTCAAGCTATTTGTTAAATTCTGAACTATTTAGAATTTCTTCGTAAGTCGTAGGCTCATCTTCTTCTATGAGTGATACATCATTGTTGTCAGTAATGAAAAATCTATATCTCTCTAGTGTCACCCGTATCCTACTTGACCTATGAGGTTCTTGTATAGTAAAAGGTCCATATATTTTATCAATAGACATTGGATCAACTGGTTGATCATTATTTGTTTGGGTTTCTTGAATTTCACTAAGTTCAATCTTGATCCCACTATCCCCCTTAAGTATGAATTCCTTTTCTAGGAAAATAGCATTCCTTGAAACAAACACTTTATTTTCAATAGGGAGATAGAAATAATATCCATGCGATTTTTGTTCTCTTCACATAAGCAAGACACCCCAAATTCTTATGTGAGTTAGCTTTGGTCTTTTACCAAAAAATAACTCGAATGGGGTAGTGTCAACTGTCTTTGATGGAACTCTATTTAGTATGCAAACAGCAGTTTCCAGTGCAAATCCTCAAAACAATTTTAGTAGATCTGCAAAAGCCATCATGGATCGAACCATATCTAATAAAGTTCAATTCCTTCTCTTAGATGGCCCATTATGCTGAGGTGTATGTGGAAGAGTCCATTGAGATAATATCCCATTATCTCTAAGATAACTTAAAAACTTTTAGCTTAAGTATTCTCCTCCTCAATCGGATCTTAGAGTTTTAATACTCTTACCAAGTTGTTTCTCTACTGCATTTCTGAATTCTTTAAACTTGTCAAATGCTTCAGATTTGTATTTCATTAAATATAAATACCCAAATCGAGAATAATCATCGATAAAGATAATGAAGTATTGATAACCCCCTTTTATTTTGCAATATCATTGGTCTACATATATCATGATGTATTAGTTTCAATAATTGCTTAGACCTTTCCTTTTTCTTAAAAAAAAGAGGTTTTAGTTATTTTTCTAGTAAGCAAGATTCACAAGTCTCATATGATTCAAAATCAAATGAGCCTAAGTCACCACACTTATATAACTTAGAAATGCGATTCTCATTTATATGGCCTAAATGACAATGCCATAAATAGGATGGATTGGTGTTATCTTTTCTTGGCTTTTTATTGTTTATATTGAGAACTTGATTTTTCATTTCTAGAACATATAAACCATTCATCAAAGTTGCAATACCATAATGGATATTATTTAAGGAAAAAGAACAACTTTTATTCTTAAAATTTAAATGAAATCCAAGCAAGTCTAAACAAGCAATTAAGATAATGTTTTTAAGTAAAACTAGTACATAAAAATAGTTTTGTAATTCTAGAATTAATCTAAAAGATAGATGTAGATGATAAGTCCCCATGGCAAGTGTAGCAACCTTTGTTCCATTTGTTGTACGAAGGTCCACATCACTGTTCTCCAACTTTCTACTGCTCTTTAGTCCCTCCAAATTATTGCACAAATGAGATCCATATCTGGTATCCAATACCCATATCTCATTGTTAAAAGAAGTATTAATCTCAATCATAAACATATCAGGAGTAAAAGTAGAAGTGCTTGCAAACTTCTCCTTCTGCTTCTTTTCTTTAACAGTCTCCAAGTAGCCTTTGCATTTGCGCCTCCAATTGCCTATTTTTTCACAATGGTGATATGGGCCTTTGGTAGTTATCTCGTTCTTCTTTACACCACCTTTAGGTTTAATTGGATTCTTCTTCTTCCTTTTAGAAACATTTTTCCCTTTAGAAGAAGAATCAACCAATAAGACTGCATTATGTTCTTTTTTTTATAGAAGACTCCATAGTATTAAGAAGGTTAATCAACTCAGGTATTATGGTATCAATCTTAGTCATCTGATAGTTCATCACAAATTGTGAAAAAGTAATTGGCAAAGATTAAAAAATTAAGTCTATACTTAATTCATGATCCATAGTAAATCCAAGTAATCCAAGCTTCTTAATTAACCCAAGCATTTTAAGTCCAGGAGTGGCTATCGAAGTGCCTTCTACAATCTTAGAACGGAACAATTGCTTAGATATCTCATATCTCTTCATTCTTGCTTGCTTATCAAAAAGCTCTCTTAGATGAAAGATAATAGTATGAGCATCCATATGCTCATGCTATTTTTTAAGCTCAGTGGTCATTGATGCCAACATGATAGAAGATGTTATGTCACTGTCCTCATTATGCTTCTTATGGACTTCGTGCTCTTCAGCAAGAGCATCACTAACTGGTGATGGTGGAATTGGAGCATTTAACATGTAGAGAAACTTTTTCATTAGACATGGGCATTATGAATTGATGGTGATGCTGTTTGTAGTAACCATTGCACCTGCCATCTTTATGGACCTTATGCACCGATTTTTCCAACCGTATTTAGATAAGTTTGTATTAGTGTTCATAGATGATATTTTGATCTACTCTAGAAGTCCTGAGGAGTATGCATAGCACTTGAAGTTGGTACTAAAGAGGTGAGAGAGCATAAACTCTATGCTAAGTTTAGCAAATATGAGTTTTGGTTAGATTTAGTGGTGTTAGCCCTAAGGGCAATCTCCTGTGTTTTCACTTATGACAAATATTGATAAGGACTAATTGGTGTGACTTACATGTGATAGGACATGTTTAACTCAGTTCTTCTAAGGTATGCATATAAGATTGCTAAGCAGCTCTTGAGGAAATGAAATCCAAAGTAGTGTTTCATCTAAAACAACCTCAACCAAAGAGTTCATATGATCATAAAGTCCTTGGGAAAGAAATTTAGACTAGTAATCTGTTTGTTAAGGTATATTATGTAAATTAATGTCTTCTTTGCCTGAGGATTCAATTTATTTCTATCTTGAAGCACACAAGGAAAAAGGATTTTAAAGTACTAAGTCTTCAGATTTTTGGATTGAGTAGTTTGGATGGCCCTGCATCCAAAAGTTACGTCCAAAACTCTGAGAATAGTGTCAAAATGTTTCTACCTAGAAATGTACCATTTTGGACTCACCTTTTGGATGCACCATCGTCTAATCCTTGAGTCTAAAACTCTAGAAATTTTGACAGCATGAAACTAGCCATTTCTAGCCATTGGAGCTTCACTTTTTGCTTGTATAAAAGATTTCGAAGCTTGATTTTAAAGTAGATTTTTGTCCTACCATTCTAAGAAACACTCTTACTCTTTACCATACAAAAATCTCCGTTTTATTGGTGCTTCAAAGTGAAATCAATTTGTTTCAAAGCGGTATAAGTTGTTGGTGCTCATTTGTTTGCAGATTTGCTCAAAAGTGTGAGCTAGCTCTATTTCATTTCTATAATAATATCTTGTGTATTAAGGTTGTGGTGTAAAATTAATTTGGTGTGAACCTTGATTTGATGTTAATTAAGAGGTTTTGGTAAAACTAATTGTGGTGACCCTCTTCTGTAATTGGTGTAGTTAGGCACCATTGAGTCGGCTGAGTTTAAAGAAATCTAGTGTAAAGTCCTTAAATGTGAGTTGAAGGTTGTGGACATAGATCTTAATAGATCAAACCACTATAAATATTGTGTTCATTCTCTCTGCATTCAATTTTGACAGGTTGCGAACTTCTTTAGTTAAAAGTTTTCAAATCATTAAAAAGAAATCTTTATGAATATTACCAACCTATCATCATTCTTGTATTAATTACACATCTCTTGTGTCAACTTATTCTGATCGCAGTTGGTCTTTAAGACAGTCAAATGCTCCTCCTTGTATCACTAGCAAACTCCTCCATCTGAAATATAAAAGGAAGATTTCAAAAATTGATTTTTAAAAAGTGTTATAAATTTGCCAAAAACCTTATTTATCCCCTTTAAGGTTTTTCATTTGGTATCAGATCTTTGGTCTACTCTTTTTTTGGCTAAAGAACCTTATAGAAAAGATCCTTATGGCAAATATCTCCACTTTTCCCTATGTCGAAGGATCCTCGACAAATAGACCTTCTTTGTTCACTAGCAATAATTACACATTCAGAAAAAGTTGCATTAGGATCTATGTTTGCTCAATTAATTGAGACCTATGGAACTTAATTATAAGAAGACCATACGTTCCTTCTAGAAGTGTTGAAGATCGAATAGTTCCAAAACATAGTGATGAATATGATGCTGAAGACAATGCCAAAATGAGATTGAATTTTTAAGCTATGAACATTCTATGTTGTGCGTTTGATGCCACTGAATATAGCCAAGTAAGTGGTTGTGTTCAGCCTATGGCATATGGAAATTGCTTGAAGTTACATATGAGGGGACAAATCAAGTGAAGGAGTCTATGTTGGGACTTTTGATTCATGATTATAAACTATTCACTATTAACCAAATGAGAGTGTAATTGATATGTTTAGTAGATTCACAAACATTGCAAATGGACTTAGGGCTTCTAGAAAAAGGTATTCCCTTGATGAACAAAATAGAAAAATTTTGGATGCTTTGCCGAAGAGTTGGCAACCAAAAGCCCTAGCTATAGAGGAATTGTGAAACCCCAGCCAAAAACAACCTTAGAGTAAGGGGGTTGGGATGCATATCATATTTTATTCCATGTTTAAATATATTTTTATATGATTTTATGTATATTGAATTTGTGGTTTATAGTTTAGAGGGCTTGATTATGATTATTGAGTGAGAAGAGCAAAATGGTAATTTTTGCCTGAGGTGAAAATATGGAGATAGCTTGGGAAATAAATAGGAAAAGAATTTTAGAGAGAAAATAAGAACAAGAGTTATTGTGGTTTAGTGGTCAGAGCCTTAGAATTGATTCTTGAGGTCTTGGGTTCAAATTCCATTATTAGAGCTATAGCATGATTAAATTTTATTTTTGCTTGGGAAGTATCATTTTCGGCCTTAGTGGTGTTTGGAGTAGGGTAGAGATGTTGTCCTATAAGAGACATGATAGGAGTCTTCAAATCCTACTCTTTTACTCTACTCGAAATTTCTAAGGGGAATTCATTCCCTCTTGAACCCTAATCCTTCCTATTTCTCAATTCATTAGTTTGTTCAATTTGTTCAAACCAATTTTATTCTAGAAAAATTCCAGCAATGTGTTGTGTCTTTGAAGGTTCAAAATGTCTTAGTAAAATACATCATATGGACCGAAACAATGGATGAGGGGGAAAGATTTCAAGTGAATTAAATTCCTTAGTGAACTTTCTAAAAATTCACTCTAGCTAGGTTCATTTCCCTTTGTACATAGAACTGAAATTTTTCCAGCTTTGTGTGCCTTCAAGGTGTCGAAATTCTTGACCATTATTCCCTCCCAAATGCTGCCAGAAAATGGCCCTTTTGATCAGCTTAGAATTTGGATTTTTATGGCTATTTTCGGACTGCACAAAGATGGTGCAAAACCAGAAAAAAATCCTGTACAAATCACAGCTTTGGAGGTCCAAAACCAAGCTGTTTTCTTCCAGTTTTTGTACAGCACCCTAGCCATGTTTTTCCTCAATAAAGAAGGCTGGAAACCAGCCTTGAATACCCCTGAAATCCCCTTCAAAACTCGCTGCAAAACAGCATGGAAGTAGCAGATGAAAATCTGCCAGGAAATTCACTGTACAGCGAGAATTCCTGTGCAGATTTTTGTCCAGCTCGTTTTCTCTTCTTCTTCCAACTGAAACACCAAGCTACTTCTGCAAAAACCTTCCTTAAACCTCCCCCAACAGAGCTCCATTGGGCCCCTTGAACTTCTGCACGAAATTCCATCAATGGCTGTCCAAAAATCTCTCTACAAAATTCCTTCAATTAAGCTTGATTGGTTTCCAAAATTTCAGTCATCTTATCTAGCAACCTTCCATAATATTTTGCTCAATGGACCAGACTTCTTCTTCATCATTGTACACCCTACTTTCAGCCACCATAAGCCTCCATAAGTCAGCATTAATCCCACGAAATTCTGTCCAAACAATCAGCCATGGCACACTTCAAAGCTGTCCAGAAAAATCATGATATTCTTGGAATATCTACTTTCCAAATTCACTTCCTAACAATATTCTTCAAGGATTGTAACAACTAACCTTTCCTTTTCCCTTCCAAATCAGAGAATCAACCTCCTAAACCCTACAGAAATTCGTCCACCCATATCTCTCACAAAAATTCAGCAGCTGCGCATTACCATCTCTCGATTTTCTTCAACCTTCAAGAACACACACTACACCAAGAACACCTACTACTTCCTTTCACCTAATACCTCTCCAAATCACTTCAAACTACCTCTAAAAATTCCAGATTTCATCTATTCATTGCTGTGAGTCCATCCATACCATTTTTAACATCAAACTCCAAAATCCAACTAGCACTTTTGGATCAAAAACCAGAAATTTCTGTTAAGGTCAAGAACACCTTCAAGGTAAATTTATTCTAACAACTTCATCTTCTCCAATCTTGATCTCTAATGAGAACCTATGCGAATAAACATACTAATGATTTCTTTTTCTCTTTCTCTCTCATGGCCGAAAATTCCCCTCTCTTGGCCGAATGACTTTTTCTCCCATGAACATGTTTTCGCCATCTCCTATGGACAAAGTTAGACATCTAGGAGTTGAGATCTACTCTAAACTCCTTCAAAGCATTCATCAACCAAGTAAGTGCCTTCAACCTTTCTTTTAAACTCTAGATTCATGTCTCTAGGATGATGATGATAGTAGGTGGATGGAGATAGGATTTAAGTATATATATATATATATATATATATATATATATATTGTTGAGATTGAAGCATGAATGTATGTATGAATATGAAGGAGATGGGATTTATGCATGGATGGATTATCTTGGTCGATTGTATGATGATTTGAGATTTAATGCATGTCTCCATGTCATAGGTAGTATTTGTGATGAAGTATGCTAGAGATTATGTCACCTTTGGTGAATAGGATTTATATTCATGTTGGATTATTGAAGCCATGATCTTATTTATGCTAGTAGGGGTTAGATCATGTTTTGATAAACTGAGATCTATGCTTGTATGCATGATTTGGATGATTTGATGAATTGAAGGGTTGTATATGTTCATGATTGTGGTTAGCTATAGGAATATGATCATGATCTAGTTGTCCCTAAGCTAAATTTTATTTCATTAATAAAATATATAGTAATATGATTTTTCTAGTAAAATTTTGAAAACCATAGGAAAATGTGGATTTGGTCTTTTATATAAAATAGTGATATTCTAGTCAAATAAATAATAGTTTTTGCTGGAAAAATATATATATATTATTTAAAATGATAAAATCAATTAAAGCCTTTTATGGAAATAATTATAATTAATAAAATATTTATTACTAAAAATTTAATTATTATCTTTTAATCAAAACCCATTAAGGATTTGCTTATTATTTTTCAAGCAGGACTCATTAAATTTATTTTCAACAAATTTTAGCTATCAATTATTTTCTAACAACCAAATTATTAATAAATCATTATTTTACCTAATACTACCTTGGACCCTTTTTCAAATAAACCATAATTTATTTTTAGTAAGATTTAAACCTTCAACTTTTTGTACCTATTTCTCAAACTCTAGTTATTTTAATATCAAACTAGATTTATTTTATAAACCCTTTTATTTATTATTGAGTCTTAAAGCTTGGGACACTAGGGATATGACTGTAGTAAGTTGAGTTAGTTTTATTTGAGAAAGTGAGTCTTTGGCTTGAGTTTGATTGTGGTTTGTATTTACCCTATGCGGGTCAGGTTAGCTATTGGAGACCTTTGTTGTGAGCAAGGATCTGGTAAGCTCCTGCATAAAACCTGTTTGATGCAAAAATGATTTTTTTTTTTTTATGGCAAGCCAAATGTAGAGTGCATGGTCACTCATTTCTGTAAAGGCAATTGAGGATTATTTCCATTCTCATTTCAGATAAATAAATTATTTGCAGATCAAGGGGCGGTTTTACTCAAAACCTAAAACTCTTTCTAAAACCAGTTTTGCCCCAAACTTTGGAAAACCTTAATTGCCATTTTCAAGTGGAACTATGTTTTGTTCATTTTTCCCAAGTGGGATATGTTGCGTTGAGTACTCAATGGGGGTAGACTGGTAGTACTAGTTTTGAAGAGCAAGAGTGAGTCTTCTGGCAGGAGGCCTCCTCCAGAAGATGAACTCAACTTAGAGAAACGTCAGTACTACTTAGTCATGCCGGTCCAAGCTAGCAGTTTTTATTTCAGTCAAGTGACTGTGTTTTGCCGGAATGGACACCCGGTTGTTGTTTGGGTATAGAGAAGGAGGAGTATCTTGCCCGGTAGGCCGATCACCTACCTTTTGTCAGTCTGCACAACGTGTTAGGCATTCTGACCGGTAGTATGCACAAAGTGTTAGGCATTCTGACCGATTATGGGGCCCCACGTGTGGTAACCCATAATCCTTTCTTTCGAGTGGTTGATCTTATAAATTATGTACGGCTAGATAAGCCAAAACGCCATTCTTGTTTTTGAACATCATTCATTGTTTGCCAGTATTTCTTTTGTCAGTCTGCACAAAGTGTTAGGCATTCTGACCGGTTATGGGGCCCAACGTGTGGTAACCCATGACCACCTTTATGAGTGGTTGATTTTATTGTGCACTTGTATGGTTTCAAAAAGAGGAAAACACCACTCTTGCTTTTGACTAATGTTTATTGCTTGCCAATATTTCTCTTATAATGATTTCACACTTTGCATCCACGAACTGTTTTCACTAAACACCCAAAGCACACACGGACTTACTGAGATTTCTGTCTCATCGCCTTTTTACCATGATTTCAGGCCGATCCTGCTGTGGGGATGAGTAGCTAGTGTTATCTGCCTTGGAAGAGAATGTTGTCTTTTATTTTTATGTATTGCTTTGGGGAGTTGAGAGTGGATGATTTTATTTATGGATTTGTTTTCTTTTGGAATTCGTGGATTTATTCTTGGGATGTAATAAATTTTAAGTTAAATTATTATTTTTATTTCGCTATTTTATTTGTGTGACTAAGTTATAAAGACCCCTTGTCCTTTGGATGGGGCGACATTCCCGGCCCCGGCGGGCCTAGGTAGCGGGGTGTTATTGGAATCACAAGACCTGAAAACCTTACCGACTGAACAACTAATTAGCTTTCTCCTAATTAATAAAATGAAACTTAAAAGGTTTCAAGAGTTTGATGACCATAACAAAGGCAAAAGAGGAATACCACTAAAAGGTGTTGATCAGGATGCTGAAAGTTGCCAATCTGATACTGATGATGGAAATGAAGTGGATACTGAAGAATTGACCATAATCACAAAGGAATTTAGAATAATGTTCAAAAAAGGAAAGCTCAAAAAGGGAGAGAAGTTCATGAAAAAGAAGGGACAGATCCCATCCTTTAAGCTTCAATGTTATGAATGCAACGGTATGGAACACTTCATTGTTATAGTAATCTACACAAATCAGGAAAACACAAGTCTTATTTTGTAAAAGCAAGCTCCTCATACAAAAATTATACATGTTGCACTTATTGTGGTAAAAAAGGACATATTGCATCTAGTTGCCATATTAGGAAAAACATTGATTTAGGAATGAAAATTGAATAGAGAATTAAAAGAATTACTACTAACCTCTATAGACCCAAGAACATTTAAGTACCAAAAATCACTCTCCTATCTCATGTACACATATATTCATTGGAGAAAATGAGCTTCACAGAGTGGTTCTTGGATAGTGGATGCTCAAGACAGATGACTGAAAATGCAGCCCTATTAGAAGCTGTTCAAGTAACAAATGATGGGATTGTTACCTTTGGAGATAGAAAGAAAAGAAAGATACTTGGCATAGATAACATTGGTAAAGGATCTTCAACCCTTATGAAACAGATATTATTAATTGATTAGTTGAAATACAACTTGCTTAGTATTAGTCAATTATGTGACAATGATTGAAAAGTTATTTTTGAGAAAGATTCTACCTCTATCATGGACAGCTCTCAAGTAATAAAACAATTGTTGTAGCCAACCGTGTTGGAAATGTATATGTATTCTATATTGATGATCTTATGGCTTATAATATTATATGTCTTTCCATGCATGATAATGATGGCTATCGATGGCATAGAAGACTAGGCCATGTATCATTTGATTTGCTAAATAAATTACCTACAAATGAGCTTGTTAGAGGACTTCCCAAATTAAGGTTTGATAAAAATAGAATTTTTAATGTATGCCAATTTGGAAAATAAATAAAAACCTCATTTACGCCTAAGAAAATGATTTCCACATCAAAACCCCTTGAATTAATACATATGGATTTGTTTGGATCTATGAGGACCACTAGTCCTGGTGGTAAGAGGTATGCTTATGTTCTAGTAGATGATTTCTAATGATTTACTTAGACTTTGTTTCTCGGACAAAGAGATGAGGCATTTTCTAAATTCTCTAGATTATTCAAGCGCGTCCAAAACTCTATTGGATGCAAATCGATTTCTTTTAGGAGTGACAATGGTAGAGAATTTTGCAACAATGACTTTATAGATTTTTGTGACGAAAATGGAGTTTTTCAGAACTTTTTAGCTGCTAAAACCCCTCAACAAAATGGTGTTGTTGAAAGAAAAAATAGAACCTTGCAAGAAATGGCTAGATCCAAGATTTGTGAAAACTCTCTTCCAAAATACTTTTGGGCTAAAATTGTCAATACAACATGTCATATTGTTAACTGAGTCATGCTGAGACATTTTCTAAAGAAAACACTCTTTGAGCTTATATATGACAAAAGTCCCAATTTCCTATTTTGAAGTATTTGACTGCAAATGTTTTGTTCTTAATAGCCGACACAATCTTGAAAATTTGATAGCAAATCTGATGAGGCTATATTCCTTGGATATTCTTCCAATAAAAATACATATAGAGTGTATAATAAGAGAACTCTATATGTGGAAGAATCTGTACATGTAATATTTGATGAATCTAACATTTGTACATCAAGAAAATATGATGATGATGATGATGTAGGGAGTTCAAAAGAAAAAGGTAAAGAACAGCACAAATCACCATCGCTGGACATTCATGCTAAAGAAAAGGAATTGGAAGAGCAACATGCTGAACAAAGTAAGCAAGAAAATGAGGAGCTCACTGATCAAGGGCTACCAAAAGATTGGAAGTACAAAACTGGTCATTCAAAAGAGCAAATTGTTAGAGATCCTAGACGTGGAGTCAAAACTAGACGGTATTTTGCAGATAATTTTTCTTTACTTTCTAGTATTGAACCCAACTGTATTAATGTGGCATTGCATGTTGATTTTTGGATACTAGCTGTGGAAGAAGGGTTGAACCAAATTGAGAGAAATCAAATTTCAAAACTCCTTCCTAGACCACTTAATCATCCGGTTATTGGCACCAAGTAGATTTTTAGAAACAAACATGATGAACATGGAGTGGTCATTAGAAATAAAGCTAGACTTGTTGCCCAATGATTCAATCAAGAAGAGGGAATTGACTATGACGAAAAATTTGCTCTTGTTAATAGATTAGAGTCCATAAGAATGCTACTTACCTTTGCATCTTTTAAAAATTTCATGCTCTATCAAATGGATATTAAAAGTGCATTTTTGAATCATTTTATTGTAGAGAAGGTATATGTAGAACAACCTTCAGGTTTTATTCATGAGCACATTCCAAATCATATTTTTAAACTCTCAAAGGCTCCCTATGGTTTAAAATAAACCCCACGAGCTTGGTATGAATGGCTTAGTGCTTTCTTACTCTCAAAAGGTTTTTCAAGAGGCTTGATTTCTACTACACTATTTATTAAGTCAAAAAATTCTGATGATCTTCTCATTGTCCAAATTTATATTGATAATATCATTTTTGGTGCTACTAATGAATCCTTGTGTAAGATGTTTGCCAAGACTATGCAGTAAGAATTTAAAATGAGCATGATGGAAGAACTTAACTTCTTCCTCGGACTACAAATTAAACAAACCAATGATGGAATTTTTCTAAATCAATCTAAGTACGCTAAGAAACAGCTCAAAACGTTCGACATGAACGAAACTAAAGAAATTAGTACACCTATAAGTACTTCCCTATAGCTTGACAAGGATGAAAAGCGTATGAAAGTAGATGAATCAAAATATAGAGGTATGATCGGAAGTTTGTTATATCTTACTGCTAGCCGACCAGATATTATATTTTCAGTTTATCTTTGTGCAAGATTTCAATTGTGTCCAAAGGAATAGCACTTATGTGTCGTGAAATGCATCCTTAGATACTTGGTTGGAGCATACGATTATATTCTATGCTATCCTCGTACTAACACCTTTGATCTTATAGGCTACACTGATACAGAATATGCAGGTTGTAAAGTTGAATAGAAAAGCAGGCACTGTTAATTTCTCGAACAATTTCTAGTGTCATGGCATAGCAAAAAACAGGCTTGTGTATCCTTATCCCCAACCAAGTTTGAATATATTGCAGTAGGGAGCTGTTGCGTGCAACTTATGTGGATGAAAACCACATTGCTTGATTTTGGCCTTTATTTCAATTGCATACCTATACTATGTGAAAATACAAGTACAATCAATTTAACAAAAAATCATGTTCAATATTCTAGGACGAATCATATTGAGGTTAAGCAACATTTTACTAGAGATCATATGCTCAGATATAACATTTCTGTAGAATATATCCCCACAAATGAACAGCTTGCAAATATGTTTACAAAACCTCTAGCTAAAGAAAGGTTTAATCATCTGAGAAGAGGTTTAGGAATTACCAAAATCTTTTAACTGACATTTCTCTACAAAAGGTTTGGTGTTTTTGTTTGCAGAACCACTGAAGACATAACTTTTAGATAAAGCTTTTGGATGCACTATTTGCAAAACATGACTCCAAAATCAACTCAAATGAACAGTTTTATTCCACATTTTGGAAGAATGATTTTGGACTTAGTCAAAGTTCAAAATATCAACAGCTCAAAATTTATGAAAAGCCAAATATTTTTGCTATTGGTAAAAGAAAACGTGAGCCCAAAAATGTCTTTTCAAATTTTCAAATGTCCGCTCCTTTTTTTGAAAAAAAAAAAAACCTCTAAAAAGCCTCTAATGTAAAGTACTTGATTGTACTTATCGTATCTAGAACCTAGGAAATCTCAAAAGAAACAGCTTTAACTGTCTCTCTTGAAATGTGTTGACCACCACAAATCGGCTACCCTTCTAGGTAATAATCCAAAAGATAACTACATCGAGGGATAGCCATTTGTTATAATCTCTTATGGACAAACCTCGCACTATGACCTCCAATGTGGATTGGCATATCATACTACGTGTCCTGGGCTTTAATTTTGCCCATGTAATAGATCTAGATCCTATGTGGCATCCCCATCCTATACAGGTTCACTCCTAGGGTGATACGAGGGGATCCACGATCACTAATGAGCACTATGATGGAAGCCGTAGGGCCATTGGAACCCTTCTCCCACTTAATCTTTTAAAAAAAAGGTTTTCCAAGAAAATGTCCTTTTGAAAATATCCTATTTAGTATCCCTTAACTCTTATACAATATCTAAACCCATAAATCTCTATGTCAAGGTAAAATCCTTTAAACTATTTTCTATGGATTAATTTTAGCTAGTTAAGAACTTAACGATTTGAAAAAAATTCCTTTTAAAACTTTAAGAGACTTTGGTGTCAAGTTTTATTTAACAAAAACCAATTTCTTCTGAAATAAATTAAAATGGTTGTTCGTTTTTACTCACAAAAATATTTATATCCAAAATATTCTCTATGTCAAGAACAAAATCCTTTGAGAAAATAACCAAGGATTATTTTTTACCTTTAAGTTAAAATAGCCATTTAATTAAAGGAAAATATTTTTCTTTGTCAAAAATTTCCAAAGACTTTGGTCCTTTCAAAAACGTGGACATAGGTTGCTAAAAGAAAATAGCATGCTCGAAAAGTATAAACGTTTTCAAACTTTTTTGTTATTTTAATCTAAGAATCCAAATAAAGAATTAAACACATTAGTTAATTAAGGGGCTTGTTTAATCGTACATCCCTTCCTATTATTTTTCATTCAAAATATTCCAAGAATGTTAACATTGCAAAAAATAATAATAATAATAATAACTTCACCTGGTATGGACTTAAAATGGAAAAGAAAAATTCTAGAAAATTACAAGGAAAAGTAATAAAATTTATTGTGGTCTTCATGCACCCGCCACACCGAATCACTACCCCAGATCTGGATCGATCGTGAATCGAATCACAACCCTGTAAACTAGGATCCGTTGCTATAGGATCAACCAGCCGTTGCTCAGCACTTAAAAGTTCCTTGAGCCGCAACACCATCCGACCGCGAATCGAGCCGCGACACTAGCAGTCCTTGGCTCCTTTGCAGCTTCACAAAAAAAAAAAAAAAAAAAACCCCAAAGCCTTGACCAACTTCAGCAAAGCTAGTCGCGGCTTAGGCCATGTTTGGCCTGAAGCCGCGGTCAGCTCCTGTGAAGTCTGGTTTGGCTTCATCTAGAAAAAACTATACCTTCTTTGTTTTTACTCCAGTTTTTTCTAGACCACTTTTGGTTCCTCCATCGAGATGACTCCACAGGTACTAGTAATTTGTAGATAACACACAAAAACCTTTGCAAAAACCAAATGCCTATGCCTAGGTTCACGGACTTACACGAGCCATCTAAGAAAGCAAATAAATACAGTGTTCTTATGAATCAATCGTAAGACATATAGAGGACTCTATCCTATACTAGAAACATGAAGAATCTCAAAATCAATCCAAGTTGCTGATTTTATTTTGCCTAAGCATGCTTCCTACATTTGCCATAAAACTGAAATGCTCTGCTACCAATTAAATGTAAAATACAGCAAACAGACATATAGAAGAAATAAAAAAAAAAAAATGCAGCATCGAAAACAAAATTTATACCTTTGCATTTTCTCAAAGTCATTTGTTTTTGCAGCGCAGGATTTGATTGAATAGGAACCACACTGGGATACCTCTGGATTGAAGCCTACAAGTCGTCTGCTTTTTCTGGCTTATATGAATGCTCAACTTCTAGCTGTTCGAATATACCCTTGCCTATCTAAGCTGGTGCAAGCTTTTTTATGCGTAAATTTTGGGTGTATAAAAATCATTAATTTTAAATTCATCCCTTAGTCAACTTTTAATTAAAACATTAATCCCAAAATATACATACGAGTAAGTATATTCATTACAATCATAGTATATAGAATTAATGAGTATCGATCCTCAAAAAAATAAGTACACACAAGTCACTTTTCATTAATTATTTAACAGACCTAATAAAGTGAGAAAATAGTAAACAGGAAAAAAAGGGAAATATATAGAACTCAAGGATGAAATACTATGCAATGTAAACAATTATCCTAGAAATCATGATAATGAATCCTCTAACAATTATATCAAGTAATCATCATCTTGGCATCAGGAGGGAAAATAAAGTAAAATTTAATCTTTCCCAAGTCATGAATCTACTTAGATAGACTCTACTTCTTTCAAAATCCATGGAATCACTATCTTTTAATTAAATTAGCAGATTTTCCAATCAAATCAACATAACCAAAATATGCATTAAACTCAATTCCTCATAAACATGAAATTAGCTAATGACCATTTGCTCAAGATGTAATCAACTAATCTTTGATCACTTTAGTCCTTTAATCTTAACTTCTTTTCATAAGTCTATTATGATTTGACAAATATGAAATCAATGCAATAAACTCCTAACATCGTTTTTCAAGTCAATTAGAAGAATTTGCATCAATAACCAACGATAACAAGTAATCAAATATCATAGATAATAAAGAATTGGTCAAATAACTAAATTAACACAAAATCATGAATCCAAAAATAATGTCAAATTACAAATAAAACATTCAATACATCATTATTTAAGAACAAGAAAACAAAAGCAGAAGAAAGCACTCATAAACAAGCCTCCTTCTTTTTCTTCTTTGAAGACTCTCTTGAACAACCCTCATTGAATGGTGAATTTCTCATTTTTTGAGTGATTGGGAATTTTTCTCTTAGATTTATTACTTTCTCTTGTGTTTTCTTTTGGTTTTATAGGCTTCTTTGAAGCTAAATTCGTTGCATGAGAATTGTTGGTCGAGTAGGATTTAGAAAAATACCAAAATCTTTAGGAAATACCCAAATTCGTGCACAGGATTTCACTTGTCCAGAGTGGACTTAGCATCGGTTGTGTTCTGTTCCTACCCTGAATGTTTGCTCTGTTTTCTCTAGTACTCCAGAATGGACCTGGCACCAAGTATGTTGTAGAATTTCTCTAATTTTACTCAAAATTAACTCAAATATGCACAAATTTGTCAAAAACATTTTTCAGAAGAAAAATGTCAAATATGAAGGAATACACCTAGTTTTTACATCAAAAGTATATCAAATTAACCTTAAATAACTAGGAAAATAGTGATGATTTTAGCCCCTATCACTTCTAGACTAACAGGAAATCGATCCTTCTATTTTTCTCAACCTACTACTATAGAGTAGCATCAAGAAAAATTTTAGTTGTCATTCTTCTATCAATGAAAACGATTACCAGAGCAAGAGAGAGACTTCTAACCCACACCCCTACAAACTCTGAATAGCATAGAAGTTAAAACTCAAAACCCCCATCAAGATATCTGTATCTTTCTTATCTTTGGGAGTTCAAATATTTATCACCTTCTGCATCTGTTCAACCCTAGTAAAGCTGGGCTTGGGTTTAGCTTCCAATCCATCGTCCAAGCTATTTGGCCAAATAACTCAATTAATTATTTAATCTAGGATTTAAATATAAATCCATAAATAATTAAGTAATTGGCCCAAAAGAACCATAAAGACTATCAAGTTTTTTTCCCAATTCTTAATGATGAAATCTAGGTTCAAACTTTGAATAATTAATTAGCCAACTGAAATAGGCAATTTAATAATTCTCTCTCTACGCCTTTTATTTTATTCAAGCCTAATAAATAAACCAAGCTACTTAAATAAATATAACTCATTTTCTTAGTCCAAAACCATTAGGACATTTAGGCTATTTCAAGGACAAAAAAACACACCGTCTTGGCTAGTAAAATGACCAAAATATACGTGTAGTAGAAATGGCTATATTTTACATTTTAAATCTTTCCTAATATCACCATAAGAAAATATTGACCCCAAAGGCAATGTTGCGTTAACAAAGTTTCTGGCCTACATGTGTTCTGATAAATATACCCCTCTACATAATGTCGTATATTCAAAGAGAAAGAGCGTGCTAACAACTTTCTAAATGACATCTACCACTCTTAGACCTCTAGTCCAATGATCCATGACTTCCTTGAATGTTTCTTCTTTCCAAGGAAGCTACCCTAAAGCAAACATCCAACTCATGTTCTCAGGGCCCTGGTTTATTAGATCATTCGAACAATCACAATGGCCGATATTGCATAGAAGCTATATTATACAAGCATGTTTTAACAAAATAGTCAATATACCCAACCTACAAGTGTATTGGTCTTATGATAGAACCTTAACTATAGTATATCATGTTAGAATCCTTAAATATATTAGATTTGCATTACACAGCGAAAATAAAAGATTCTATACAAGATGATTGGATGTATGTATTGATACGGATAAAAAAATAAAAAGATATACCTCTCCTGGATGTCTCTGTTGTTAAAAAAAAAACTTCAACTGCTGAAGGCGTTATCCAACACAAATCAGAGCTCCACGTCTTTGCCACTAGAGTCTAAGTGTAAGACTACCTCTAGCAATATCCACATAGAGGATACTTACTCAATAATGACAAAATATAGTCTCTATGCTAGCAGAGAACAGAAGGAGGTTGGGGTTGCTCATGGAGAAGAGAAGAAGATGTGTGTCTCAAAAATTCAGGAAGAACTATTTTTCTCTGCATGTCTTTTGACAAAACTACCATAACATCTTCTAAGGGAAAATCCCAGAAAAATAGGCACTAATAATACGTCTTGTGAATTCTAAAAGAATTAGAATTCTTTAATTGTAATTAGAACCTACATGTTATCACAAATGTAATTTAGCCCAAATAACTTCTATTTCTCAACATTAACCTCACAGTGTTATCCAATAACATCTTAAGTACTTAATCCTCTATTATGTGTGACCTATTAGTTTTCCCAGTCAATTGGTAGCGAATATGAATTAATCCAAATATCTTTGAGATTAATAATCCTTTATAATTTAGAATTAACCTATTAATTCTAATCATGATTAGTTTATTAATTCATCAATTAATAAACCCATACTCAGTAGATCATGAGTAGTATCTAGCAAGATATCATAACCACCCAAGACTCCAGGAAGCCAAGTGGGTTGACATGAACCCTTCAACAACAAACTACACTGCAATAAACTCCTTTCACCATACAATATCGCATTCGGTCTAGAGTACGGAATTAGAGACCACTCCCTCCAAAATATATATTAATTCTAGCCTAAATATATTAGTTCATGTACCAGGAATCTACTACTCTACATATGTATCAACTGAAACTATTTCCAATACACAATCACATAGGCCATGAATTTCATGAGTAGTAATTCCAACAAGTGGCCTTGAGATATTCACCCCTACTATTAGGAGTGGCGAATCATTTATTGACCATCTAAACAACTTTTGTTTATCTCACATTGTACCCAATATCCATCCTATAGACGACCCTAAATCTGTCTCCCAAGGTTGAAATCAAAGTAAAATGCTCAGCAAATAAATTACCTTGGAGATCTCAAACCTAAGAATACTTGTGTTGGGTATCTCTAGCTCGTATCCCATATGGCACAGCGGAAAATAAATGAGATACCATGCCAGGACCCGCCTATGTGTGGAAAACAAGACAAAAAGATAATAAAGGCAGTAGCTTTTTACCTTTGTTTGATTGTCCGAAGAACAAAAGTTTTCTTCTTCAAGTCAAGGTGCGATCCAGCAATCCTCTTAATCAAACTCCACAAGAGTTGAATGTCCAACCACTATAATCACAGTGTATAATTATCTCTAACAGTAATCCACACTAAGGATACACTAAGGCATGAAGTTTTCTGTGGTAGCAGAAACACTAAGTGGCGGCTAGGGTTCTTCACATTTTTTGCAAAACAGAGAGAGAGAGAGAGAGAGAGAGAGAGAGAGAGAGAGAGAGAGAGAGAGAGAGAAGAGGAGGCTTTGTGTAGTTGTTGTGTGGCATGACCATCAGCTCTACTAGGGTTTCGTGTGCCTATCAATATATCACACAAAAAACCCTTCTAAAAATTGAGAATTCTAATCCTATTAGAAATCCCTAATTGTAATTGGAAACAGCAAGTTCTCACATTTACAATTTGGACCATAAATTATAAATAATTATAATTTGTCCACAACAACTTCTATTTCTCTCAATTAACCCCACTATGTTATCAAATAACAACTTGAGTACATAATCCTTTATTGTGTGTGACCTATTAAGTTTACCAACAATTGGTAAAGAACGTAAATTAATCCAAACGTCTTTGAGATTAATAATCCATAATTAATTAGAATTAATCATATTAATTCTAATTAGGATTGGTTTATTAATTCATCAATTAATAAACTCATATACCCAGATCATGAGTAGTATCTAGCAACACATCATGACCACCCAAGAGTCTAGGAAGTCAAGTGGCTTGACATGAACCATTCAATAATAAACTTCAGTTCAATTAACTCCTTTCACCATACAATATCTCATTCGGTTTGGAATACGGAGTTAGTGCCAACTCCCTCCAGAATTAATTCTGGCCCGAATACAATAGTACTTGTACCAGGAACCCACTACTCTAGATGTGTATCAATTGGAACTATTTTCAATACACAATCGCCTTGGCCAAGGACTTCTCGAGTAGTAATTTCTACAAGTGGCTGTGAGATATTTGCCCCTACTATTAGGAGTGGTGAATCCTTTATTCACCCTCTCAACTACTCTTGTTTACCTCATAATGTACCCAATATCCATCCTATAGGTGGCCCTTGATCAAGCTCTGAAGATTGGAATCAAAGTATAATGCTTAGCAAACAAAGTGCCTTGGAGATCTCAAGTCTAAAGATACTTGCACGTTTGCTATATTGAGATTATATCACTGGCACTAAATAGTTATCTATGTGATTATCTCAAAGTTAGGTCATCCAATGAACTTGTTCCATTAACAAACATCAATATGTTAACTTTGAGTATCTCAATACTCATGTATATAAGAATCACCGCCTAATCAAATCAGGAAGTCTAACACATGCTAGTCTTAACGGATCAATGTCCTGTCTCATTAATACTATGACTAGAGATTATTTATGTACAAACACTATACAGTGTAGTATGAATCTCATATCATGATCTCTATCATGATTTCCTTAACACAGTGTTGTACTAGGGACTTTATCGAACAGTTATATAACTTAAAAGTAAACAAAAGAAACTGTAAATAAATAATGTCTTTTATTAAAATAAAATGTGTCATATACAATGTACAAGTGATTGCCTCTAAAGCATAACACGAACAGCTTGCATGTTTGTTATAGCAAGATTCTATCAGTAGCACTAAATAGTTATGCATGTGATTATCTTGTAGCTAGGTCATTCAATATACTTATTCTAGTAATAAGTATCCACGTGTTAGCTTTGAGTATCACAGTACTCACGGATTTGAGAACCACCGCCTGTTTAGATTAGGAAGTCTGACACGTGCTAGTCTTTATCATTAATGATGCCCTATCTTGCTAATACTACGACAAGGGATTAGTTAAGTACTAACATAATACATTGTAGTAGAAATCTCACATCACGATCTCTATCGTGATTTCTTTAGTATAGTGTTGTACTAGGAACTTTATCTAACAGTTATTTTACATAAAAGTAAAGAAGACAAATTGAAAGATAAATACTACCTTGTATTATAAAACAAAATGTGTCGTATACAAAGTACAAGTGATTGCCTCTAGGGCACAAGACTAAGAAACTCCCAGTTGTACTAAAGCCAATTATTAATATATATAATACTAAATGACTCAACATACCTATCATGTTTCTTCTGGGATATTGCTTTTGTAAATGGGTTAATTATGTTCTCATCCATGGGAACTCTCTCCATCTTTACATCATTCCTATCTATAATCTCCTAAATTAGATGATAGTGTCGTAGTATGTCTTGGATCATTTGTGAGACCGTGGCTCCTTTGATTGTGCAATGGCTTTGTTGTTGTCATAATACAAAGATATTAGACCATCAATGCTAGGGACCGTACCCAATTCTATCACAAACTTCCTGATCCAAATGGCTTCCGAAGCTGTTTCAAAAGCGACTATGTACTCAGCTTCTGTAGTAGAGTTAACAATAGTTTCTAGTTTAGAACACTTCCAACTTATTGCCCCTTCACACAATGTAAACACATACCCAGATTGTGATTTGAAATGATCTTTTTCATATTGAAAACTGCCACCAGTATACGCATTCACTTTCAAATCTCCCTCTCCATATGCCAAGAACACATTATTTGTCCTTCGCAAGTACTTAATGATGTTCTTTATAGTTGCCCAATGACCCTCACTAGGGTCATATTAGAATCTGCTTGTTAAACTGAGAGCACAGGATACATCGGGCCTTGTACATATCGTAGAATATATGATAGATCTAAATGCCGATGCATATGGAATCTTACTCATGTGATCCTTTTCAACTTGTGTATTGGGAGACATCGACTTTGAAAGGCTTACTCCAAGTGTCATGGGTAAGAATCTCTTTTTTGGATTGATTCATGCTAAACCTCTTTAGCACTTTGTCTGTGTATATAGACTATGAAAGACCTAGCAACCTTTTTTTTCCTATCTCCATAGATCCTTATTCAAAGAATGTGGGTTACTTCTGCAAGGTCTTTTGTGGAGAATTTCTTGGACAGCCAAACTTTAACTGAATGAAGGACAGGTACAACGTTTCCTATTAGCAATATGTCATCTATATAAAGTAATAAGAAAATGATTGCGCTCCCACTAAACTTCTTGTACATATAAGGCTTATCCATGTTTTGAATAAAACCAAACTATTTGATTGTTTCATCAAAACAGATGTTCCAACTCCTAGAAGATTACTTAAGTCCATAAATGGACCTCTGCAACTTATACACTTTTGTGCTATCGTTGGATGTGAAACCCTCAGGTTATGTTTGTTGGAAATATGCCTTTAAAGATTATGTATTATGGATGAAAAAAATTACAATAAAATGTTTATTCATTAAATTTAATTTTTTCCTTATATTGCACATTGAAAAGGTCTGAGTATGACAGGTAATGGTTTATGTGTTCTGTCATTCTTCGTAGTAAGGCACAGGTCATGCGTACATGTCATACAAATAAAATTGAGTTCTTAGTCTTTTGAATGAACTGGGTATTTCATCAAGGTATGACTATTATGCCATGATTTCCAATGAGGAATGGTTTATGTTAAATCAGTAAGTAGTTCACTCACATTAGAGGTAAACGTATTTCGAATATGTAAAAATGGACATGTAGTAGTGATCTCTTAAAGTACTATAATTATAGAGATATGACTATTACTACTACAGCATGGACGGATACCTTCATACTTGAGTATGAGTTGGTGGTCTGGCAAATCTAGGGTTTTATAATTTGATGTATGTTGGGTCAGATTTCGTTTGTGAGATCAATATCATTGTATGTTGGGTATGTTACTCCAGTTAGTTAAAATGGACTCATGTAGTAGAGTTTCTATGCTTCACTTAGTGAGGTTAAATCACCTCCCTAATGATTGTCCGGTATAGTCCAAATGATCCAGGGCCTTGGGAACGTAACTCTACAATGTGTGCTTTTGGGTAGCTTCCAATGATAAGCAAGTACATTCAAGTAAGTCATGGATTATCAGACTAGAGATCTAAGGATGGTAGATGTCTTTGAGATGGGTGATAGTATATTTATCCGATCTCATTGATGAGTGTTACATAGAGGAGTATTTTCATCATTTCACCTGTAGGTAGAGACATGGCTTTAGCAATATTATTTCTGGAGTCAATATTTTCATAAGGTGATAAATGAAAATATTTAAAATGATAAAATGTGGCTATTCAATAGTAAGGGTATTTTGATCATTCTAGTAACCATGAATAAAATGTTTCTTGGTCCCCAGAGTAGCTCAAGTTACCTTCGTGTTGTTTAGGCACAATTTGGGCTTAATAGATAATTATTTGGATATGAAATAAAATTTATTCTAAGTGTCCAATTAGAATTAATTAATTAGTCTTGGGTTTTAATGAGACTCGAAAAAGATAATTAATCAATTAAGAGAATTGGGCTGGAATAAATTAATTACTTAGGCTGATATATGTTGACATGTATTAAGAGTCCAATTAGAATTAATTAACTAGTCTTTGGTATTTAATGAGGCCCAGAAAAGATAATTAATTGATTTAGAGGATTGGGCCTGTCTTAGATTGATTTTTTAGCACAACACCAAGCCCATTAGGGTTTCATCATTTTTGGCCATTAAGGCTTAATGAAGCCCTAAGCTAGTTGAAAATAAGGACAAAATTAGAAAGAAAAAAAAACACATATTATTTTAAGTTTTTTCATCTCTAGGGTGTGTTGTCTTTGCTCTCCCTCTCCCTTTGTGGTTTATGCCCCTTCTCTCCCTTCTCTCTTAGTGGGTGTTTGGATTATCCAAGAAGGAGCTCTCGCCAAGAGCAACGTGGAGTCATACTTTGAAAAATGAAGAGAGAAACATTTGATGCATAGGAGTAGAAGATTTGTGGGAATTTCGGTTGAATAGTAGGCGCCTCCTTTTCCCCCTCCAACGCAAGAAGTTCTAGTGAAACCCATCTCCACGTAGGTTAATCCCCGACCAGTAAGAAATCGTAAGTACTCTCTCCTAGATATGGCTCAAAAAGCTGAATATTTTTCGCTACATTTTTCCGTGATCCTTTAAGTGGTATCAGTGACACGGTTTTCATCTAGGAGCACGTACTAGGGTTAATACTGAAAAATGTGGTTCTTTTACTATTTAAAAATGAATGTTGTGTGATTTCATTTGATCCCTTATATATTAGTATCTGGAGTTCATGTATGCCTCGCGATTGAGGTATAGGATCTTGCATTCTAATGGTTTTCCAATTATTTTTTTTGTTTTTGAGTAGATTCGATGTACGCCTCGTAGTTAGAGACATAGGCACTTGTAAGGCATGTTTTTTATGTTTAGTTTTGCACTTCTTTGTATTCTTTTAATTTGTAAATTTTGGAGACTAGAAGAACGTGATTGATAGAATTTTTTAGGGGCAAAATGTGGTTGAAAAGCTGGAAAATTTTTGGGTTGTTTGGGGGGGGGGGCTATGTGCAGAATTTTTCTACACAAAAGCTGGATTTTTCCAGTAGTCACTGAACTCCAGAGTTGGCCAGACGACACGGGGGCCAAACGAACCTGGTGCCAGGTCCACTCTGCCCAGAGGCAGTCGTGTACAGTTTTGTCCAAGAAATAGGAAAGCACTACTAAAGTATTTGTTCCTCAGTCTTCCTTAATGTAATCATGTTTTCAAAACTATTGTAT
The DNA here is from genome assembly GCA_026120185.1 of Voacanga thouarsii. Lineage (NCBI taxonomy): Eukaryota > Viridiplantae > Streptophyta > Magnoliopsida > Gentianales > Apocynaceae > Voacanga > Voacanga thouarsii. The sequence goes on along the minus strand of JANUWF010001049.1, from coordinate 3,403,901 downwards.
GAGATTAATTTTATGCAATAGCTTTATTTATCTATGGATGAATAATTTGCATGAAAATGAATAGTAAAGGATGGAACCACCTTAGGATTAAACAAGGTTATTAATTTTTAATTCATAATGTTTAATCCATTATTTGGTCACATAAAAATAAATGAATAGTTTGAGCATGAAAAAGATTACTTTTGGTATCGTGCTTATTTCATTTTTGTGATCAAATGCACGAGTTCTTGTGAGACTAAAGTCTCACTAGATAGGACGGGTTTGGATAAAACGTTTTAATCTAAGAAACTTTAAAATAAAAGAGTTCACGGTTTATTATCTTAAAGGATGTAATCCTTGGCATAGAGAATAATGTTGAACTTAAGGTTATTTAATAAAGTTTTACTTGGTTATTAACTTAGAATAGTAAAAATAAATGCATAGTTTATTCTCTCAAAGGATTTAATCATTGACATAGAGAATAATATTGAATTTTAAATTTTTAGTAAATTTATTGAAACCATAAAATTATAGAAAATGTTTTTGGGCATAAAACTCTATTTTCAATAAAAGATTTTATGGGGGAGGGGTTGCAACGACCCTATAACTTCTATCACAACTCTCATTCGAGATAGTGGATTTTCTCGCTTCATTCTAAGCATGACCCCTTATAGGATAGATTTCTACAAGTATCTAGAACTAATGGAAGAGTAAAATTAAAAGCTTAGGGTATTTGCTAGGATTAACCAACGTACATTGGAGGTTTTTTTTGCATTCGATTACCCGTAGGTGGTGTGAATTAGTGGCCATCCTATCGGTAGAACTTTTTCTAGACCATTACCTATTTTAGGAAGTTTTGATTCGTGATGGTTATACACTTAACTTAGGATGCTACTAATTATCCTACGAAGCTCTGTTAGTTTTTTTATAAGCCAAACTACTAATATTATTGATAATAATTTTAAGAGTTTTCTATTAGCAAAGAAATAATATAAAGAATATACAATTTTTATTTCTTGAAAACTAAATTAATGTTTTTCGTAATATTTTAGAAATGTCTGGTTTTAGTCCTTTATCAATCATTTTCAAGGAGAATAAGTTGACAGGCCCAAATTATGTGGCCTAGAAGAGGAAACTCAACATAGTACTCACTGCCAAGGAGTACAAGTATGTTCTCACGAATCCCTATCTTAAGATTGGGGAAGAATACACTGATTAGAATTAAGAGGCTGAGAAGGCATGGAAGAAAGAAGATAAGCTGGCTATATACTACATGTTAGTTTCCATATCTAGTGGGCTCCAATCTATGTATGAGTATATGGCCACTGCATACGATATTAATTTGTCATTGCGTACCATGTTTGCTAACATGAACCGACCTGTAAGGCAAGAAGCTCTTAGGGCAATCATGAACACTAGGATGGCGAGGGTGCATCGGTTCGAAAGCATCTTGTCAAGATAATTGCTTACTTCGAGGAAGCCGAGGTCCAAGGAAGAATAATAGATCTTGAGATCCAAATTGACATGGTTTTTGAAACTCTATATGATTCATATTCTTAGTTTAAGTTGAATTACAACATGAATAAGTTAAATATGAATCTCACGGAGCTTATGAAAGAGCTCCGGGCGGCAGAGAAGATCATAAAGCCTTTGTCAATGTATTTGGCATCTCGTTTTGCCTCTTCTTCTAGAATTAAGGCAAAGCCTAAGAAATTCAAGAAGAAGAATGTCCAAAACAACGTAAGGGCCCAACCCAATGCATCTGGTGAGGCCAAGCCCAACGGGAAGCCCAAAGGCAAATATTTCAAGCGTGGCAAAAAGGGGCATAGGAAGAAATATTGTCCGGACTTCTTAGCCAAGTCTACTTCAGGTATTGCTCTATACCTAAAGTCTATTTTGATGGTTAGATCAACATCCTCCTAGATAGTTGATTTTGGAGCCACTAACCATATCTATAACTCTTTGCAAGGGTTCAGAAGACAAGAAGACTCAGTAAGGGTGAGCATAGACTTCAAGTAGGCAATGGAGCAAGAATATGGGCTGAAGTAGTGTGAGATCTTGAGCTTATTTTTTTTATAATAGAAAGTTACTTTTAAAAGATATTTTATATGTTTCTTATTTCAAACAGAATTTGATTTCAGTTTTCAAATTGATGATTCAAGGATATTCTGTTTCTTTCCATTCTGGTGTTTCCATCAGTAGAAATATAATTTAATTTGCACTGGAAATATGTATGGGAATCTTTTTTATATACATCCTATTCAAAATCAATTAAAAATATTCAAACTGAACCTAATAATAAAAAGAGAAAGGTCCTATCAAATGACTCGTATTTGTAGCATCTAAAATTGGGACATATAAATCCCAATCAGATTCAGAGGGTAATCTATAATGAGCCTTTAGGTTCATTGAGATTTGAAGAATGACCTCAGTTTGAATCTTGCCTTCAAGGTAAAATGACCAAAAGGTCCTTTACCAAAAAGGAAGATAGAGCTATGGAAATAAAAACACTGGTTTATGGGAATGTTTGTGGTCCGATGGCTACACCAGATAGAAAAGGCTATAAATACTTCATCATTTTCACAGATGATCACACTCTTTTTTGTTACATTTATCTGATAAGGTGCAAATATAACTCTTTTAATAAATTCAAGAAGTTTAAGGCTGAAGTGGAGAGTCAAACAGGAAAACTAATTTAAACTTTGAGATCAGATCGTGGTGGAGAGTACCTTTTCAGTGAGTTTAAGGATTACTCAGTGTATCACGGCATAGTATCTCAGTTAACTGCGTTTAGAACTTCCCAGCAGAATGGAAAAGCTGAGAGAAGAAATAGAGCATTGATGGAAATGGTCAAAAGCATGATGAGTCATGCATCTCTTCCTATATGCCTTAGAAACAATGGCATGTATTTTGAACTTGGTACCTTCCAAATCAGTACTCAAGACACCCTGTCAGATATGGACCAGATGAATGCCCAGTCTGAATTATCTCAAGATATGGGGTTGTCCGGCTTATGTGCTGACAAAAGGATGTAACCAAGAACCAAGATCAGAATTATACTACTTCGTTGGGTATCCAAAAGAAATGAGAGGTGGATATTTCTATCATCCTCAAGAGCATATAGTACTTGTTAGTACTAATGCTAGATCCTTAGAGGATGAACAAGTTACTTCCACCACGGGTTCAAGAAGAATAGAGTTAGAAGAGAAGTTGGTCATAGATTAAACTTCAAGTACTTCTAACACCCTGATCGAGGAACCAAGAGAAACACATCTGGATGTTCCTGTACAAATTGAGCCTCATTGTAGTTGGAGGATCTCAAGAGTTCCAAAAACGTAGATCAGAGAGATTTATGATCTAGTCTCTGATCATCAGGATTAAGATCGCACTAAATACGAGGAGGCCAGAGTTGATGTTGATGTAGACAAATAGAAGCTGGCCATGAATGCCAAGATTGAGTTCATGTACCTAAATCAAGTTTAGGATCTTGTCACTGTGCCTGATGGGAAAAAACCTATTCAGTATAAGTGGGTATAGAAGAGGAAAATAGGTGTGGATGGAAAGGTTGAAACCTATAAAGTAAGGTTGGTTGCTAAAGGTTATACTTAAAAAAAAGGGATCCATTATGAGAAAACCTTTTCACTAGTAGCCATGCTTAAGTCTATTTGAATTCTCTTAGCCATCGCATGTCATTATAACTACAAGAAATGATATATGGATATCAATACGGCATTCTTAAATAGCTATCTTAGTGAAGACATCTAGATGTCCCAGCCAGAAGGTTTTGTTTCTAGAGATCAAGAACAAATGGTTTGTAAGCTTAAGAAATCTAACTATGGACTTAAGCGAGCGTCACGAGCATGGAATGCACATTTTGATGAAATTGTGAAAACTTATGTTCTCATTCAAAATGTGAATGTACTATGTGTGTATAGAAAATCAGATAGTGGCAAAGTCTAATTTTCTTGGAATTTTATATAGATGACATTAAACTTATTGGAAATGATGTAGGGACAATGTCATTCGTTAAGGTTTGGCTATCTATTCAGTTTAGCATGAAAGACTTCGGAGAAGCTATCTATATTCTAGGCATTAAGCTTTTTAGAGATAGGAAGCAAAAAATGTTAGGCTTATCCTAGTCTACTTATATTGACAAGATATTGGTCAAGTACAACATGGATCAATGTAAAGGAGCTACTATACCCTTTAGACATGGATTACCCTTATATTCTAAGAAGTGTGCTCAGACATAGGAAGACAAGTAAAAAATGAGTAGGATTCCTTATGCTTTGCGTGTGGGAAATCTTATGCATCTGCTTTGGGTATGGTTATTAAATACCATTCAAACCAAGAGGAAGCCCACTAGCAAGTTATAAAGCATATACTTAAATATCTCAAGGAAACGAGAGTTATATGCTTCTATATCGTGTTCATAATTTCGTTCCTACTAGTTACACAGACTCAGACTTCTAGGAAGATAAAGATAAAAGAAAATCCACTCATGGATGTGTCTTCACTTTATTTGGAGGATCTATTTCATGGAGAAGTATCAATCAATCTTGCATTGCTGATTCTACCATGAAAGCTGAGTACGTTACTGCTTCAGAAGATTGTAAAGAAGTAGTGTGGCTCTGAAAGTTTCTTATAGAACTTAGAGTACTATTTGATGAGACTCCGCTTCATCATGGAGGTCAAGATTAAGGAGGGTGAGGTGTGACCCTGCAAGGACAATGACCGATGACAAGATCTAGGACCAATAAGCTTCAAAATAATTTTCAATTACTCATAAAACCATACTTAGGATGGAAGAGGGTTGGAAGGTTGAGGAATCTAGCCAAGAGTTTATTTTGATGACTATTGAAGAAGGGCCCCAACATGAACTCAAGCCGGTAACAAATACAGATAAAATTTGACCGAAAAGTGTCCTTCCAGTGGACAGCCGGCGCTGGCCCAAGTAGTCGAACCAGCACTGGCTTCAACCTGCACAATGATGGCCTGAACACAACACACAACTGACGCCGGCTCAAGAGCCCTAGCTGGCGCTGACTTCAGCCTAGTCGGCTGCCCCGTGTTTTTTATGTCTTCTCCGATTTTCCTCCATTTTAAATATTTTTGTAAAGACCTATTAAGGCCCTAAATTTTATTAGAACCTCATGGATTACCTAGCTAGGGTTAGGTAGTATAAATACAACTTTTAGTGATTTGACAATACAATTCACACACTTTATTCATATTTCAAGAGAGAATCTTGAGAGGCCCTAGCCTCGTTGTTCATCTTGTTCAAAACCATGCTTAAGGCTTAGTCCCCCTAATGAATGAGTCTATAAAATCTTTTGGATAATCCAATATGATTTCTTTCAATGTGTCTTAGTTTCTTTACTTTTCTAAGGTTTGTTTGAATTAAATTACTTAGATGCCTATTGCCTCTATTCTTTTTGTTCGTGTTTGCTTTTGTTGCTACAAGGATATTGGGGTGAGATTATAGTAAAACTTTCTACTATTCTTGAGGGTCTTTGAAGTCTAGTTCTTCAAGGGTTTGATAGATGGTAGGTTGTTAGTTTAATTTTTTCTTGTTTTATTTATCTTCATAAATTCACTATTTTGGTCCCATGGGAAGAGCTGAACTCATAATCAACTAAACCACCCACAACACTAAGAAAAAGCCCACTTAAGATCATATCAAAGAGTTTGGTATCAGAGCGAGAAAAGTTTTGATTCCAATCAAAGCTTGGAAGTAAGAAAATGAGCTCTACAAAGTAGAAGAAAAAATAAGAGAATTCCCGTAACATAAAAACATGCTCTAAAAAGGTCATGAAATCTTTGTTTAATCTTGATTTTTCTTTGGGAAAATTGCTTCAGGATGTTAATATAATCATTGGGAACAAATTTTTGTTGTGTTTGTGGTGAAAATTGGCTTGAATATTGGTGAAAATTTTGGTTGTTCTTAAGTGACGGGACTGCAGCTAAGGTGTTTGTTAAATGTTCCATGAGAATGCTTTGTGCTATAGTTGGAAACTTTGATTCTTAATTTTCATTCTTTCAGATATTGGGACTTAGTATATTCCTCTATTGTTGAATTCCATGCTCATTGAACTCAATTTTACTAGTGCACACTTGTGATCATCTTGTTCTTCATAATCCTAGTTCTAGTTGTTCTTCTTTTTTTGTTCTTGATAACTCTTATTTGTTTCTTGGTTAGAAGTGTTTCTTTGTGCATCTAAGTGTTTTTTCTTGAGTTGATTGAGTCCACATTTCTTGAAATTCTTGATTAAAACTTGATTACTTGAGGTGCCCAACAAGTGTTTGTTGAAATTCCCCTAAGACCTCCTAATTGGAAAAATCTATCAATTTGTGTGATTCGCTATGTTAGACTAAATATTTAGCTATTGGGGAGAATTGGGATTGAACAAAAAGGCTTGAGTATTGAGAAAAAGGCAAGAGGGTGAGACTATTACTAAAAGAGCCTAAGAGAGCAAATACGAGAATGGAGTGACTAACCTTTGAAAGCCAACACGCAAGGAAGCGAAGTGAGGACCTATTTTTATTTCTAATCTCTTTTGTTTTACAGGTAGAAATAAGTAAATATTCCACCACCATGGCCCATGAACAATAGATCTCTAGGCCTAACCCAAGTGGACCTATTAGACCTCAAGAAGAACAAATTGATGCTAGGGTTTTACGTGATGACTTGCAAGCTATGATGAGGACTATGCAAAGTGAGTTTCCAAACATGACAAGGGAATTGATAAATCGTCTTGGACAATTTTCTACCGTCACACAAAGGAGAGGCCAAGAGCGATTTGAAGTACCTAACCCTAGGATGAGGGATGATAAAGCCTATACTCCTCCATTAAATGTCCAACAAAAGGAAGAGTGGGATGAGCACTCTATCGAGGGATTGCAACAAGTTCTTTTGAGATGGGGGAGACATGGTATAAGAGGAGGACGAGGTAGGGGTTAAGAAAGGAATGGTGAGAACAACCTAAGTAGGTTAGAAAGAGAATTTGAGGGAGTTGATGAATAGTATGAAGGGGAACAAGTTGAAGCCTTTGGAGAACATAATAGAGGATGGGGCAATAGAAGAGGTAGGAAAGAAGGAAATGATGAAGAGAGGGAGTTGAACCACATTAAATTGAAAGTGCCCATATTCTATGGCAGGAGTGGCCCCGAAGCATATTTCAAGTGGGAGAGCAAGATGGAGATCTTCCTAGAAAGTCATACCTATAGTGAGAGGTCAAAGGTGAGGTTGGCTATCTTGGGATTTTCGGAGTATGCTTTTGTTTGGTAGGAGCAAGTTAGTGCACAATGAAGACAAATGAGAGTGGAAACCGTGGCTAGTTGGAATTTATTGACAGATGTGATGAGGGCTAGGTTTATACTACACCATTACTACAATGATCTTTACCAAAAGCTCCAATCACTCAAGCAAGGGAACAAGAGTATGGAAGATTACTATAAAAAGATGGAGGTAATGTTGATAAGAGCTCAAATCAATTAGGATTCTAGAGTAACAAGGGCAAGGTTCTTGAGAGGATTAAATAAGGAGTTACCAATTTGGTAGAGTTGCACCCCTACGAACAATTGGAGGATATGGTACATGTCATTATGAAGATTGAGAGGCAATTAAAGAGGAATGCATTTACTAGACCACCACTTCCAAACCCCAACACTACTAGCAAGATGGCAATCAAGAAGGATGAAGCCCCTAAGCCATTTCAAATGGACTTCAACAAACCAATGGAGGGTTGGAAACCTAGAGAGAATTGGAAGCCTAGGGAGGATTGGAAACCTTGGGAAGGTTGGAACAAGGACAAGGGAAAAGCCATGGAGAGGCCACAAAGGAATAGGGATATCAAGTGTTTTAAGTGCCTTAGATATGGATATACTTCCCATGAGTGTCCAAGCAAGAGAACGATGTATACTAATCCCTATGGTAAGGTTTCTATTGATGAAGAAGAAGAGGGAGAAAGGTACCAAGGAGACCAAGAGGGAAATGGAGAAGAGCAAAGTGATGAAGGGGAAGTTGTTGGTCAAGAATACTCTTTGGTAGGAGTCACAAGAGGATCATTGACTTCACAAGCCATTAAAGATCAAGATCACCAATAAAGAGAGAACATTTTCTACACTAGGTGTTTAATTAACAAGACCCCTTGTAGTGTCATAGTGGATAGTGGGAGTTGCACTAATGTGATTAGTGCAAACTTAGTTGAAGAATTGGACATGAGATAGATTAAACACCCCAAGCCCTACAAATTGCAATGGTTGAACGATAGCGGGGAATTGAGAGTAAACAAACAAGTTTTGGTGTCTTTTGAGATGGGAAAGTACAAGGATAATGTGCTATGTGATATGGTACCCATGCAAGTGGGTTACTTGCTCCTAGGGAGGCCTTGGCAATACGATAGGCATGTAAAGCATGATGGAAGGAAGAATACTTATTCCCTACTTAAGGAGGGAACTAAGTTTACCCTCACTCCCATGGCCCTTAGTGAGGTGAACAAAGATCAAAGAATTATAAAGGAGAAAGAAAAGAAGAAGGGAGCACAAGATGTCAAATAAAAACAAGAAATTGAGAGGAAAGAACAAGAGAGGAAAGAAAAAGAGTTGATAAAGAGGATTGACAAACAAGTACCTTTGACGATCAAGGATAGGAGTAAGCAAGGATAAGAGAGGGGAGGTAAAAGAAGAGTAAATTACTTTGCAAAATAAAGTAAGGTTATAGAGGTTATAGAAGCTAAGGAACCAGTTATTCTTCTTTTATGCAAAGGTTCTTATGTTACTACTATCAATTCTACATTGTCTTTGCCTAATGAAATTGCAGCTATTCTTCAAGAATTTGAAGACGTTTTTCCAAAAGAGGTGCCCAGAGGACTACCACCCATAAAAGGGATTGAGCATCAAATCTACTTTGTGCCTGGAGCCGTCATCCCCAACCGACCGGCATATAAAAGTAACCCGGAGGAGTCTAAGGAATTGCAAAAGCAAATAGAGGCATTACTTGAGAAGGGACGTGTGAGGGAGAGCCTAAGCTCATGTGCAGTTCCAATTCTCTTGGTGCCCCAAAAGGATGGGACATAGCGTATGTATGTGGATTGTCGCGCTATCAACAACATTACGGTAAAGTTTCGCTATCCCATTCCTAGACTAGATGACTTACTAGATGAGCTATTTGGTGCATGCATTTTCTCTAAAATTAATTTGAAATCTGATTACCACCAAATTAGAATAAAAGAAATGGATGAATGGAAAACGACTTTTAAAACCAAACAAGAGTTGTGTGAGTGACTTGTCATGCCATTTAGATTGTCTAATGCTCCTAGTACTTTCATGTGATTAACGCACCATGTTTTGATGGAATTCATTAGAAAATTTTTTGTTGTGTACTTTGATGATATATTAATCTATAGCAAATCATATGTGGATCATTTGAATCATGTTCAAAGTGTGCTTGTTGCCCTACGAAGGGAGTGATTGTATACTAACTTTGAGAAGTGCTCTTTTTGTTTGGAGAGGATTACATTCCTTGGGTTTGTTATGAGTGCCAAAGGGATTGAGGTTGTTGAGGGAAAAGTAAAAGCCATCCAAGATTGGCCCACCCCTACCAACATTACCCAAGTCCATAGTTTTCATGGGCTAGCTAACTTCTATAGGAGATTTATCCAAAATTTTTGCACCATAGCGGCTCCTCTAACCGAAGTGGTAAAGAAAAAAGGTGGGATTTAGGTGGGAGGAAGCCTAATAACAAGCCTTTCAAACCCTCAAACACAAATTGAGCCAAGCTCCAATTCTTATTCTTCCTAACTTTGAGAAGGCATTTAAGATAGAATGTGATGCAAGTGGGATGGGAATAGGTGCGGTCTTGACCCAAGATAGAAAACCCATTGCATACTTTAGTGAGAGATTGTCCGGGGCACCCCTCAATTACTCTACCTATAACAAAGAGCTTTTTGCCTTGGTGAGGACCCTAGAATATTGGCAACACTACCTTTTACCAAGAGAGTTTGTCATTCATACCGATCATAAGACCCTTAAATACCTCAACAGCCAACAAAATTTAAACAAGAGGCATGCAAGGTGGATGGAGTTTATTGGGACATTTCCTTATGTCATTCAATACAAGAGGGGTAAGGAAAATGTGGTAGCAGATACACTATCTCGAAGGTATGCACTACTAAACTTTTTGGATGCTAAACTTCTCGGTTTTGAACTTGTGAAGGAATTATATGTTGATGATGAGGAGTTTGGCGATATTTTTCACGTTTGTGAGAAATGTGCATTTGCTAAATATTATAGGTATGATGGTTTCTTATTTAGGGAGGCGAGGCTTTGTGTGCCAAAGGGTTTTATTAGGGAGTTGCCAGTTAAGGAGGCCCATAGTAGGGGACTAATGAGGCATTTTGGTGTTGCAAAGACCTTAGGCATCTTTAAGGAACATCTCTTTTAGCCAAAAATGAAAAAGGATGTGGACAAACATTGTTCTCAATGCATTATTTGTAGGCGAGCTAAGTTTAGATCTTTTCACATGATTTTTATACTCCTTTACCCATACCTAATGTGCCTTAGGTTGATATTTCAATGGACTTCATCTTAGGATTGCCTAGGTCTAAGGGGGTAAGGACTCCATATTTGTGATTGTTGATCGATTCTCCAAAATGGCTCATTTTGTGGCTTGTTCCAAGACTAATGATGCATCCTATATTGCAGATTTATTCTTTAAGGAAGTAGTGAGAATGCATGGGATTCTAAGGACTGTTGTCTCGGATAGGGACACTAAATTCCTTAGCCACTTTTGGAGAGTATTATGGAATAAACTTAGTACTAATCTCTTGTTTTCCACAACTTGTCATCCTCAAACAGATGAACAAAGAATACATGTGTTCAAAGAATGCATTGTTATAAGGACACTTCTTTATTTTGTCCTTAAAGAAGCCCTAGGCTGGCCGAAAATAAGGATAAGGGAAGAAAAAAAAACACACACACATTGTTATAAGTTTTTTCCTCTCTAGAGTGTGTCGTCTCTGCTCTCCCGCTCCCTCTTTGGTTTTTGACCCTTCTCTCCATTCTCTCTTGGAGGGTGTTTTGATTATCTAAGAAGGAGCTTTCACCAAGCTAATGCCAAGAGCAAGGTAGAGGCATACTCTGGAAGATGAAGAGAAAAATGTTTGATGCATAGGAGTAGAAGATTGGCAGAAATTCCGGTTGAACAGCAAGTGCCTCATTCTCCTCCTCCAACACAAGATGTTCCAGTGTAACCTATCGCCATGTTGGTTAATCCGCAACAAGCAAGAAAAAAGCAAGTACTCTCTCCTAGATATGGCTAAAATAAACTAAGAATTTTTCGCTGCATTTTTCGTTGTTGTTTTTCCGTGATCCTCCAGTGTCATATACCCTTCCTCAATCAGATTTCCATTTAGCAAAGCTATTTTCACATCCATTTGCCAGATCTCATAATCATGATGAACGACAATGGCTTGGAGAGTCCTGATAGATTTTAGCATGGCTACTGGCGAGAAGGTTTCATCATTGTCAATACCATATTATTGATGATAACCTTTTTAAAAGTAACTACTCTATCATTCATGTCGTTTTTCTTCTTGAAAATCCATTTGCACCCAATAGGTTTTTTTCCTTTGGGTAGATCAACCAAAGTCCATACTTTGTTGTCGTACATAGATTCCATCTTCGACTTGATGGCCTCAAGCCATTTATCTTATTATAAACTATTCAGAACTTCTTTGGAGGTAGTAGGCTCATTTTCATCTATGAGCAATATGTCATTATGATCACTTTTGAGATATCCATATCTCTCAGGTCCCATACATATCCTACTCGATGTACGAGGATCTTATGTAGTAGAAGATTCATCTATTCTCATAATAGATGTGGAATCAGATGATTGATCCTTGTTTGTTTGTTCTTCTTGAACTTCAGCAAGTTTAATTTTACTCCCACTTCCCTTTTGAGCATGTGCTCCTTCTCTAAGAAGACAACATGCTTTGAAACAAATATTTTATTTTTAGAGGGGAGATATAAGTTATACCTAAAAGATTTTTTCGGATATCCCACAAACAAATACTTATCAGACTTACTGTTAAGTTTGTCTGACTATGGCCTTTTGACAAAGGCAGGGCAACCCCATACTTCAAAGTGAGATAACTTTGGTTTCTTACCAAAGAACATCTCTAATGGAGTGGTATCAATTGCTTTTGATGGAACTCTATTAAGAATATAAACAGAAGTCTCTAGTGCGTACCCCTAAAATGATTTTGGCAACTATGCAGAAGTCATCATGGTCCATACCATGTCTAGAAGGGTTCAATTCATTCTCTCAAAACACTGTTGTAATGAGGTGTATGTGGTGAAGCCCATTGAGATAATATTCTATTATCTCTAGGATAACCTTGAAACTCTTGGCTTAAGTATTCATATCCTTTTCTACATCAGAATGTATGAGTGCTAATGACTCTTTGGCCATTTCTCCTTTTCCAAAAAAAAAACAAAAAGGAAGAGTTTTTGCCATTTTACATAGTGAGCAAGACTCACAAATGCCATATAATTTATAATCAAATGACACTAAGTTACCAAGCCTGTATAACTTAGAAACACAATTCTCATTTATATGGACTAATCGGTAATGCTATAAGTAAGATGTGTTTGGGTTATTAATCTTTGGTTTTGTATTATTTATATTGAGAATTGGATTATCCATGTCTAGAACATATAAATCGTTAACCAAAGTTGCAAAACCATAATTAATATCATTCAATGAAAAATAACAACATTTATTCTTAAATATCAAATGAAATCCATACAAGTCTAAACACGCAATTGAGATAATGTTTTTCATTAAAACTGGTACAAAATAATAGTTTTACAATTCTAAAACTAATCTTGGTGGCAAGTTCAGCTAGTATGTCCCCACAGCAAGTGCAACGACCTTTACTCCATTTGCAGTATACAAGTCCATGTCACATTTCTCTAGCTTTCTGCTGTCCTTTAGTCCCTACAAATTATTGCAGAAATGAAATCCACATTCGGTATCCAATACCTATATCCCATTTCTAAAGGCAATATTTATCTTAATCATAACCATACCAGGAGGAGAAGTAGAAGTGCCCACAAGCTTCTCATTCTACTTCTATTCCTTAACGGTCTCCAAGTAGGCTTTGCAATTGTACCTCCAGTGGCCCATTTTGCCGCAATGATAGCATGGGCCTTTGGTGGCTGCATCATTCTTCTTCATACCGCCTTTTTGGTCTTAGTGGGAGCCTTCTTCTTTTTCATTTGAAAATTCTTATTGGAAGCAGAAGCTTCAATCATGAAGATAATATTGGAATCCTTCTTTATAGAGGACTCTATAGTCTTGAACAGATTGGTCAACTTAAGAATAGTGGACCTAATCCTGTTCATATGATATTTAATCACAAGTTGTGAAAAACTATTAGGCAAAGATTGTAAAATTAAGTTAACACTTAATTCATTGTCCATCAAGAACCCAAGAGGCCTAAGCTTCTCAATCAAGCCAGCATCTTCAACCCACGAGTGGCCACAGAAACACCTTTATACATTTTGCAATACAATAGTTTCTTCGAGATCTCATATCTCTTTGTTTTGGCTTGAGCATCAAACAACTCTCGAAGATGAAGAATCATTCATTGAGCATCCATATGCACGTGTTGTTTTTGCAGTTTAGGAGTCATTGAAGTCAGCATGATACAAGATTCCATGTCACTGTCCTCCTTGTACTTTTTGTGGACAGCATGTTCATCAGCAAGAGCATCTTAAGCTAGTGGTGCCAGAATAGGAATATCTAGCACATAGAGTAACTTTTTTAACTTGAGAACGATTCTCAAGTTTTTATACCAAGCGAGATAGTTTGACTCAGTTAGTTTGTTGGTCTCCAAGATGATACGTAAGTTTAGGTTGGTTGACATGAATGCACGTGACCTAGATGTAAAGATAGAGAATATTAGCTAACTTTATATGCACATATTATGCAAGTAATTAGGTCTTTCGTTAAACACATTATTATGCCACTATTTTATCAAACTAATAGCCCCCACTATTAATTCAGGAAAGCCCGTTGGAAGCTTTCCTAGCGGACCGGTATCCAAATTCCTTAAGAATAACCTTGGGTTTGCCTAACAAGCCACCCTTGAGTTCAGTGGTAGATATCCAATACCAATTACATCGTATGTAATTACCAGATCATTGGGTGAAGCCTTTTGGGCTATCCCAATATTTCTCTAAATTTCTTTATGCTTGAGTTAGCCCAACCGGGATAAAAAATTTAGTTAAACGAGACCCATTAATCAAGAATTTAATTTAATAGCTTGAACATGACTGATATCAAGTAGGCTTGGGTTAGGCCAATAACTTGGTCTCGAAAAAGGACTCTCGTTCTTACTATATTAACGGAATGAATTAGGTTTAATATTAATTGAGGGATTTATTCCTTTTAGTTATTTCGTCAAATGACATGCATAAATATATTAATAAATCACATAAATTGATAATCATGGTAATAAAGCGATTATGTGGTATGGTTATGGACTTTCCTTAAATTAATTTCCCCGAACCAAAAAGGATATTAACATGGTTAACTCTATGTGTTCATGAATGATTTAAGTAGAATGTCTTACCCTCATATCTTGTTTTGGTCGCCATATCCAAAAATTAAAATAATTCTATCCCTATCTAACCTATGTAATCTAAATACATAAATTTCCTAAATAGAGAAACATCGAGTTATATTTGAGGGGAGTTAGATGAGAAAATAATTACACAAGAATTTTAGAGAAGGTAGGACTCGCAGGTCCTATTTAATAAAAACCAGATTAAAAATGCACGAGTAGATATAATTTGATTTTAGTCCATAACCATCCACCACGCCATTAATCATGCTTAAACAAAATTAAACATATAATTTTATTATTCCAAAATCTCTATTTTGGAAAAATAAAATAAATTTAGATTTAATTTGTAAAATCAAATTCTAGAAATTAAATTAAGATAAAATCTAAAATCAATATTTTAGAAAATTTATTAATTGCTAAAGTCATATTTTAGGAATTAAATAATCATATATAATCTAAATTCAATATTGTAGAAAATAAGTTAATTTCCAAAATATAATTTTATCCCAAATCATGGGTCCTATTTAAAAACTAATCATAATTAGATTTAATTCTCAAAATAAGAATTAATGGGAAAAAAAACTTGGTAATCCTTTTTTTTTATATATATATATCTAAAGTCAATATTTTCTATAATATATATTAATTCTCAAAAGCAATTTTAGAAATTAATCTTGGTTAGTCGCAAAACATAATTTCTGGGAAGCTTTGGGCGTTAAGTGAAAAAAGGGAAAAAAACATCTTGTGAACCATTGAAAAAAAAACGAAATGGAAAAAGAATATATATTTTTTTATATAAAACAAGATTGAATCCTGGAGAGGATGGACATCATCCTCCCCATGATGAAAGCCGCATGTGGGAACTTGTCCAATGCGAGCCACGACTCCAAGTCATGACTAGGACCAATTGTGCCTCAAGCCGCAGCTTGGCTCCCAGCGAGTCATGGCTTGGGGCCAAAAACCCTTTTTTCTCCCCCTTGTCTTCTACGCAAAAACAATTTCTAGGAAAAATACTGCAACCAATTTTGCAACAACTTTAGAGAATAGTTCTCTGAGGTATTCAAAATTTTCCATTTCATTCTATGAACTCACTCAAATCCTTTTCAGTAAAACCAAAACTAGAAAAATCAATATTCATTCTGGAAAAGTGATGGCTTCAAGAAAATAATTTCCTTTTCTAGTTACAAAAACAAACGCCCAAAACGCATTTTTCTCTACAAGAATTATTACCCAGAATAGAAACAATTTCGAACCAAACGAATTACAAAAATAATTCCTATAATCCAACTATGTGTGTGAAATAATTTCAGGCATAGGCAAAGAGATCAACCAAAAAACAATTTTCCAAAAACATGATCGCAACATGAAACGAAAATAGAGACAAACATGAAACAGTTTTCATGGTAATGAACGTCCGTAAATCTCATATAAATGACTCTGATACCACTGTTAGAACCTTAAATGCATTAGATATGTAGTATGTAACAGAAATAAAAGATTCTAGCCAAGAGGACCACATGTATGTGTTGATACGGATAAAAAAATAGAAAAATATTCCTTTTCCAAGATACCTCTGTTGTTCAAAAAAACCTTCAACTACGTGATCCAGCACAAACTAGAGCTCCATGTCTTCGTCGTTTGGAGTCTAAGTGCAAGACTCCCTCTAGCTATATCCACACAGAGGATACTTACTCACTAATGCCAAAATACGGTCTTTGTGCTAGCAGAGAACAGAAGGCGAATGGGGTAACTCACAGAGAAGAGAAAAAGACGTATGTCTAAAAAATTCAAAGAGAACTATTTTTTTCTACATGTCTTTTGATAAAACTACCACATCATCTTCTAAGGGAAAATCCCAGAAAAATAGCCGTGGATAATAAGCCTTGTGAATTCTAAAAGAATTAGAATTCTTTAATTGTAATTGAAACCTACAAGTTCTCACAATTATAGTTTAACCTAAGAATTATAACTAATTATAATTTGGCCCAACGAACTTCTATTCCTCAACATTAACCTCATAATGTTATCAAATAACATTTTGAGTACTTAATCCTCTATTAAGTGTGACCTATTAGGCTTCTTAGTCAATTGGTAGCAAATATGAATTAATTCAACGTCTTTGAGATTAATAATCCTTTATAATTTAGAATTAACCTATTAATCTTAATCATGATTGGTATATTAATTTATCAATTAATAAACCCATACTTAGCAGACCATGAGCGGTTTCTGGCAACGCATTATGACCACTCAAGAGTGCAAGAAGTCAAGTGGCTTGACATGAATCCTTGAATAACAAACTATAGTGCAATAAACTCCTTTCACCATTATCTCATTCGATCTGGAGTACGGAATTAGGGCCAACTCCCTCCAACACATATATTAATTCTAGCCTAAATATATTAGTTCTTGTACCAGGAAACTACTACTCTACATGTCTAACAATTGGAACTATTTCTAATACACAATCACCTTGGCCAAGGATTTTATGAGTAGTAATTCCAATAAGTGGTCGTGAGATATTCACCCCTGCTATTAGGAGTGGTGAATCCTTTATTGGTCATCTCAACTACTTTAGTTTACCTTACATTTTACCGAATATCCATCCCATAGGCAGCCTTCGATCTGGCTCCATAGATTAGAATCAAAGTACAATGCTCAGTAAACAAAGTAACTTAAAGATCTCAAGTATATGGATATTTGCACGTTTGCTATAATGGGATTGTATCAGTGGCACTAAATAGTTATCCATGTGATTATCTCATAGCTAGGTCATCTAATGTATTTGTTCTATTAACAAGCATCCACGTGTTAACTTTGAGTATCACAATACTCATGGACATGAGAACCACCACCTGATTTGATCAGGAAGTCCAACACGTGCTAGTCTTAAGGCATTAATGAAACCCAACCTCGTTAATACTTTGACTTAAGATTATTTAAGTGCTAACACAATATATCATAGTAGGAATCTCACATCATGAAAATTATCTAGAGATTATTTAATGAAGCCCAAAAAGATAATTAATTAATGAAAAGGATTAGACCAGTCCTGGACGGATTTATAAGCACAACACCAAGCCTATTAGGGCTTAGTGTTTTTGGCCATTAGGGCTTCATCAAGCCCTAAGTCTAGTCGAAATTAAGGTGTAAGAGAGGAAGAAAAATAACTTAAGTTTTTTCAGGGCTCTCTTTCTGTGTGTGCCATCTCTTCCTCTTGTTCTCGTCATTTTCTTCTTTCTCTCTTGGAGATACTTCGATTATCTAAAGAAGGAGCTTTCACCAAGCTAACACAAGAGTAAGGTAGAGTAATACTCTAGAAGATGAAGAAAGAAAGCTTGGAGACGCTTAATGTGTAGGAGTAGAAGATTGGTGAGAATATCGGTCGAACCATAGGAGCCTTCTTCTACCCTCCCAATGCATGTTCTAGTGCAACCTAGACCTTCGTTGGTTAATCCGCGACTAATAGAGAAAAGTAAGTACTCTCTCTTAGATGTGGTGCGAAAAATTGAAAAAAATTTCACTGTGTTTTCTTTGATGTTTTTTGTTTTGATCCTTCAAGTAGTATCAGAGCCACGGTTTTCATCGAGGAGCATGTACTAGGGTTAAAAACTAGAAAGGTGGTTCCTTTAATATTCAAAATGACTCTTTTGTGATTTCATATGATCCCTCATACATTGGTTTCTAGAGTTCATGTACACATTGCAGTCAGAGGCATAGGATCATGTATTCTAATGGTCTTCTCATTGCTTTCTGGTTTTGAGTAGATGCAATATACACCTTGCGATTAGAGGCATAGTGATGAATATGAAGACAAAAACTTGATGCGTTAATTTTGGGTGCATAAAATCATCAATTTTAAATTCATCCCTTAGTCTAGTTTTCATGAAAACATTAATTCTAAAATACACATATGAGCAAGTATACTCATGGCAAGCGTAATATAGGGAATTAACGAGTATCGATCCTCAAACGAACAAATACACACTAGTTAATATTCATTCATTAGTTAACCTATCAAATAAAATAGAAAGATAATAATATATGTATGTATGTATGTATGTATGTATGTATGTATGTATGTATGTATGTATGTATGTATGTATGTATGTATGTATGTATGTATGTATGTATGTATGTATGTATGTATGTATGTATGTATGTATGTATGTATGTATGTATGTATGTATGTATGTATGCATGCATGCATGCATGCATGCATGCATGCATGTATGTATGCATGCATGCATGTACAACTCAAGGATGGAAAAGTATGTAATTAGACAAATATTCTTGAAAACATGACTATGAACCATTTAGCAATTATCACAATCAATTATTATCTTGGTTTCATGGTGAATTTAAAATAGACCCACTTCGTTTGCAATCCATAGAATCACTATCTTCTAGTTAAATTAGTGAACATATTTTGTCTTGACTAACTTATCCAAAAGATGAATTAAAATCAATTCTCATATAAACACCAATATTCTAGGTGATTTAAAATATGAAATTAGCCAATGAATCCATATTCTAGCAATCATCAACTAAGCTTTGATTACCAATGTTTTAAACAATTAACCTCTTTTTTAAACAAGTTAAAAGATAACAAATATGAAATTAATTAGCTTAAAACCAATATCAACCTCTTTTTCAAGCAAGTTAACAATAAGAATTAATTAATCAATTTCATAGGAAAAACAAATAATCAAATACCAAGAAAAATAATTAATTAATCAAAGAACTAAATTAACTCAAAATCAAAAGCCCAAGAATAATAGCAAAATACAATTAAAGAATTAAAATCATCATTGTTCAAGAAAAATAAAAGAAAGTAAAGAGATAAATACTCATAGATAAGCCTTTCAATTTTCAATGAAAACCCCTCCAAGAATCAATGCTCCTTGAATTATTTCTCTAGGGAAAATATTGGTGATGCACTCTAAAAATTGTGCACTGCCTCTAAGGCAATTGGCCTTTATTTATAGGCTTATAAAGGAATCCTAAGTAAAGAAGGAGTAAGTTCCAAAAAAATCCAAAACAAAAAAGGCATAGTAATTTTCGTAATAAAATTCTAAATAAATGTAATGGAGTTCCACCGACTTAATTGAGAATTTGAAGTCTCTTTTGTTGTATGCACTGAAGAGCTTCTATTTATTTGCTGAAATTGGCTTCAATTTGAGCCTGCGAAATCATTGAAGCTGCCTATGCCATCTTTTGAATTTGCCTCTACTCATCCAAGTTGCAATCGAGCCGATTTCCATTTGTTGTCTCCTTGCACAGCCGACGACCATCGAATCCAATTTCTTCTTTTACAATCGGCTTAACCGAGCCATGAAATTTCTGAATACGGGTCCACGAAATTCATTGCTTCATTTTGTTCTTCTTTTCCAATTTTCTTGACTTTTGTTCTTTGGTTGAGTCGTGACCAAGCCGTGCATGAGCCATTGTTTCCTTTTCCATTCCAATTTCCAATTTCAATGGCTCCACTGTTCTATTTTATTTTTTTCCTCTGTAATCATCCATTATTCCAATATAGGATCGGCGCTAGGTCCATTTTCTTGGCCTAGTGCTGGGTCTGTACTGGAAAATTACACAATTAGATCTAAATTTCACCTATTTTTGCATAAAATTTTAGAAAAAGCATTTTTATAAGTGAAATATTAAATAGGAATGAATATGACTAGTTATTATATTAAAAATGTCTCAAATTAGCCTTAAATAACTAGGAAAATAACGATAATTTTAACCTTTATCAATACCCCCACACTTGATTCTTTACTTGTCATCAAGTAGATACATAAACAAAGCACTCAAAGTAATTTATTTCTTTTCAAATTCATCCATAACAAAGCCATAATAATTTTTTTCCCCCAACCTTGGATAAAAGTTTGTCATTCATTTAACCCTTTAAAAACCTTTCTAAACTCATGCATTAATTCAAATAATCCCGAAGTCATCAAAGTTAAGTTAAACAAGCTTATATCTAGTGCAAGAAAATTATTCCACTCTTCAAGCAAAAACATAGATAATTTAAATCATATAAGTCAAGCCATTTAACCAATTACAGTATTATAAAATCAAATTTACAAAACTCAAGTTAGTGAAACAAGGAAAACACTCAATTCTCTTTTTTTTCCTCTCAATTTTTTTTCAATGACTTTGGGAATTGATAGCCTCAAGCGAATGGATTTCTCGTCACGCACCGTATTGGCCCCATTTTAGTCATCAATTTTTTCAGCATTTTATTTTTTCTCTCTTTTCACTTTCTTACCTTCAGGATAGGCTCAAGAGGCTATGATGCTTCTTTGTTTCTTTTCTTCCACTCACCGTATTGGCCCTTTTTTCAGGAAAATGTCTCTTTCTCTTCTATTCAGAGATAAAATGATTTTTTCAACTCGATTTTTTTTTTTATCAATTCACGTTTTTTTCTTTTCACTCAAAATTTTTTTCTTACTCCCTATTCACAACTCAAAGTCGAGCAAATTTTAAATCCATAATACAAGAATTAATCAACAACGATTCCCATATTTCATCATATCATCCAAATTTAAACATAAAGAATAAAACAAAACTCAAATAACAAATATAACCAATGTTAACTTAAATTCTCAAGACTTAGCAAAATCCAACTTAATACACAAGTTTAATTTTTCAAATAAAAATCAAGCCATAATGAATGACAAATCCACATATAAAGTAAAAAAGAAAATTATAATTCTATTATAGACAACTAACCTCAATTTAGTTCCAAATCTTCAAACTTTCAAATTTTAAAATTTTCAAAGTAGTTTTCTATAAGATGGCAAAATGGTTGTCCAAATTTCAAATTCCGAAGTAACTCAACAGCAAGAAAACACCAAGATATTTGATAAAAACTTGGATCAAGAATATCACCAAACCACTCCCCCACACTTAAACTAGACTATGTCCTCATTGTTAGCTAAACTAAACACATGAAAGCATTTCCAAAAGGACAAAAAATGATAAAGAGGTAGAAAGTTTAAGCAATACTCCCCAAGTGCAGATTAGCTCCAAGATAAGAGAAGTTCATCTTTCAAGAAGTTGGAAGAATTATTACCAGTGACATACGCCTATAAAAATTAAAACAAACACGTAAGTAAAAGCCAAAAAATGAATTGGAAGAAAACAAGAGAAAAGCTCAATAAAAATTAAAGGAAAAGAAAAATATAAAGTCAAAGCCTCTAAGTCCCCCTCGAAATAGACCCTCCAAACAAGCCTCTAGATTGTCCAGAAGAACCACCAAATGGACCACCACGACCTCCAAATGGATCACAAGGTCCTCCTTATCTCATACTTTGCACATGGTTCTCTTTTTAGTGAACAAAATTTTCAAACTTTTGATGCTCAAGAAAAACAAAAGAAGGAGAATATCCAATGTTGATAGCAAAAGCACAATATCAACCAACTTTAATCAACACAACAAAATATCTCAAGGAGGCCAAGATTTCCAGCAAAAATTCCAGAAAAATACGTAGCTAATGTTTAGAAGCAATCACAAGACTCATAATTCATTCTATGCATTTTTCTACTACCAAATAAACTCAATAAAAAGATGTCCATGTCTAGTAAATTTTCCTCAAAAATACATAATGCCAAAAAATTCAAGAGGGTAAAATCTACCTTAACATAAAGAGAGTTTTTCCACCAATGTATTCCCCAATGTATGTGCTTTAAAGCTTTTAATTTATAGGGATGATTGATAGAAGAAGAAGAGCAGGGTGAAGAAGAAAGGAAGAAGAAGAAGAGGAAGACGAAGGGGACGAGTGAAAAGCAGAGAAACGAAAGTATCATTTTGGGGGAATAGGAAAAGGAAAATCAAAGAAGGAAGAGAAAAAGAAGAAACAAGACAATAGAAGAAAGAAGCAACTAAAATAAAATACAATGAAAGGAATTGGGAGGGGTGGGGTAGGTGCTTCACGTGACAAACATGAGTAGCAAACAAGAAAAGCAAAAGAAAAAGGAAAAGGGGAGAAAAAGACAAAATAGGATGAATCTGGGAAGAAAATAGTAAGGAAAAAAATGAAAAAGGGAACAAAAAAAGAAACTGTTGGGCAGAGCTGGCATGGCACCAGGTCCGCTCTAGCTCCAATTTTTTTTTTAAATAACTAAAAACTATCCTAATTTAATGCATGAACACAGTACTTTTAAATCAAGAATTTATAAATTAAATATTAAACTAAAATTAATATTTTCACATCCTTGATTTGTATATATTTCTTTATTTTTCTTATTTTTATCTTATTACTTTATTTGATAGGTTAAATGATGTGTTTGGATTTGGGTATAAAAAATCATATAAAAATAAGTATATTTCCAATCAAGTTTAAATTAAAATGTTAACCCCAAATTACACATATGAGCAAGCGTACTCATCATTAACATATCTTAGGGTTCAAATGAGTGTCGATTCTCAAGGAACAAGTATGCATTAGTCACTTTGCTTTCATTATTTAACCGACTCGATAAAGTGAAAAATAAATAAAGTAAACTAAAAATAAAAATATATACATGTCAAGAATAGAGAAGTATATAACTCAAACCATTATTTTGACAGTCATGATCTTAAAATACCTAATCTTTATCATACTTGATTATTCTCTTGGCATCATGAAGGATAATATAGATTCATTTCTTTGTCCAATCCATGGAATCCCTATCTTCTAGACAAACTAGCATCACATATCCTGTCTCAACTAATTCACCTAAAAGATGCATTGACCACAGTCCTTGATTAAATTTCCATTCTTGGCAAATTCACATGAAATTAACAAATGAATCCATATCTTGGCAAACATCAGTTAACCTTTAACTATTTTGTCCCTACTCTTAACCCCTTTGTCCAAGCAAGTTAAGAGCCAACAAATATGAAACTAATGAATTGAAACTACAATCAACCCATTTGTCCAAGCAAGTTAATGGAAAGAAACAACCAATCAATCTCGTAATAAACACAACTAATTAAATTCCAAGAATAACAACTAATTAATTAAAAGATCAAATAACTCTAAAAACCGTGAATATCTAAAATAATGTCAAATTACAATAAAACAATTAACATATCATTGTCAAGAAAAAGAAAACAAAGTAAAAGAAAGCACTCATAGACAAGCCTCATTCTTCTTCTTTTGAAGACCTTCTTGTACAACCCTCTTTGAATTGAAGAATTCCTCCATTGATTGAGTGATATTCTGTGATAATCAATGAATTCTTTCCTTTTCCCTTGTATTTTTCATCTATTTATAGGCTTGGGAAGTGCCTAAACTTGTTGGTGCAATGTTGTTGGCTGAGTAGAAGTTGGAAGATACTAAAACTCCATAAATTATCAAAAATCGCATAGAAAAATCATAATCCTGCCTTTTCCTCATAGCACAGCTGGTGCCGCCTTGGCTCTCGGAGCCGGCGCCGGTTGTGCTCTGTTTCTCTACTCGTTTGCCGATTTTTTCTGAATTCTGCACAATGTATTCCAGAATGCAGCCGGCGCCGCCTTGGCTACTGGAGCTGGTGCCGGTTCCACTATGTTCTGATCTATTTCACCAATTTTTTATCGTCTCGAAGTTTGTGTCAATAGTGCATGGCCGGCACCAGTTCCTCTATCCTGGCCGGTGCAGCCTCTATTTTGTTTTGCAACGTTTTTGCTTCGTTTTATCCTAAAAATCTGAAATAATGAACAAAATACATTTTCAAGGGTAAAATCTCAAATATGAAGGAATATGACTAGTTAGTGAACAAAATGTATCACAAAAGAGCCTCAAATATTTAGAAAAAATATGACTAATTTAGCCCCTATCATATTCCCCCACACTTAGCTCCTTGCCTGTCCTCAAGCAAAGTATCAAAGACACATAGGAAAACACAAAGTTTTATCAATTCACTCAATCAATTTCAAAACAATAGCTTCAGCTCTTTCTTCATTCAAGAACATAAAACACATGCTACCACATCTTTCATAACAAATGCAAGACTTGTGTAAGTGATAAATGACTTAGTAGAACCATCTCAATACTTAACAAGATTCTCAAACCATTAGAAAAAATTTAGTTCAAAAAGAATATGCATTCCATAGGCTTACTTTTCATACACTCTCTCCACTAATCTGAGACATATCATGATTCTACTTAGGGCAAGTAGGACTTTCAAGCTTGTAATATAAGGCTAAAGGTTTGTAATGTAGCTTATCAAATGAAGGATATAGGAGAATCAGATATCAAAGAAACTAAGAGTTCACAAGAAAAAGGATAAATAAAATGAATCAATAATTTCAAACTCTTCTTACTCTCCTATTCCAGAAATTAATCAAACCATAACCTTATTCAGCAATTACAACTGAACTCAAGCAAATCCTGCATTTTTTTTTCTTTTTCCTCTTCTTCTTCTCATCTTTTTACTTTCTTCATCAATTCTTCTCTATTTTTCACAAGATCACTCGACTTTTCAGCAATGATGTCAAAAATTTGATATGAATTTAACTTTTACAGCTCAATCACCATTCCTCTTGTGATCTTTCTTATCTATTTTTCTTTCAATTTTCATTTCTTTCACTCCTCTTTTGTTCTTTTCTCCTGCTGTTCTTTTCTTTCTCACTAATTTTCTCTTTCCATTCTTTCTAGCAGTTTTTTGTTTTTCTTTTCTTTTTCTTGCTCATCGCAACTACATGACTGAAAGTAACAAGTCAAGATCTTTTTCAAGTATTCTTTCTCAACATGCTCCTACATATACTTTTATCCATCAAGAGCATAAAGATTTGAAAATTTATTCAAACTCTCAGAAACAAGCAATGGACAAAGTATGATAATGGGTTTTAAAGAAAGAAATCAACAATTTAGGCTCAAAATAGGCACTAGGGATAATATAAAAATAGGTAAGCATGAAAAGCTCAAACTATCCAAAGAAGGCCTATTACCGTCATCCCTAAGTTAAATCATGATTATCTTTCTTATTTTGCCTCGAGAGATATTCAAGTAAGTTCTAAAATGCTCTATGAATTTTAGCAGAAAAACAGGTTTGAGAACAATGTAAAGCATTTGATCAAGAACTACTTAGTCCAAGTGTGTGCAAAAAGTCATGCATAAGCCATAAATGATCTAGAACATATGCTCTATAATCTAGCATAAAGACATGCATTAAAAATATAGCTTGAAATCTCAAAGAAAGTCGAAAATTTTTTGAAAATTTGGGCTCACAAGAAGGATAATAATGTATAAAACAATTTTCAATCAAATCACTCCCCCACACTGAAACGGGACATTATCCTCAATGGCCAAATAAATAGAACAAGGAATAAACACTGCTATAGGACCAAAAATATAAGGGAGAAGAGATAAGAAAGACAATACTTCCATATATTGTGCTCACAATAAAATTGATAAAAACTTGGACAAAGTATATCACCAAACCACTCCCCCATACTTAAATTAGACAATGTCCTCATTCACAAAAATTAAACACAAGAAAGCATCTCTAAAGGGATTAAAAATAATAAGGGGTTAGAAAGTTTAAGTAATACTGCCCAAGTGCAATAATGCCCAAGTGGAAATTTTGGAGCTAAATTGAGCTTATTTATCTATAATGGAGTGATGATTTTCTTACTAATTTTGGATACGAAATTGTCATTCATTATGGTTTGATTTTTATTTGAAAAATTAAACTTGTGCCTTAAGTTAGATTTTGCTAAGTTTTGAGAATTTAAGTTAACCTTTGTTATATTTTGTATTTGACTTTTGTTTTATTCTTTAAGTTTGAATATGGATGATATGATGAAATATAGGAAGAGTTGTTGATTAATTCTTGTGTTATGGATTTAGAATTTGCTCGACTTTGAGTAGTGAATAAGGAATGAGAAAAAAAAATTTGAGTGAAAAGAAAAAAATGTGAGATGAAAAAAAAATCGAGGTGAAAAAATCATTTTATCTTTGAAAAGAAGAGAAAGAGGCTTTTGCTGAAGAGGGGGCCAATATGGTGAGTGGAAGAGAACAAACAAAGAAGCATCACACTCTCTTGAGGCTATCTCAAAGGTAAGAAAGAGAAAAGAGAGAAAAAATAAAATGCTAAAAAAAAATAATGACTAAAAGGGGGCTAATACGGTGCTTGAAGAGAAATCCATTCACTTGAAGCTACAATTCCCTAAGTCATTAAAAAAAATTATGAGAAAAAAAAAGAATGGAGTATTTTTCTTGTTTCACTAACTCGAGTTTTGTAAATTTGAGTTTATAATGCTGGAATTGGTTAAATGGCTTGACTTATATGATTTATGTTATCTATGTTTTTGCTTGAGGAGTAGGATGATTCTTTTGTACTAGATATAAGCTTGTTTAACTTAACTTTAATGGCCTTGGGATTGTTTAATTTAATATATGAGTTTACAAGGTTTTGAAAGAGTTGAGTGAATGATGCATTTATGTTTAAGGTTGGAAGAAGGATATGTCTTCATTATGGACAAATTTGCTAAGGAAAAATTTGAAAAATTGTTTTGTCTTAAGTTATTTGCTTAGTGTTTTAATTCTTGTTTGCTTGAGGACAAGCAAATGTTAAAGTGTGGGGGTATGTGATATGGGCTAAACTCACCATTATTTTCCTAGTTATTTGAGGTTGTTTTGAGATACTTTTGTTGTAATAACTAAGTATATTCCTTCCTATTTGACATTTTGCTTATAAAACGTGTTTTTGGAAAATTTGTGCAAATTTAAGTAAAAATCGAGCGAAAAGTAAATAATTTTAGAATGTACCAAGCCCTAGGCCCAACTAAAGGACTAGGCACTGGGTCCATTCTACTCTAGCAAAAGAATTTAAGCAAGCTTCAGGAGAAATTCCATAACAATCCTGGTGCCAGGTCTGGCAAGTACATTTAGCAGCAAGTACATTCTATCTATTGAGGAGAACAGACCAAAAACAGAGTAGATATAGGGGAAGAACAGAGTACACCTGGCACCAGGTGGGTCGAAGGTTCCCAGTGCTAGGTACGCTCTGAAAGGCGAATAGTCCATGCACGAATTAGAAATTTTCTAATGATTTTGGTATTTTTTTGAATCCTACTTGGCCAAGACTTCCAAAGTCATGAATTTAGCATCCAAGTGACCTATAAAAGCACAAGAAAACACAAGAGAATGGAGTGATTTGAAGGGTTCAAGCTAGCTACTCAATCCCCACTCAAAGGAGCATTGTTCAAATGTGGTTTTGAAGAGAAGAAGAAGGGCTTGTCTATGAGTTTTATCTTTTATCCTTTATTTACTTTTCTTTAACAATGATGTGCTTAATGTTTTGATTGTAATTAGATGTTATTTTGGATATTATGATCTTGAGTTATTTGGAATCTTTTATCAATTCATTATTGTTCTTGGTATTTGATTACTTGTTTTTCTTATGGAGTTGGTTGATTAATTTTTGTTATTAGCTTGCTTGAAAAAGAGATTGGTAATGATTTCGATTAGTTAATTTCATATTTGTTATCTCTTAACTTGCTTAAAAAAGGGGTTAATTGTTTAGAACATTGGTAATCAAAGGTTAGTTGATGATTGCTAGAATATGGATTCATTGACTAATTTCATGTTTTAAATCACCTAGAATATTTATATGAGGATTGATTTTAATGCATCTTTTGGATAAGTTAGTCGAGACAGAATATGTTCACTAATTTAACTAGATGATAATGATTCCATGGATTGCAAATGAAGTGGGTCTATATTAAATCCTTCATGATGCCAAGACGACAATTGATTGTGATGAATGCTAATTGATTCAATCTTGTGTTTTCAAGATATTATCTACTTAAATGAAATTGCATCTTTGAGTTATATATATTTTTATCTTTATTTATTTTCCTTTTTATTTTCTTCTTATTTTATTCACTAAACAATAAAGATTTGGGAAAAGTAATGTGAGAGCCTAAGCTCTCGTGGATTCGGTACTTGCTATGCCCTACACTATATGATGGACATACTTGCCTGTATGTGTAGCTTTAGTGGTTGACATTTTAATTAAATCTTGATTGATTGTGCAATTTGTTGGCAATATTTTCTACACCAAAAAACATGCATCAAGTTTTTAAAATCATCAATTTTAAATCCAACCCTTAGTTAAGTTTTAATTAAAATATTAATCCCAAAAAACACATACGAGGAAGTATACTCATTGCAAGCATAGTATAAGGAATTAATGGGTATCAATCCTCAAAGGAACAAGTACAAACTCATCACTTTTTATTTATTGTTTAACCGACCAACTAAATTAATAAAGAAATCAAAATAAAAAATCAGAACAAAAACAATATATATATATATATATATATATATATATATATATAACTCATGGAGAGAAAAATATGTAATTAAATAATTATTTTCACAACAATATTATATGATTTATCTAGCAAATATCACAAGCAATCATGAGCTTGGTCTCATGAAGGATTTAATATAGACCCACTTCAGTTTGCAATCCATATAATCACTATAATCTAGTTAAATTAGTGAACATATTCTATCTCAACCAATTTATCCAAAAGATTCATTAAAATTAATCTTCATATAAACCCATATATTATAGATGATTTAAAATATGGAATTAGTCAATGAATCCATATTCTAGCAATCATCAATTAACCTTTGATTACCAATGTTATAAACAATTAACACATTTTTCAAGCAAGTTAAGAGATAATAAACATGAAACTAATTTGGTTAAACCATTACCAACCTCTTTTTCAAACAAGTTAATAATAAGAATTAATTAATCAATTTCATAATAAAACGAGTAATCAAATACCAAAGAAAATAGTTAATTAATTAAAGAACTAAATTAACTCAAAATCATAAATCCAAGAATAATATCTAAATACAATTAAAGAATGAAAATCATCATTGTTTAAGAAAAAGAAAGCAAAGGAAAGAGATAAATACTCAAAGGCAAGCCTTTCAATTTCCCATGAAAGCTGCTCCCAAAAGAATTCTCCTTGAATTATTTGTCTAGAGAAAATATTAGTGACGCACTCTAAGAAATATGTCTAAGTCTCTACATTATGCACACCCTTTTCTAAGGTAATTGGCCTTTATTTCTAGGCTTACAAAGTTCCTAAAAGAATCCTAAGTAAAGAAGAAGTAATGCCTAAACAAAATCCAAAACCAAAAAGGAAAAGTAATTTCCCTAATAAAATTCTAAATAAAACAAAGGTATTCCACCGACTTTCAATTGTGAAGTTGAGCCTTGAAAATTCTTTGTCGTATGCACTGAAGACATTCTCTCTATTTGAATTGAAATTGGCTTCAATTTGGGCCACAGAACTACCGAAACTGATTTCCCTTTGCTGTTGTGTTGGCTCATCCGAGCCGCGTAAGCCATCTTTTTCCTTGTTGCAATCGGCTTAACCGAGCTATGAAATTGCTGAAGCTACCTTTGTTTTCTTCACTTTTCGGGTGCTTTCTTCCTGAATGTGGGCCTACGATTTTTGTTCTTTTCCTTCTTTTACTTTATTTCTTTGTGTTTTCTTTCTTGGCCCACCGATTGCATTTCTTTTTCCTTAGTTGCTTTTGTTTGTTTGCTTAGCCGTGAACCGCGTCGTCCTCCTTTTAGCCATTGTCTCCTTTTCCTTTCCAATTTCCAATTTGTTACTCTATTTCATGTACTTTTTGCTCTACTTTCCTCTGTGTTTCTAGTCTAGGACCGGCACCAGGTCCATCTTCTTGGCTTGGTGCTGGGTCGGTAGTGGAAAAATACACAATTAGCTCCAAATTTCACCTATTTTTGCATAAAATTTTAGAAAGGTATTTTTATAAGTGAAATATCAAATAGAAAGGAATGTGACTAGTTATTGTATTAAAGTGTCTCAAATTAGCCTCAAATAACTAGGAAAATAACAATTATTTTAACCCCCACATTTGAAGCTTTACTTTTCCTCAAGTAACTACTTAAACAAAGCACTCAAAACAATTTATTTCTTTTCACATTCATCCATAACAAAGCCATAATTTTTTTTCCCAACCTTAGATAAAAAAATGTCATTCATTTAACCCTTTAAAAAAACCTTTGCAAACTCAAGCATTAAATCAAATAATCCCAAGGCCATCAAAGTTAAGTTAAACAAGCTTATATCTAGTATAAAAAAATTATTCCACTCCTCAAGCAAAAACATAAATAACAAAAATCATACAAGTTAAGGCATTTAACCAATACAAGCATTATAAAATCAAATTTACAAAACTCGAGTTGGTGGAACAAGGAAAACACTCCATTCTTCTTCTTCTTCTTTTTTCTAGGACTTTGGGAATTGATAGCCTCAAGTGCATGGATTTTTCTTCACACAACGTATTCGCCCCTTTTTAATCATCTATCTTTTTCAACATATGTTTTTCTTCGCTCTTTCTTTCATTTTTCCTTTTTGCCTTTAGGATAGCCTCAAGAGAGTGTGATGCTTCTTTGTTTCTTCTCTTCCATTCATCGTATTGGCCCTCTTTTCAGCAAAACGTTTCTTTCTTTTTTTTTTTTTCCAGAGATAAGAGCATATATTTTTTCAACTCAACATTTTTTCCATCTCACATTTTTTTTTTCAACTCAATTTATTTTTCTCACATTCCTTATTCAAAACTCAAAGTCAAGAAAATTTTAAATCCATAATACAAGAATTAATCAACAACTCTTCCCATATTTCATCACATCATCCATATTCAAACTCAAAGAATAAAACAAACCTCAACTACCTAATATAACCAAGGTTATCTTAAATTCTCAAGACTTAGCAAAATCTAACTTAATATACAAGTTTACCTTTTTAATAAAAATACAACCATCACGAATGACCAATCCATATCTAAAGTTAAAAAGAAAATCATAACTTCATTATAAACTCAATTTAGCTCCAAATCATCAAACTTTAAATTTTCAAAAATTTCAACGAAATTTTCTCCAAGATGGCAAAATAGGTGTCCAAATTTCAAATTCTAAAGTAACTCAACAACAAGAAAATACCAAGATAATTGAT
Organism: Voacanga thouarsii; assembly: GCA_026120185.1. NCBI lineage: Eukaryota > Viridiplantae > Streptophyta > Magnoliopsida > Gentianales > Apocynaceae > Voacanga > Voacanga thouarsii. The sequence continues at coordinate 3,372,296 of JANUWF010001049.1, read as the reverse complement.
AAAAACATAGACCAAGAATATCACTAAAACACTCCACCACACTTAAACTAGACAATGTCCTCATTGGCCAAAATTAAACACATGGACGCATCTCCAATGGGTCAAAAAATGATAAAGGGGTAGAAAGTTTAAGAAAGACTCTCCAAGTGCAAATTAGCTCCAAGATAATAGAAGTTCATCCTTCAAAAAGTTGGAAGTGTTAGTGTTGTACCCTAAAGGTAATCACTTATACATTGTATATGACACATTTTATTTTAATAAAATGCATTATTTATCTTACAGTTTCTTTTGTTTACTTTTAAGTAATATAACTGTTCGATAAAGTCGTTAGTACAACATTGTGTTAAGGAAATCATGATATAAGATTCCTACTACACTGGATGGTGTTAGTACTTAAATAGTCCCTAGTCATAGTATTAATGAGACAGGACATCATTAATGTGTTAAGACTAGCATGTGTTAGACTTCCTGATTTCATCAGGCGGTGGTTCTCGTAACCTTGAGTATTGAGATAGTCAAAGTTAACACATGGATGCTTGTTAATGGAACAAGTACATTGGATGACCTAGCTTTAAGATAATCACATGGATAACTATTTAGTATCAGTGATATAATCTCAATATAGAAAACGTGCAAGTATCCTTAGACTTGAGATCTCCAAGGTACTTTGTTTACTGAGCTTTGTACTTTGATTCCAATCTCCGAAGCTCGATCGAGGGCCACCTATAGGATGGATATTGGGTACATTGTGAGGTAAACGAAAGTAGTTGAGAGGTCAATAAAGGATTCACCACTCCTAATAGTAGGGGCGAATATCTCATGGCCACTTGTAGGAATTACTACTCGAAAGTCTTTGGCCAAGGCAATTGTGTATTGGAAATAGTTCCAATTGATACACATATAGAGTAATGGGTTCCTGGTACAAGTACTATTGTATTTGGACCAGAATTAATTCTGAAGGGAGTTGACACTAATTTCGTACTCCAAACCGAATGAGATATTGTATGGTGAAAGGAGTTAATTGCACTAAAGTTTGTTATTGAAGGGTTCATGTCAAGCCACTTGACTTCCTGGACTCTTGGGTGGTCATGATGTATTGCTAGATACCGCTCATGATTTGGGAATATGGGTTTATTAATTGATAAATTAATAAACCAATCCTGGTTAGAATTAATAGGGTTAATTCTAATTCATTATGAATTATTAATCTCAAAGATATTTGGATTAATTCATGTTCTCTACCAATTGACTGGGAAACCTAATAGGTCACACACAATGGAGGATTATATACTCAAGATATTATTTGATAACATAGTGGGGTTGATTGAGAGAAAGAGAAATTATTGTGGACAAATTATAATTAGTTATAATTTGTGGACTAAGTTGTAATTGTGAGAAATTCATATTTCCAATTACAATTAGGGAATTTTAATAGGATTAGAAGTCTCAATTTGGGGGGGGGGGGGGGGGATTTTGTGTAATATATAGTAGATATAAAACACGAAAACCCTAGCTGAAAACACACACGAAAAACTAAAAGCCATGAAATAACAGCTTCCTCTCTTCTCTCTCTCTCTATTTGATCTTGATCAAGGAACCCTAGCCGCCATCTTTTTTTGTTAGCACAGGAAATTTTGGTGCTTGAGTGTACCCTCTGTGTGGATTACTGTTAGAGATAATCACACACTATGATTATAGTGGTTAGTCGTTCAATTCATGTGGAGGTTGATCACGAGGATTGCTGGATCGCGCCTTAACTTGAAGAAGAAATTTTTTGTTCTTTGGACAATCACCCAAAGGTAAAAAGTTGTTACCTTTACTCTCTTTATGTCTTATTTTCCACACATAGAGGGGTCCTGGGAGGGTATCTCGTCTTATTTTTCGCTGCGCCGTATAGGATACGAGCCTGAGATACCCAACAAGAAGAATGATTGCCAGTGACATAAGCCTACAAAAATAAAAAAGGACACACAAGTAAAAGCATAAAGAGTAATTGAAAGAAAATAAAACTTAAGGGAAATGAAAAATAGAAAGTCACAGCCTTTAAGTCCCCTTCGACGTAGAGCCTCCAAACGGGCCGCTAGATTGTCTAGAAAAACCTCCAAATGGACCACCACGACCTCCAAATGGATCAGGAGGTCTTTCTTATCTCAACCAAACATACTTTGCAAATGGTTCTCTTTTCAGTGAAGAACGTTTCGAAACATTTAATGCTCAAGAAAAAAAGAAGAATTTCCAACGTAGATAGCAAAGGCACAACGTCAACAACTTTAATCAACACAACAAAATATCACAAGGAGGCCAAGATTTCAATATTTGCAAAAATTTCAAAAAAATGCATAGATAACTTTGAGAAGCAATCACAAGACTCACAATCTATTCTATGCATTTTTCTACCACTGAATAAACTCAACAACAATATGACCATGTCCAGTAAAATTTTTCCTTAAAAATACAGATACCAACTGCCAAGAAATTCAAGAGGATAAAATCTAGAGAGTTTTGCACCAATTTATTCCCTAATATATGACTTTTAAAACATTGAATTATTGGGGGATAATTCATAGAAGAAGAGGAATAGGGTGAAGAAGATGATGAAGGGAAGGAGTTGAAAATAGAAAAACAAAGGTATCATTCTGGAGGAATAGGAAAAGGAAAATTAGAGAAGGAAGAGAAATAGAAGAAAAAAGATAAAAAAAGAAAGAACCAAATGAAATAAAACTCATAGAAAGGAATTGGGGGGGGGGGTAGGTTCTTCACGTGAACACAGAAGAGAAACAAACAAGAAAAGCAATAGAAAAAGGAAAAAATGAAGAAAAGATAAAATAGGAAGATTCTGGGAAGAAAAGAGTAAGAAAACAAGCGAAAAAGGAAAAAAAAAATTGAAAATTGATTTTTTTTTTTTTTTGTTTATTGTTAGGTAGTGCTGGATCGGCGCCAAGGCCATTTTCTGGCTTAGCGGCAGGTCAGCTCTGCCCCCCCCCCCCCTTTTTGGTTTCTATTGGGTAGAGCTGGCCCGGCACCATGTCCGCTTTGGCACCAAAAATTTTTTTTTACAATTTTTTATAACTAAAAACTATCCTAATTGAATGCATGAACACAATACATCGAAAACAAGAATTCATAAATTAAATATTAAACTAAAATTATAAATTATAAATAAATAAATAAATAAAATAAATTCAATCCGTCTAAAATATCGTTTCAGCAAAAGTCCAAACTTGATAATAAAAAGAGTTAGTATTGACTCAAAATTATAGACATAAAAATTGCCAAAGTAAAAATACAATTAGTACACATATTTCACATTAGCATTTGAATAGTAAAATTAAATAACTAAACATACAATATATACAAACATACAAAGCCAATTTAGTGCTTATCAACATCTTTATATATTTACATGGCTAAATCAATGAAATCCAAGCTTTCATGATATTGTTCCTTGGCAACGGTGCCAAAAACTTGACTCGCTAATTTTGGGTGCATAAAAATCATCATTTTTAAATCCATCCCTTAATCAAATTTTAATTAAAACATTAATTCCAAAATACACATACGAGAAAGTATACTCGTTGCAAGCGTAGTACGGGGAATTAACGAGTATCGATCCTCAAAGGAATAAGTACACACTAATTACTTTTTATTTATTGTTTAACCGACCAACTAAATTAATAAAGAAATCAAAAAATAAAAATAAAATAATATATATATATATATATATATATAACTCATGGAGAGAAAAACATGTAATTAAATAATTATTCTCAACAATATAACATTAATCATCTAGCAAATATCACAAACAATTATGAGATTGGTCTCATGAAGGATTTAACATAGACCCACTTCGTTTGCAATCCATGGAATCACTATCTTCTAGTTAAATTAGTGAACATATTCTGTCTCAAACAATTTATCCAAAAGATGCATTAAAATCAATCATCATATAAACCCCTATATTCTAAGTGATTTAAAACATGAAATTAGTCAATGAATCCATATTCTAGCAATTATCAACTAACCTTTGATTACCAATATTATAAACAATTAACCCATTTTTCAAGCAAGTTAAGAGATATCAAATATGAAACTAATTTGATTACACCATTATCAACCTTTTTTTTTCAAGCAAGTTAACAATAAAAATTAATTATTCAATTTTGTAATAAAATGAGTAATCAAATACCAAAGAAAATAGTTAATTAATCAAAGAACTAAATTAACTCAGAATCATAAATCCAAAAATAATATCTAAATACAATTAGAGAATTGAAATCATCATTGTTCAAGAAAAAGAAAATAAATGAAAGAGATAAATACTCACAGACAAGCCTTTCAATTTTCAATGAAAATCCCTCCAAGAATCAATGCTCCTTGAATTATTTGTCTAAAGAAAATATTGGTGATGCACTCTAAACAATATATCTAGGTCTCTATATTGTCTGCACCATTTTCTAAGGTAATTGGCTTTATTTATAGGCTTACAAAGTTCCTAAAAGAATCCTAAGTAAAGAAGAAGTAATGCCTAAAAAAATCCAAAACCAAAGGGGAAAAGTAATTTCCCTAATAAAATTCTAAATAAAACATTGGTATTCCACTGACTTTCAATTGTGAAGTTGAGCTTTGAAAATTCTTTGTCGTATGCACTAAGGATATTCTTTCTATTTGAATTGAAATTTGCTTCAATTTGAGCCACTGAACTGCCGAAATTGATTTCCTTTTGCTGTTGCGCTGGCTCAGCCGAGCCGCTGAAGCCATCTTCTTCCTTGTTGCAATCAGCTTAACTGAGCCATGAAATTACTGAAGCTGCATTTGCTTTCTTCTCCTTTCAGTTGCTTTCTTACTAAATATGGGCCCCCGATTTTTGTTCTTTTCCTTCTTTTGCTTTGTTTCTTTATGTTTAGCCCACCGATTGCATTTCTTTTTCCTTTGTTGCTTTTATTAGTTTGATTAGCAGTGAATCGTGTCGTCCTCTTTTTAGCCATTGTCTCCTTTTCCTTTTTAATTTCCAATTTGTTCCTCTGTTTTGTGTACTTTTTCTCTGCTTTCCTCTGTGTTTCCAGTCTAGGACTAGCACCAAGTTCATCTTCTTAGCCTGGTACTGGGCTTGTACTAGAAAAATGTTGGGTATCTCAGGCTCGTATCCTATACGGTGTAATGGAAAATAAAATGAGATACCATCCCAGGACTCGCATATGTGTAGAAAACAAGACAAAAATAGATCAAAGGTAACGACTTTTTACCTTTGTTTGATTGTCCAAAGAACAAAAATTTCTTCTTCAAGTCGAGGTGCGATCCAGCAATCCTCTTGATCCAACTTCACGAGAGTTGAACGTCTAACTACTATAATCACAGTGTGTAATTATCTCTAACTGTAATCCACACAGAGGAATATTCAAGCACCAAAATTTCTTGTGCAAGCAGAAAAAGATGGCGGCTAGGGTTCTTCACAAGAACAATCGAGAGAGAGAGATGAAGAAGAAAAGGTTTTATGTTGCCTAGAGTGTCCCTTTTTCCAACCTCAGGTAGGGTTTCGATTATATCATATATATATATATAAATGAAAAATCCTGCTAAAACTGAGAATTGTAATCCTATTAGAATACCCTAATTGTAATTGGAAACATTAAGTTCTCACAATTACAATTTGGACGATAAATAATGAGACTCCGTTTCATCATGGAGGTCAAGATAAAGGATGGGGAGGTGTGGCTATGCAAGGACAAGGGCCGGCAACAAAGACGGACGAAACTAGACCAAAAAGGAGGCCACCAGATGATGGCTAGCGTCGGCTCCAAGCAGCTAAACCGGCGTCGGCTTCATTTTGCTCAACAATGGATTATTCGGCTTTCGACTGTCCGAAGGCAGAACACAGTTGGCGCCGGCTGTAGTGCCCAAACCGGTGCCAGTTCCACCCTGGGCAGTCGACGACAGCTTCGCGTTTTTAATATTTTCTCAAGTTTTCATTCAATTGTAATTGCTTGTAAAGACTTATTATAACCCAAAACTGTAATTAAACCTCAGGGATTACTTAGCTAGGGTTAGGATAGTATAAATAGCGCCTTTAGTGATTTGAAAACACAATTCATTTCACTTTAATTCAAATTTGAGAGAGAATCTTAAGAGGCCCTAGCCTCCTTGTTCATTTTGTTCAAAACCAAGCTTAAGGGTTAGTTCTCCTTTTGTAAGAGTCTATAAATCTTTTGGATAATTCAATGTTTTTTTCTTTGAATTGGGTCTTAGTTGCTTTGTTCTTCTAAGGTTTGTTTGAAATTCAATATTTGGGTGCCTATTTTCTCTATTCTATTTGTTCTTGTTTACCTTTGTTGCTTCAAGGATATTAGGGTGAGATTATAGTAGAAATTTCTACTCATCCTGAGGGTCTTTGAGGCTTTGTTCTTCAAGGGTTTGAAAGAGTGTAGGTAGTTATTTAGTTTTCTCCTTTTTGGTCACAAGTTTCTCTGTTTTTTGTTCCTTTGAGTTGAGCTGAAACATAGCCAACAAAAACACCCATAACACCAAGAATTCGTATCAAAGAGTTTGGTATCAGAGTAAGAAAAAGCTTGGTTCCCTATCAAAGCTTGAAAGCAAGAAAAGGAGCCCTACAAAGTAAAGAAAAGGGAAAAACAGAGAAATCCCGTAACTCAAAAACCTACTCCAAAAAGGTCATTAAATCTTTGTTATATCTTAATTTTTCTGTTGGGAAATTGCTCATTGATGTTGTTATGATCCTTGGGAACAAATTTATCTTGTGAGTGTGGTGAAATTTGGCTTCAATATGGGTGAAAATGTTGATTGTTCTTAAGTGACGAGAATTGCATCCAAGGTGTTTGATAAGTGTTCTATGAGAATATTTTTTGCTATAATTGGGATCTTTGATTCTTAATTTTCATTCCTTGGGATATTGAGACTTAGTAGATCACTCTATTGTCGAATTCCATGTTCATTGAACTCAATTTTTCTATTTCACATTTGTGATCATCTTGTTCTTCATCATCCTAGTTCTAGTCATTCTTATTTCTTTGTTCTTGATAACTTGTGATTGTTTCTTTCTTAGAAGTGTTTCTTATGCATTTAGCGTTTGTTCTTGTGTTGATTGAATCCACTTTTCCTGAAATTCTTGATTAAAAACTTGTTTGTTTGGGGTGCCTAAGAAGTGTTTGTTGAAATTCCCCTAAGACCCCCTAATTGGAGAATTCTTTTTATTTGTGTGATTCACTTAGCTGGACTAAATCTTTAGCTATTGGAAAGAATTGAAATTGAACAAGAAGGCTTGAGTGTTGAGAAAAAAGGCAAGAGGGTGATCCTATCATTAAAAGAGCCTAAGAGAGCAAACATGAGCGTGGAGTGATCAACCTTGAGACCCAACACGCAAGGAAGAGCAGTGAGGATCTATTTTTCTTTCTAATCTCTTTGTGTTGCAGGTATAAGCAAGCAAATATCCCATCACCATGGTCCATGAACAAGAGATCTCTAGGCCTAACCCAAGTGGACCTAGTAGACCTCAAGAAGATCAAATTATTGCTAGGGGTTTGCATGAAAAGGGAGTTGATAATTCTTCTTGATAAATCATGAAGTGAGTTCCAAAACATGAAAAGGGAGTTGATAAATCATCGTGGACAATCTTCTACCGTTGCACAAAGGAGAGGCCAAGAGCGATTTGAAGTGCCTAGCCCTAGGATGAGGGCATTCACTAGACCACCACTTCCAAACCCCAACACTACTAGCACGGTGCCAATTGAGAAGGATGAAGCCCCTAAGCCATTCCAAAGGGACTTCTACAAACATAAAGAGGATTGGAAGCTAAGGAAGGATTGGAAACTTAGGGAAGGCTGGAACAAGGACGAGGGAAAAGCCATGGAGAGGCCATAAAGGAATAGGGATATCAAATGTTTCAAGTGCCTTGGATATGGACATACTTCTCATGAGTGTCCAAGCAAGAGAACGATGTATACTAATCCCTATGGTGAGGATTCTACCGACCAAAAAAAAGAGGAAGAAAAGTACTAAGGAAAACAAGAGGGAAATGGGAATGAGAAAAGTGATGAAGGGAAAATTGTTGGACAAGATGTTAAGCAAAACCAGGAAATTGAGAGGAAAGAAAAAGAGAGGAAGGGAAAAGAGTTGAGAGAGAGGATGAACAAACAAGTTCCTTTGACAATCAAGGATAGGAGTGAGTAAGGACAAGAGAGGGGAGGTAAAAGAAGAGTGAATTTCCTTGCAAAAGAGAGTGAGGCTATAAAGGCTATAGAAGCTAAGGAACTGGTTATTCTTCCTGTATGCAAAGGTTCTTATGATTCTACTAATGATTTTTCATTGTCTTTGGCTAATGAAAGTATAGCTGTTCCTCAAGAATTTGAAGTTGTTTTTCCAAAGGAGGTGGTCAACCGAACACTTACCCAATTCTTATGGACTATAATCAAGAAGAACTTGACTAATTGGGAGGAATGCTGGCCACATCTTAAGTTTGTTTACAAAAGGGCTTTTCACTCTACCACTTCTCATTCTCCTTTTGAAATTGTGTATGGTTTTATTCCCCAAACTCCTTTTGAATGGATTCCCTTGCCTATAGGTAGAGCTGTATTCGAACACGAACGAACCGAGTATTGAATTTTCGAGCTCGAGTTCGAACTTACTCGAACACTGTTCGAGTTCGTTCGTTTATTAATCGAGCTCAAGTTTGTGTTTGAGTTCGTTCGTTTACTTTTTAATAATGTTCGTGTTCATTCAAGTTCGAGTTCGAAAAACTCGATTAATGTTCGTGTTCGAATTGTTCGTTTATTTTGTATTCCTCATTCTAAAATTTAAAAAATAATAATTCTAAAATTCATTTTAAAAAATCAAATTTAAACATTTACAATACATCAGTAATTATATTTTTAAAATACAACAAAATAAAACAAAACTAAATTACCAACATTTTTAACATTACATAATTCCCTAGTCCACAACAAAATTATAACAAACTAAAATTAATTAATAACCATAAAAAATAATTAAAAATCTCTCATAAAAACACTCCATAAAAAGAACTTCAAACATAGGCACCATAACTCTTGAAGAAACAACTTGTTCTACTGCATTATAGTTCCTGAAATTTCATGAAATTAAAAGCATTAATTCAACATAAAATTCCAACTCTTTGAATAAAGAATCTATACAAAATTAGCAACAATATTAAGTCACGTGCATCACAGCCTAACAAACATATGATCTTGAACATCGTTAGCCTTGTATTATAACTAGTAACTATGAATGAAAGTCCTCTATGGCGGGTGAGGGAAAAATTCAATATCTAAGGCTAGGGCACAAACATCTTGTTATTATTGAACTAGTTTTACATGCAAGGTTTTCTACTTAAATAAGTTTAATTTGACCAATACATCCCTATGTATCACTACGCCGCTAGAAACTCTCAAGGCAGCACTTAGAAGCCAAAAATACATGTATCCTAACCATTTCAAGAAGCAACGTCCAACATACTGCAGTTTTTAGGCCTTACATTAACAATTGGAACATGCAAAAATGGCAAAGAAATATTAGATTCGAGACTACACAACCATTGGATTCACATTACACCTCCCATAGGACATATCCAGTAACAAATAACCTCCAAGCAAGCAGATCCATCCAGTGAATTACACACAATAATAATTATCCAATGGCAAAACCATTAGTCCTACACTATCATCAATTAATCCAGCTACAAATAAAACTTACAAACACTCACTAGCATGCAATTACTAACATTGAAAACTAGAGCCATGCATTTAAAAAGGCCAATGCTTTAGAGACTGCTAAAATGATAACCGTGAATTCTTTGCAAAAGTTAAGCAGTTAATGGAACCCTCGATACCACAGTGAAAATATTACATCAAAGCCACAAGAATACCATTCCAATAATCAAGTATGTCTATTTCAAAATAAATATTTCCTGACCAGTAATCATATAGAGTAAAGAGAAAGTAGTGTGGAATCTGCAGTTAACTGAAATTGAAACATAACAATACTATCCCAGTAAAGTATTTCTTCATCGGAACAAAACTGCAATAGTCCAATACCTAAGTTCAACACCATTAACTAAATCAAAATGAGTTCTCAAAATTTAAAATATACTCAGATTAATTCAACACAAAATTCCAACTCTTTGAATAAAGAATCTACACAAAATTAGCAATAATATTAACTAGTGGGCAAGTTGAGAGCTAAAGTTTTATGATACCAAGTTTACTGAAGCACATAATGACAATAGTAGAAAAAACTGGAAAGCATATCTAGAGTGAACAAAGTGACTTCCTCTTCCTAATCAAAGTTTTGTATATATATTCATTTTCCAGCATTCAGATTTTATACTTGAAAACAATATCTCCAGAGTTTTTCTCTCCAAAACCAATCCATCTCAAGAAAACTATGTACACAAAATTGAGTAAACAAAATCATGTTACTATACAAACACAAACACAATTGTGTATTTAACTTACCAAATGGCAACTTTAATCCACTACTACAGGAAGCATAATTTCTTTAAAAGAAGCTTGTTCATCATCATCCTACAAAAAAACATATAAATTAGTATATTTAATATGAGTAATATACTATAAATTTTTTTTTATCACACTAACCTTTGAGCGCTTTTTAAGTCCATGAAAATTTCGTACCCAATCAGATGAGCACATGAGTATCTCTACTGTATCAATAGACATTGAGGCCCGGCGATTATCAATAACCCTACCCTCAACGACTAAAAGTTGCTTCGAAGCTACAGTAGTAATAGGAATAGCTAATAATTCACATGCCATCCTAGCCAATCTAGGATATTTTGATTGATTCACCCTCCACCAATCTAAGGCATCAAAATGAACACTTGAATCACAAATCTAGACACTTTCTTCAAGATAAATATCTAATTCTGATTTCACTGATTGAACAGTCTCTACTTGTCTAATAAATGATTCAAATTTAGCCTTCCCAGTGATGATACTCCTTCCAATTCCTTGAGAACCAATGCTGCATTTATTAGATGAAATACTCTCTCCTCTTGTACTCTTTTTTGTACTTTGTCCATGTTCACATTGAGATTCATTATAAGCACTAACATACTCTTCATAAAGATCATCCAATGCTTTTCTAACCAAAGAAATATTCTTTTCAGCATCTTTATCATAGATCACCGGAAAAGCAAATTCAATAAGTACCATTTTATATCTAGGATCCAAAGCAGCAGCTAAGGAAAGCAATAAGTTACATTCACCCCAATACTTGTCAAATTTGGCTGTCATTCGTGAACCCATGGCCCTTATGTGATCGAAATATCGAAGATTTTTCATTCAATAGCTCTTTTATTCCGTAAAGCTCGGGTAGAAAGAGGTTTGCAGTTGGATACTCGTAACCGTAAATCATGTTTGTAATTTCATGAAAAACACCTAGAAATTGACACACCTCTTCCACTTTCATCCAATCAACTATACTAGGAACATTTCTAAAACCAACATCAATATCAAGCATAACGAGAAAAACATCTTTAAACACTAATGCAAGCAGCCAACATCAAATAAGTTCCATTCCACCTAGTTGGACAATCCAAAAGCAATTTCTTAGAAGGTAATTGGAGTTGTCTTGCAATTTTAGCAAATTCCTTAAGGCGACTCTCTGAATTGTTCAAATACTTTATTCCCTCTCTAAAAACTTCAATTACTTATCCAATTTGATCAAGCCCATCTTGAACTAGCAAATTTAAAATATGAGCACAACATCTAACATGAAATAACTTTCCCCCAAGAGACAACTTTTTCCTCAATGCAAAATCCTCTTTCAATCTCCTAATACAAACATCATTATAAGAAGCATTGTCAACTGTAATAGAAGCCACTTTATCCTCAATACCCCAATCAAGAAGACATTTATTGAGAGCATCATCAACAAGAACACCAGTATGTGGGGGTGGTACATTTTTAAAACTCAAGACACGTTTTTGTAACATCCAATTAGAATCAACAAAATGACCAGTGACAACCATGTATTGAATTTTTTGTCCAGAACACTTCCACAAATCAGTAGTAATACTAATTCTTCTCACATCCTTTATTAATGACTTCAACTTTTTTTTCTCAGTCTCATAAGTTGATATACAATCCTTCTTCACAGTATTTCGACCTATTTTTTGGTAAAAGGGTGATGCAGCTCTCATAAACTTATTAAAAATCACATGATCCATCATTGAGAAAGGATATTCATGACCTAAAACCATATGTGCAGCAAGCTCCCTAACTTTAGAATGATCATACGAAAAATTAGCAATAGAACTCACATCTTCATTCTCTGATTGAGTAAAAGAAAGTACTTGTTGCTTCATCATTGGATTTTGACCAAGGCAAGCTTCCTTTGCAAACAATTTGCCAAGTGTCGGTTTAGTTGAGTGGTGGTAGACGTCTTGTTTAAAGGCCATGACTCCTTGCAATAGGTGAACTTAGCCATCTTCACACCTTTACTGTCCACAATTTCTTCCATTTCCTTCCAACAAGCAGCAACTTTTTTTCTTTTTTTCCTTTGAAATGCATTAGTTTCTTGTTCTTGAACCCCTTCTTCTACTATTTGTTCTTTGCTTTGGCTAGCATATTCGTCATTTTTTCCCATATCTATCTCATTTAATTGAAGTAACCCATCATCAAAAGAGCTATTGGCCATTCCCGGACTTGTAGAAGAACCTTGAAATGACGAAAATGGAGGACTTGACATACCTATCATGCAATAAATGAGCTCAAATTAATCATTTTAGATATTCATAAACAAAGAACAAGAACAGAAATATAAAACAATCTTTATAAATGACATATGAAATGATACTCAAACAAAGATAAAAACATCTATTTATCACCAAATACAAGGGGACAGAAAAAAATTTAAAATTTACTGCATTTAGATGATAATATAAAATAAACACTACATCTCAACAGTACACTACTAAAATCTTGAACTGGAACATCCTTTTTCAGATCAAAGGATACAAAATAATCCTTATACCAAGTTCTTCAGTTAACGCCAGCCTCATCAATCACAATTCCAATACAAATGGCAGACTAAAGGGAATTGGTAAAGCAAACCAGAATCATATGGAACCTCAGTTCATAAACATCAATTCATGAGTAATCTAACATGCTCCTAAAAGATCCAACTGCCCAAAATTTAAACAAGATTTGAATACAGATCTGTATATCTAAGCAATAAAACAAAAAGGATTTAAGGAATAGAAGCACAAACCAGAAAATGGAAGCAAAATTTGACGTTCCCTCGGTATCAGAGATGTTGAAGAATGGCAGGGAAGTGTGCGCCGTTGTTCGTCTCAGGCGATAGAAGTTTCTGTCGTGCCTCTGGTAGCAGTGAGAGTGAAGAATAGCGGGGGAGAGCGCGCTGTTCTCCGTCTCAGACGAGACGTGTCCGTAATTGTTGGTCTGTCTCTCAGACGGCGATGAAGTCGGGAGGACAGATTTGAGGTGTCACGGGACTCACGGCCGAAGAGTCTTGAGGAGAGGTGATCGTGAGGGTGAAGAGTCTGAAGACTCTGAACAGAAGGGAGGCCGTGAGGGTGAAGACTGAAGACTCTGAAGAGAGGTGACGAGTGAGAGGTGAGGAGATTGGAGTGAGACGGCGTCACGACGGCTGCGAATCTGCGAATTGCACGATGGAAGAAAAGAGAAGACTCAACAAGACTAACCCTACTGATATTTAATTATTATAAAATATAAATAATAAAATATATATAATAAATATAATATAATTATTTTTTATAAAATATATGTGTTCGCGAACATTCGAATATGTTCGCGAACATGTTCGTGTTCGTTCGATTAATAAACGAACATAATTTTTTGTTCGAGTTCGTTCGTTTATTAAATAAACGAGCCTTAATCGAACACGAACGAACGCGAACGAGCTTTTGTTCGCGAACGTTCGGTTCGAATTCAGCTCTACCTATAGGTGAACGAATGATACTTGATAGAGCTAAGAAGGCGGCAATGATGAAAGCATTCCGTGTAGATGATGGCAATGATTCGGAGACGAATCCTTTTCATGAAGGGGCATATGATGGGACTCTGCTTCATCATAGAGGTCAAGATAAAGGAGGGGGAGGTGTGGCCTTGTAAGGACAAGGACCGGCGACGAAGACGGACGAAACTACACCAAAAAGGAGGCCACCAGAGGATGGTTAACGCCAGCTCCAAGCAGCCAAACCGGCACCGGCTTCATTTTTCTCAACAATGGATTCATCTGGCTTTCAACGGTTCGAAGGCAGAACACAGCCGGCGCCGGCTGTAGTGCCCAAATCGGTGCCGGTTACACCCTGGGCAGCCGACGACAGCTCTGCGTTGTTAATATTTTCTCCGGTATTCTTCAATTTTAATTTCTTGTAAAGACTTATTATGACCCAAAGCTCTAATTAAACCTCAGGGATTACTTAGCTAGGGTTAGGATAGTATAAATAGCACATTTAGTGATTTGAAAACACAATTCACTTCACTTTAATTCAAATTTCAGAGAGAATCTTGAGAGGCCCTAGCCTCCTTGTTCATCTTGTTCAAGACCAAGCTTAAGGGCTAGTCCTCCTTTTGTAAGAGTTTATAAATCTTTTGGATAATCCAATGTTTTTTTCTTTGAATGGGTCTTAGTTGCTTTGTTCTTCCAAGGTTTGATTGAAATTCAATATTTGGGTGCCTATTTTCTCTATTCTATTTGTTCTTGTTTGCCTTTGTTGCTTCAGGGTTGTTATGGTGAGATTATAGTAGAACTTTCTACTCATCCTGAGGGTCTTTGAGGCTTTGTTCTTCAAGGGTTTGAAAGAGTGTAGGTAGTTATTTGGTTTTCTCCTTTTTGGTCACAAGAGTCTCTATTTTTTTATCCTTTGAGTTGAGCTGAAACATAGCTAACAAAAACACCCATAACACCAAGAAAAGCCACCAAGAATTCATATTAATAAATTATAACTAATTATAATTTGTCCATAACAACTTCTCTTTCTTTAAATTAACCCCACTATGTTATCAAATAACATCTTGAGTATATAATCCTCTGTTGTGTGTTATTTATTAGGTTTTCTAGTCAATTGGTAGAGAACATGAATTAAGACAAATATCTTTGAGATTAATAATCCATAATTAATTAGAATTAATCATATTAATTCAAATCAGGATTGGTTTATTAATTCATCAATTAATAAACCAATATTCCCAGATCATGAGCGGTATCTAACAACACATCATGACCACCGAAGAGTCCAGGAAGTCAAGTGGCTTGACATGAACCCTTCAATAACAAACTGTAGTGCAATTAACTCCTTTCGCCATACAATATCTCATTTAATTTGGAGTAAGAAATTAGTGCCAACTCCCTCAAGAATTAATTCTGGCCCAGATACAATAGTACTTGTACTTGGAACCCACTACTCTAGATGTGTATCAATTGAAACTATTTCTAATACACAATCGCCTTGGCCAAGGACTTCTTGAGTAGTAATTCCTACAAGTGGCCATGAGATATTTGCCCCTACTATTAGGAGTGGTGAACCCTTTATTGACCCTCACAATTACTTTTGTTTACCTCACAATGTACCCAATATCTATCCCACAGGTAGCCCTTAATCGAGTTCTGGAGATTGAAATCAAAATAGAATGCTCAACAAACAATGTACCTTGGAGATCTCGAATCTAAGGATATTTGCACGTTTACTATATTGAGATTATATCACTGGCACTAAATAGTTATCCATGTGATTATCTCAAAGTTAGGACATCCAATGAACTTATTCCATTAACAAATATCCGTATGTTAACTTTGAGTATCTCAATACTCACGGATATGAGAACCACTGCGTGAGCAAATCAGGAAGTCTAACACATACTAGTCTTAACACATTAATGATGTCCTGTCTCATTAATACTACGATTAGGGACTATTTAAGTACTAACACTATACAGTGTAGTAGGAATCTCATATCATGATCTCTTTAACACAGTGCTGTATTAGAGACTTTATCAAATAGTTATATTACTTAAAAGTAAATAATAGAAACTATGAGTAAATAATGCATTTTATTAAAATAAAATATGTTATATACAATGTACAAGTGATTGCCTCTTAGGCATAACACTAACAAACTCCCACTTGCACTAGAGCCAATCATTCATGTATTTAATACCAAATGACTTAACATGGCAATCATGTTTATTTTGGGATAGTGCTTTTGTAAGCGGGTCAGCGATGTTCTCATCTGTGGGAACTCTCTCTATCTTTACATCAATCCTATCTATGATCTCCCGGATCAGATTATAGCGTCGCAGTACGTGTTTGGATCGTTGATGAGACCATGGCTCCTTTACTTGTGCAATGGCTCTGTTGTTGTCACAATACAAAGTTATTAGACCAACAACACTTGGAACCACACCCAGTTCTGTCACGAACTTTGTGATCCAAACAGCCTCCTTAGCTGCTTTAGAAGCAGCTATGTACTCAGCTTCTGTTATAGTGTTGGCAATAGTCTCTTGTTTGAAACTTTTCCAACTTATTACCCCTCCGTACAACGTAAAGACGTAGCCTGATTGTGATTTGAAATCATCTTTGTCAGATTGAAAACTGGCATCATTATACCCGTTTATTTTCAAATCACCTTCTCCATATACTAAGAACATATCCTTAGTCCTTCGTAAGTACTTAAGAATGTTCTTTACAACCGCCCCATGACCCTCACCAGGGTTAGATTGGTATCTGCTCGTGAAATTGATAGCACAAGATACATCGGGCCTAGTATATATCATAGCGTACATGATAAATCCAACTGCCGAGGTATATGGAATCTTACTCATGCGATCCCTTTCAACTTGTGTCTTGGGAGATATCAACTTTGAAAAGCTTACACCATGTAACATGGGTAAGAATCCCTTTTTGGATTGATCCATGCTAAACCTCTTTACCACTTTATCTATGTATGTAGACTGCGAAAGACCTAGCAACCTTCTAGATCTATCCCAATAGATCCTTATTTCAAGAGTGTAGGTTGCTTCTCCAAGGTCTTTCATGGAGAATTGTTTGTAAAACCAAATTTTAACCGTTTGCAAGATAACTATATTGTTTCCTATTAACAATATGTCATCTACATAAAGCAGTAAGAAAACGATTGCACTCCCACTAACCTTCTTGTATACATAAGGCTCATCTATGTTTTAAATGAAACCAAGCTCTTTGATTTTTTCATCAAAACAGATGTTGCAACTCCTAGAAGCTTGCTTAAGTCCATAAATAGACCTTTGCAACTTACACACCATTGTGCCATCATTGGATGTGAACCCCTCAGGTTGTATCATATACACTTCCTTAGTCAAATTCCCATTTAGGAAGCCGTGTTCACATCTATTTGCCAAATCTCATAATCATGATGAGTAGCAATGGCTAGGAGTATCCTGATGGATTTCAACATGGCTACTGGCGAGAAGGTTTCATTATAGTCAATACCATGTTGTTGACAATAACCCTTCGCCACTAGTCATGTTTTATAGGTAACTAAGTTACCATCCATGTTCGTTTTCTTCTTGAAAACCCACTTACTCCCAATAGGTTTAATTCCTTTAGGTAGATCAACAAAAGTCCATACTTGGTTGTTGAACATGGATTCCACCTCTGACTTTATGGCCTCAAGCCATTTGCCAGATTCTGAACTATTTAGAACACCCTTGTAGGTAGTAGGCTTATCTTTATCTATAAGCAATATGTCATTGTGGTCACTAATAAGAAATTCATATCTCTCAAGTGCCACATGTATCCTACTAAATTTATGAGATTCTTGTGTATTAGAAGGTTCATCTATTCTCTCAACAGATATGGGGTTAGACGGTTGATCCTCGTTTGTTTGATCTTCATGAACATCACAAAGTTCAATCTTACTCCCACTATCCCCTTTAAGCATGTACTCCTTCTCTAAAAAGACGGCACGCTTCGAAACAAACAATTTATTTTCAGAGGGTAAGTAGAAGTAATATTCGAAAGATTCTTTTGGATATCCGACAAAAAAATATTTGTCAAACTTACTATTAAGTTTATTTGACTATGACTTTTTGACAAAGGCAGGACAACTCCATACTCGCAAGTAAAATAACTTTGGTCTCTTACCAAAGAACATCTCAAATAGGGCAGTATCAATCGATTTTGTCAAAACTCTGTTTAGTATATAAACAAAAGTCTCTAGTGCATACCCCCAAAATGATTTTTGTAGGTCTGCAAAAGCCATCATGGTTCGTACTATGTCTAGAAGGGTTTGATTCTTTCTCTCAGATGAACCATTATGTTGAGATGTATGTGGTGGAGTCCATTGAGATAATATCTCATTATCTCTAAGATAACTCAAAAACTCTTGGCTCAAGTATTCTCCTCCTCGATCAGATCTTAGAGTCTTAATACTTTTGCCAAGTTATTTCTCTATTTCATTCTTGAGGTCTTTGAACCTTTCAAAGGCCTCAGATTTGTATTTCATTAAATATAAATACCCGTATCATGAGAAATCATCAATAAATGTTATGAAATAGTTATAACCTCCTTTTACTTGTATTGACATTGGGCCATATATATCAGAATGTATGAGTTCTAATAACTACTTGGTCGATTCTCCTTTTCCTAGAAAAGGAGTTTTAGTCATTTTACCTAGTAAATAAGACTCACATATGCCATATGATTCATAATCAAATGACCCTAAGTCACCAAGCTTGTGTAACTTAGAAACACAATTTTCATTTACATGGCCCAAACGACAATGCCATAAGTAAGATGTGTTAGAGTTATCTATTTTAGGTTTCTTATTATTTATATTGAGAATTGAATTATCCAAGTCTAGAACATATAAACCATTAACCAGAGTTGCTAAACTATAGTGAATATCATTTAATGAAAAAGAACAACATTTATTCTTAAATATAAAATAAAATCCATTTAAGTCTAAATATGCTACTGAGATAATGTTTTTCATTAAAACTGGTACAAACTAACAGTTTTGTAGTTCTAGAATTAATTCCGAAGGCAGGTTCAGCTCGTATGTCCCCACATCAAGTGCAACAACCTTTGCCCCATTTGCAGTACGTAGGGTCTACATCGCCTTTCTCTAGCCTTCTACTGCTCTATAGTTCCTGCAAGTTATTGTACAAATGAGATCCACATCCAGTATCTAATACCCATATCTCATTTCTAAATGCAGTATTTATCTCAATCATAAACATACCTGGAGAAGAAGTAGAAGTGCTTGTAAGCTTCTCCTTCTGCTTCTTATCCTTAATGGTTTTTAAGTAGGCTTTGCAGTTGTACCTCAAGTGGCCTATCTTCCCACAATAATGGCATGGGCCCTTGGTAGCTGCGTCCTTTTTGTTCACACCACCTTTGGGCTTCATGGGAACTTTCTTCTTCTTCTTTTGAACTTTCTTCTTAGAAGAGGAAGATTCTACTATTAAAACTACATTGGAATCCTTCTCCACGGAGGACTCCGCAGTTTTGAGAAGATTGATCAACTTGGGAATGGTGGATTCAATCTTGTTCATTTGATAGTTAATCACAAATTATTAGAAACTTTTAGGCAATGATTGTAGAATTAAGTCAAAACTTAAGTCATGATCCATTGCAAACCCGAGAGATCCAAGCTTCTCTATTATGCCCAGCATCTTCAGCCCATGA
This sequence comes from Voacanga thouarsii, assembly GCA_026120185.1. NCBI lineage: Eukaryota > Viridiplantae > Streptophyta > Magnoliopsida > Gentianales > Apocynaceae > Voacanga > Voacanga thouarsii. Next base: position 3,352,595 of record JANUWF010001049.1, on the reverse strand, counting down.
GTAGCCACAAAAGAACCCTCTGCCATTTTGTACCAGAATAGTTACTTCGAGATCTCGTATCTCTCAGTTCTAGTTTAGGCATCAAACAGCTCTCGAAGATGTAAAATGATTGATTGAGCATCCATATGCTCGTGCTGTTTTTGCAACTCAAGAGTCATGGATACCAGCATAATGCATGATGTTGTATCACTATCCTTCTTGTGTCTTCTGTGGACAGCATACTCATCAGCATGAGCATCTTGAGCTGGTGGTGGCGGAATAGGAGCATCTAACACGTAGAGCAACTTTTCTAAATTGAAAATGATTCTCAAATTTCCATACTAGTTGAGATAGTTTGATTCGGTTAACTTCTTGGTTTCCAAGATACTACATAAGTTCAAGTTTGCTGACATGATGCAAGTGACCTAGATGGGAAAGCCCGTTGGAAGCTTTCCTAGTGGACCGGTATCCAAATTCCTCAAAAACAGCCTTGGGTTTACCCAAGAAGCCAGCCTGAAGTTCATTGGCAGGTATCCAATACCAATTATGTCATATATAACTACCGGGTCATTGGGTGATTAACAGCTTTTAATCTTAAAGCCTTTTGGGCTACCTCAACTTTTTCTCTAAATTTCTTTATGCTTGAATTTGCCCAACTAGGATAAAGAATTTAGTTAAATCTGACTCATTAATCAGGATTTTAATTCCATAGCTCGAACATGCCCAATGTCAAGTAGGCTTGGGTTTGCCCAACAACCTGGTCTCAAAAAAGGACTCTCGTTCTTACTATATTAACAGAAGGAATTAGGTTTAATATTAATTGAGGGATTTCTTCATTTTAGTGATTTTATTGAATGACATGCATAAAAATTAATAAATCACATAATTGATAATCATTGTAATAAAGTGATTACGTGGTATGGTTATGGACTGTACCCTAAATTAATTTCTTTGAGCCATAAAAGAAATTAATATAGTTAACCTTATGTGTTTATGCATGATTTAAGTAGAATGTCTTACCTTCTTGCCTTATTTTGGTTCCCATCTCCAGAATAGAATAATTCTACTCTTATATAACCTATGTAAACTAATTACATAATTTCCTAAAGTGAGAAAACCTCGAGTTACATTCGAGGGGAGTTAGATGAGATGAGAATTAAACAAGAATTTTAGAGAAGGCAGGACACGCAAGTCCTATTTCATAAAAAACTAAAACTGTAAAATGCATGAACTGATATAATTGGTTTTAGTCTATAACCATCAACCATGCCATTAACTATACTTAAACAACATAAACATATACTTTTATTATTCCCAAATCACTATTTTGGAAAAATAAAACAAATTCTTAAATCAATATTTTAGAAAAATACATTATTTTAAATTTTCAAAATCACTATTTTGAAAAATAAAATTGTTTGTCTCAAAACTAATTTTGAGAAAATGCTTTTGGGTCACGTATTTGGCAACGAAAATGGCAGTCTTGTTGGCCGGTCAGCGAGCGGGGCCTAGAAAAATTTTTATTTTACCGCCTCTCATCAAATGAGATTTTTCCCATTCAAAATTCTATTCGAGGAATTTTTTTAAAAAAAAATTGTTGGTTCGTGCAAAACAGAGTAGAACCAGCGCTGGTTTGAAGGCCAGAGCCGGCACCGGCTCTGGTTTGGTTTTAAGAAAAATTTCCTTCCAAAAACAAATTCAAGACGTTCACAAAACCGCACGGAACCAGCGCCGGCTTGGAGGCCAGAGCCGGCACTGGCTGTAGTCGGGAACAGTGGCGGTGATTTTGAAAATTTTCCAGAAACAATTTCTAGTGCCCTAATCTTTTAAAACAGATTAGTGAGAACAATTCTCAGCAGAATTTTCTGTTTTGAAGCTCAAAACAACAACCAATTTGTTAGTTTAAACAAAACCAAAATAGAAAACGATTTTCTGCAAAAAATTATGAGCACCTAAAGAAAGCATCTTTTTAAAATACACTGTAACTTTAACACAATCATATTGTTCTACGGACCCAACCCATGATGCTCGAAACAATTTCGAATTGAGTGAACAATTTTCACAGCAAACAAAGATAAACACGAATACATGAAAATAGTTTTTCATGCCAAAAATAATGTCCGTAGACCACACAAAGCATGGCTCTGATACCACTGTTGGGTATCTCAGGCTCGTATCCTATACGGTGTAGCAGAAAATAAAACGAGATACTATCTCAGGACTCACATATATGTGGAAAACAAGACAAAAATAGATTAAAGGTAATAGCTTTTTACCTTTGTTTGATAATCCAAAGAACAAAAATTTCTTCTTCAAGTCGAGGCGCGATCTAGCAATCCTCTTGATCCAACTTCATGAGAGTTGAACGTCTAACCACTATAATTACAGTGTGTAATTAACTCTAACAATAATCCACACAGAGGAATATTGAAGCACTAAAATTTTCTGTGCTATCAGAAAAAGATGGTGGCTAGGGTTCTTCACAAGAACAATCGAGAGAGAGAGAAGAAGAAGAGAAGGTTTTATGTTGCCTAGAGTGTCCGTTTTTCCAATCTCAGTGAAGGTTTCGATTATATCATATATTTAACCAAAAAATCCTACTAAAACTGAGAATTGTAATCCTATTAGAATTCCCTAATTGTAATTGGAAACATTCAGTTCTCACAATTACAATTTAGACCATAAATTATAACTAATTATAATTTGTCCACAACAACTTCTCTTTCTCCAAATTAACCCTACTATGTTATCAAATAACATCTTGAGTACATAATCCTGTATTGTGTGTGACCTATTAGGTTTCTCAGTCAATTGGTAGAGAGCATGAATTAATCCAAATGTCTTTGAGATTAATAATTCATAATTAATTAGCATTGATCCTATTAATTCTAATCAGGATTGGTTTATTAATTCATCAATTAATAACCCCATATTCACATATCATGAGCGGTATCTAGCAACACATCATGACCATACAAGAGTCCAAGAAGTCAAGTGTAACACCCCGCTACCTATGCCCAACAAGGCCAGGGATGTTGCCCCATCCAAAGGACAAGGGGTCTTTATAACTAGGTCACACAAACACAAATGAAACCAATACTTTAAAATTGAACTTATTACAACCCAAAAATTTAGGAATAAATCCAAAATAAATTGAATACAATCGTCTCTCAAAGCAACACATAAAATAAATAAAACAAAGTCTTCAAGAAGGAAACAAATATAGCTACTCATCTCCACAGTAGGATCAACCTAAAAACATGGCATAAAAGGTGATGAGATAAAAATCTCAGTAAGCCTGTGTGTACTTTGAGTGTTTCAAGTAAAACAGTTCATGAATGCAGGTTGTAAAAATTGCATAAGAGAAAGTGTTGGCAAGCAATAAATAAGGTTAAAAATAAAGAGTGGTGTTTTGCTTTTCAAACCATACATGTGCACAAGAAGTACAACCACTCAAATGGGTAGCCACGGTTTACCACACGTTAGGCCCTATGACCATATAACAGTCAGAATGCCACACTTTGTGCAGACTGACAAAAGGTAGGTATACGGCCTACCGGGTAAGATACTCTCCTTCTCAACACCCAAACTTACCGATTGTCCACTCCGAAAACTCACAATCCACATGACTGAAACATGCTAGCTCAGATCGGCATGACCTACTAGACTGGCATCCTATCCGGGAAGGACTCACCTCTCAGAGGTGGCCACCTACTAAGAGACTTACCCTAACCCTTCAAAGGCCAGTCCTAGTAGTCTACCCTTATTGAGTACTCAACACTGTTTGTCCCACTTGGGAGAAAACTGATAAAACATTGCTTTATTTAGAAATAGCAATTAAGGGTTTCTAAAATTCTTGTCAAAGTTGGGTTTTAGAAAGAGTTTAATATTTATGCAAAACTGCTTATTTAATTTTCAAATGATTTACTTGACTGAAATAAAAGGAAAATAGTCCTTAATTGCCTTTACAAAATTAGTGTTCATACACTTCGCATTTAGCTTGCCATAAAGACCTTTTGTCATCAAATAAATTTATGCAGGAGCTTACCTGATCCTTTGCTTGAGCAAATTCAAAATCTTCCAAAGCTGACCTAATCCCGCCTAGGGTAAACACAAACTATATGGTTATACTTAAGCCACTTTTACTTCCATAAGTAATCCTAGTTCAACTTATTACAATCATGACCCTAATGTCCTAAGCTTTAAGTCTAGGTGATAAAGCCTTTTATAAAATAAGTCTAGCTTGACAAGTTAAAATAACTAGTGATAAGTTAAAATAACCAGGGTTTGTAAAGTAATTACTAATAAGTTATAGGTTCAAATATTAAATCTTGAGTGTTGTTAATAAAAAAAATAAACTAGGGTTTAATTGATGATGAATCCTAAGTCCTAGATGTTAGTGTTGTGGCCATAGAGGCAATCACTTGTACCATGTATATTGCATATTAAATTAATAAGAGGCATTCTTTATCTTTCAATTTGATTGTTATATCTAACTATGTGTACAAACCGTTAGATAAAGTCCCGAGTACAACACAGTGTTAAGGAAATCATGATAGAGATCATGATGTGAGATTCCTACTACACTATGCAGTGTTTGTACTTAAATAATCCCCAGTCATACTATTAATAAGATGGGACATTATTAATACGCCAAGATTGGCACATGTTATATCTCTTGATTGGATCAAGCGGTGGTTCTCATATCCGTGGGTATTGAGATACTCAGGATTAACATGTGGATGCTTGTTTTGAAACAAGTTCATTGGATGACCTAACTATGAGATAATCACTTGGATAACTATTTAGTGCCAGTGATAGAATCTCATTATAGCAAGTGTACAAGTATCCTTAGACTTGAGATCTCCAAGGTACTTTGTTTATCGAGCGTTGTACTTTGATTCTAACCTTTGGAGCCTTAACTAGGACTGCCTATGGGATGGATATTGGGTACAACGTAAAGTAAACGAAAGTAGTTGGGAGGGTCAATAAAGGATTCACCACTCCTAATAGTAGGAGAGTATATCTCAAGGCCACTTGTAGAAACCATTACTCATGAAGTCCTTGGCCTAGGGGACTATGTGATGGAAATGGTTCCAATTGATACACATATCGAGTAATGGATTTCTTGAACAAGTACTAAAATATTCGGGCCAGAATTAACAATATTCTCAAGGGAGTTGGCACTAATTCCATGCTCTAGACCGAATGAGATATTGTATGTTGAAAGGAGTTTATTGCACTGATAATTTGCTATTGAAAGGTTCATGTCAAGCCACTTGACGTTCTGCACTTTTGGGTGGTCAAGAGTCATTGCTAGATGTCGCTCTTGATATGCTAAATATGAATTTATTAATTAGAGAATTAATAAATTTAATCCTTTATTTTATTAAGAATTATTAATTCTAATATTATTAGAATTAATTCATACTATGCTACCAATATGACCAGGAAACCTAATGGGTCACACACAGTAATGGTTTGAATGTTTAAATATATTATTTGATAATATTGTGGGGTTAATTAAGAGAAGGGAATATATTTATAGGTGAATTATAAGTTTGTTATAATTCATGGGACCTAATTGTAATTAAGTAAACTTCAAGGACCATTTTGTTGACAATTGGACGTTGAATGACTAAGTTGCAATTTATGGTAATTATAAATCTATAAATATAAGGAAACGGTTTCCTTAGGATTTGAGACAGACTATTCATGCAATAATAGAGAAACCGTTTCTCTGCCTCTCTCTTGATCAAACCCTAGTCGTCTCTCTTCTTGATCAAAACCCTAGCCTCCCGAATTCTACTAGCATAGAATTGTGAGATTGTGAGCATTCAACCTTGTGTGGATTATCATTAGAGGGAGTTCTTTCTTGGACTTCAGTTGAGCTACAGTGAACGGTTTTGAATAATCTGGATCGCGCCTGCTTTCTTGTTTCTGAAATTTTTGAATTTCGGCTTCACGAGGTAATAAACACAATCTTCTCCTTTTTCCCGTTTCTATTGCAAACCCGTGATCCATGGCTTGGATTTCTTGTTGTTTTCCGCTGCGCTTAATCTGATTATGCATGATAGAAATCCTACAGTGGTATCAGAGCCAACGGGTTTGTGTTTTAATTGGATGTTTTATTGCTTTGAATTGTTCAGGCATATAAATTGCAAGATTACAGCATGTTAATTGTATGATCATGTCTGCTGGTTTGTATGTAATCGTCTAGGTTTTGTTTTGAATAATCTGGGTTGCAGAAATCATTTCTGCGTTGTGGGTTTTATGCTTTTGAAAATATTGCAGAATGGTTCTGCGTCTGTGTTCAGGTTTTGGCTTCAGTTGATGTTCATCCTGTAATTACGCCTTCCGTTTAACAATTTGGATTGTTAAATTGATTGTGAGAATGATCACAATGGTTTGTTAATAAAGATTAACAAAGATCAACGTCAAAAACTGGTTTTGAGACGTTATCGTTGCGTGACGGGACCCAGAAGCATTTTCTCAAAATTAGTTTTGAGACAATCAATTTTATTTTTCAAAATAGTGATTTTGAAAATTTAAAATTAATGTATTTTTCTTAAATGTTGATTTTAGAATTTGTTTTATTTTCCCAAAATAATGATTTTGGGATAATAAAAGTATATTTTTATTTTGTTTAAGCATAGTTAATGGCATGGTGGATGGTTATGGATTAAAACAAACTATATCTGTTCATGCATTTTTTACCGCTTTGTTTTAATGAAATAGGGCCTGCGTGTCCTGCTTTCTCTCAAATTCTGATGTAATTCTCTTCTCATCTAACTCTCCTTGAATGTAACTCGAGGTTTCTACTTTTAGGAAATTATGTAATTAGATTATATAGGTTAGATTGAGGTTGAATTTTATTTTCAAGATTTTGAAGATGGCGTTCAAGATAAGGTGAGATGGTAAGACCCACTACCTGTATCATGCATGAACACATAGGGTTGACCATATTAATTTCCTTGGTGGCTCGAGGAAATTAATTTACAAAGTCTATAACCATGCCACGTAATTTTTTATTACCATGTTTATCAATTTATGCTGCTTATTGATAAATTGTATGCATGCCTAACAATGAGACCACTAAAAGGAATAAATCCCTCAAATAATATTAAATCTAATGCCTTCCATTAATATAGTGAGAACAAGAGCTCTTTTTCGAGACCAGGTTGTTGGGCAAACCTAAGCCTACTTGACATCGAGTATGTTCAAGCTATAGAATTTAAATTCATGTTAATGGGTTGGATTTAACTAATTTCTTTATCCCGGTTGGGCTAACCTAAGCATAAAGAAAATTAGAGGCAAAGTTGGGCTAGTATTTGATACTTTAATGATTAAAAGATGTTAATCACCCAATGATTCAGTAGTTACTTTTTGATGTAATTGGTTTTGGATACCTACCACTGAACTTAAGAGTGGCTTGTTGGGCTAACCTAAGGTTATTCTTAAGGAATTTGGATACTGATCCACTAAGAAAGTTTCCAACGGGCTTTCCCGAGTCAATAGTGAGGGCTATTGGTTTGAGTAAAATAGTGGAATAATTATGCGCTTAATTAATGACCTAATTAATTGCATTGCATTTGCATATACATGTTCTAATAATTCTATCTTTACATCTAGGTCATTTGCATCATGTCGACAAATCTAAACTTGCGTAGCATCTTGGAAACAAACAAGCTCACTGAATCAAACTATTTGGACTGGTATAGAAACTTGAGAATCGTTCTCAAGTCGGAAAGTTGCTCTACGTGCTAGAAGCTCCTATTCCGCCACCTCCAGCTCAACATGCTCCTGCTGAAGAGCATGCTGTCCACAAGAAGCACAAAGAAGATAGCGACACAGCATCTTGTATCATGCTTACGTCAATGTCTCCTGAGCTGCAAAAACAGCATGAGCATATGGATGCTCAATCAATGATCCTCCATCTTAGAGAGCTGTTTGATAAACAAGCTAGAACAGAGAGATATTAGATCTCTAAACAACTGTTCCATGCTAAGATGGTTGAGGGTGCTTCAGTGGCCACTCATGGGCTGCAGATGTTGGGCTACATTGAAAAACTTGGGTCTCTTGGGTTCGTAATGGATCATGACTTAAGTATTGACTTAATTCTACAATTATTACCAAGTAGTTTTTCGCAGTTTGTGATCAACTACCACATGAATAATGTTGAGACCACAATACCTGAGCTAATCAATCTGCTTAAGACTGTTGGGTCCTCTATGAAAAAGGATGATAAGGTAATCTTGTTAGTAGGTTCTTCATCTTCTAAGAAAAAGGTTTCTAAGAAGAAGAAGAAGAACACTCCTACTAAGCCCAAATGAGGTGTCAAGAAGAAGGAGGCTGCCCCTAAAGGCCCATGTCATCATTGTGGCAAAATGCGCCATTGGAGGCGTAACTGCAAGGCCTACTTGGAGACTGTGAAGGAAAAGAAGGAGAAGGAGAAGCTTGCAAGCACATCTACTTCTAATCCTGGTATGTTTATGATTGAGATTAATACTGCCTTTAATAATGAGATATGGGTATTGGATACCGGTTGTGGATCTCATTTATGCAATAATTTGCAGGGATGAAAGGACAGTAGAAGGTTAGAGAAAGGTGACGTGGACCTACGAGCTGCAAATGAGCAAAGGTTGCTGCACTAGTTGTGGGGACTTATCATCTCAATCTACCTTCTGGATTAGTTTTAGACCTACAAAACTGTTATTTTGTACCAGTTTTGTTGAAAAATATTATCTCAGTTGCTTGTTTAGACTTATTCGGATTTCATTTAAGTTTTAAGAATAAATGTTGTTCTTTCTCATTAAATGATATTCATTATGGTTCTGCAACTTTGATCAATGGTTTATATGTTCTAGACATGTATAATCCAATTCTCAATATAAGTAAAAAGAAACATAAAAAGGATAACTTAATCTAATCTTACTTATGGCATTGTCATTTAGGCCATGTAAATGAAAAACGTGTGTCTAAGTTATACAAATTAGGTGACTTAGGGTCATTTGATTACGAATCATTTGACACATGCGAATCTTGTTTACTTGGAAAAATGGCTAAAACTTCTTTTTCAAGAAAAGGAAAAAGGGCAAAAGAGTTATTAGAACTCGTACATTCAGATGTATATGGCCCAATGTCAATACAAGCAAGAGGAGGTTATCAATACTTCATTACCTTTATTGATGATTATTCTCGATATGGGTATTTGTATTTGATAAAATACAAATCTGAAGCCTTTGATTGTTTCAAAGACTTCAAGAATGAAGTAGAGAAACAACTTGGCAGAAGTATTAAAGCTCTTAGATCCGATCGAGGAGGTGAATACTTAAGTCAAGAGTTTCTAAGTTATCTAAGAGATAACGAAATATTATCTCAATGGACTCCACCATATACACCTCAACATAACGGTGTATCTGAGAGAAGGAATCGAACCCTTCTAGACGTAGTAAGGACCATGATGGCTTTTGCAGACCTACCAAAATCGTTTTGGGGGTACGCACTGGAGACTGCTGTTTACATTTTAAACAGAGTTCCGTAAAAAAACGGTTGATACCACTCCTTATGAGTTATTCTTTGGTAAGAGACTAAAGTTATCTCATTTAAGGATTTGGGGTTGCCCTGTTTTTGTTAAAAAGGTAATGTCAGACAAACTTGAAAGTAAGTCTGACAAATGTTTGTTTGTTGGATATCCAAAAGAATCGTTTGGATATTACTTCTATCTTCCTTCTAAAAATAAAGTTTTTATTTCAAAACATGTTATCTTCTTAGAGAAGGAGCACATGTTCAAAGAAGATAGTGGGAGCAAGCTTGAACTTAGTGAAGTTCAAGAAGAGCAAACAAATATTGATCAATCTTCTGAACCTGTATCTATTCAAATAAATGAACCTTCTAACACACAAGAGCCTCGTAGGTCAAGTAGGATACGAGTGGCACCTGAGAGATATGGATTTCTCATAAGTGACCATAATGGCATATTGCTCATAGATGACGATGAGCCTACTACTTACAAGGATGTTCTGAATAGTTCAGAATCTGACAAATGGCTCGAAGCTATGAAGTCAGAGATGGATTCCATGTATGACAACCAAGTATGGACTTTGGTTGATCCACCTGAAGGAATCAAGCCTATAGGGTGTAAATGGGTTTTCAAAAAGAAAACTGACATGGATGGTAATGTGGTTATCTATAAGGCTCGCTTGGTAGCAAAAGGTTATCGTCAACGACAAGGTATTAACTATGACGAAATTTTTTCACCAGTTGCGATGTTGAAATCCATAAGAATACTCCTAGCCATTGCCGCTCATTACGATTATGAGGTCTGGCAAATGGATGTGAAAATAGCTTTCCTTAATGGAAACCTGATTGAGGAAGTGTATATGACACAGCCTGAAGGTTTCATATCCAAAGATAGCACAAAGGTGTGCAAGTTGCAAAGGTCCATTTATGGACTTAAGCAAGCATCTAGGAGTTGGAATATCAGTTTTGATGAGACAATTAAAGAATTTGGTTTCATTCAAAATATGGATGAACCTTGTGTGTACAAGAAGGCTAATGGGAGTAAAGTTGTTTTCCTATTGCTTTATGTAGATGACATATTGCTTATAGGAAATGATGTTTCCACTCTTCAATCAGTGAAGATTTGGTTGTCCAATATGTTCTCCATGAAAGATCTTGGAGAAGCAACCTATATTCTGGGAATAAAGATCTATAAAAATAGATCTAGAAGGTTGCTAGGTCTTTCACAGTCTACATACATAGACAAAGTGATGAAAAGGTTCAGCATGGATCAATCCAAAAGAGGATTCTTACCTATGACACACGGTGTAAGCCTTTCAAAGTCAATGTCTCCAAAGACACAAGTTGAAAGGGATCACATGAGTAGAATTCCATATGCTTCGGCAATTGGGTCTATCATGTATGCTATGATATGTACTAGGCCCGATGTATCGTGTGCTCTTAGTTTGACGAGTAGATACCAATCTAATCCTAGAGAGGGTTACTGGGCAGCTATAAAGAATATCCTTAAGTACTTACGAAGGACTAAGGATGCATTCTTGATATGTGGAGATGGTGATTTACAAGTAAGAGGGTATACTGATGCTAGCTTTCAGTCTGATAAGGACGACTTCAAATGACAATCTGGCTACGTATTTACATTAGGTGGTGGGGCAGTTAGTTGGAAGAGCTCCAAACAAGAGACTACTGCCGATTCGACTACTGAAGCAGAGTACATAGCAGCTTCCGAAGCGACTAAAGAAGAAGTATGGATCAAGAAGTTCATCACCGAACTTGGAGTGGTGCCCAGCATTGTTGATTCGATACCTTTGTATTGTGACAACAATGGAGCCATTGCACAGGCAAAGGAACCACGATCTCATCAACAATCCAAGCATGTACTTAGACGCTATCATCTGATTAGAGAAATCATAGATAGAGGAGATGTAAAGATAGAGAGAATTCCCATGGATCAGAACATAGCTGATCCACTCACTAAAGCGCTTTCCCAGAAGAAACATGATAAATATGTTGAGTCATTTGGTATTCGATACATGAATGATTAGCTCTAGTGCAAGTGGGAGTTTGTTAGTGTTGTGCCCTAGAGGCAATCACTTGTACCATGTATATTGCATATTAAATTAATAAGAGGCATTCTTTATCTTTCAGTTTGATTGTTATATCTAACTATGTGTACAAACCGTTAGATAAAGTCCCTACTACAACACAGTGTTAAGGAAATCATGATAGCGATCATGATGTGAGATTCCTACTACACTATGCAGTGTTTGTACTTAAATAATCCCCAGTCATACTATTAATAAGATGGGACATTATTAATACGCCAAGACTGGCACATGTTATATCTCTTGATTGGATCAAGTGGTGGTTCTCATATCCGTGGGTATTGAGATACTCAGGATTAACGTGTGGATACTTGTTTTGAAACAAGTTCATTGGATGACCTAGCTACGAGATAATCACTTGGATAACTATTTAGAGCCAGTGATAGAATCTCATTATAGCAAGTGTGCAAGTATCCTTAGACTTGAGATCTCCAAGGTACTTTGTTTATCGAGCGTTGTACTTTGATTCTAATATTTGGAGTCTTATCTAGGACCGCCTATGGGATGGATATTGGGTACAACGTAAAGTAAACGAAAGTAGTTGGGACGGTCAATAAAGGATTCACCACTCCTAATAGTAGGAGAGTATATCTCAAGGCCACTTGTAGAAATCATTACTCATGAAGTCCTTGGCCAAGGCGACTATGTGATAGAAATGGTTCCAATTGATACACATATCGAGTAATGGATTTCTTGAACAAGTACTAAAATATTCGGGCCAGAATTAATAATATTCTGGAGGGAGTTGGCACTAATTTCATACTCTAGACCGAATGAGATATTGTATGTTGAAAGGAGTTTATTGCACTGATAATTTGCTATTGAAAGGTTCATGTCAAGCCACTTGACGTTCTGCACTTTTGGGTGGTCAAGAGTCATTGCTAGATGTCGCTCTTGATATGCTAAATATGAATTTATTAATTAGAGAATTAATAAATTTAATCATTTATTTTATTAAGGATTATTAATTCTAATATTGTTAAAATTAATTCATATTATGCTACCAATAAGACCAGGAAACCTAATGGGTCACACACAATAAAGGTTTGAATGCTCAAATATATTATTTGATAATATTGTGGGGTTAATTAAGAGAATAGAATATATTTATAGGTGAATTATAAGTTTGTTATAATTCATGGGATCTAATTGTAATTAAGTAAACTTCAAAGACCAATTTGTTGACAATTGGACGTTGAATGACTAAGTTGCAATTTATGGTAATTATAAATCTATAAATATAAGGAAACGGTTTCCTTAGGATTTGAGACAGACTATTCACGCAATAACAGAGAAACCGTTTCTCTGCCTCTCTCTTGATCAAACCCTAGCCGTCTCTCTTCTTGATCAAAACCCTAGCCTCCCGAATTCTACGAGCATAGAATTGTGAGATTGTGAGCATTCAACCTTGTGTGGATTATCATTAGAGGGAGTTCTTTCTTGGACTTCAGTTGAGCTGCAGTGAACGGTTTTGGATAATCTGGATCGCGCCTGCGTTCTTATTTCTGAAATTTTTGAATTCCGGCTTTACGAGGTATTAAACGCAATCTTCTCATTTTTCCCGTTTCTATTGCAAACCCGTGATCCATGGCTTGGATTTCTTATTGTTTTCCGCTACGCTTAATCTGATTATGCATGATAGAAATCCTACACTAGATGATATTATTAAATGGTCATTCTTAAATAATATTTTTAAAGTAAATATTAAATTATTGCTAATCTCTTAATTAATAAATAATAGATAATAAATAATTAATAATAAATAAATTTTATGAAATCTTGATTAATAGATAACAAATAAATATAATATTTATGAATATATGGCCTACAATATCATTAATATTTTACCTATTATTATTTATATAAAAGGTTTTATTTATTATTATTTTCATATATAAATATTTATATATTATTTTTAATAAAAAATATCATTTATTTGGCTAAAATATTACTATTTCATTTAATACTTCAATTCCAACACTTCCTAGGGTTTTCAAAATCTTTAAAGCAAAACATAGTATTAATTTTAGTTAACGTAATAAAATTGGCTAAATAAAATAACTTAGGGTCAACAAGGTCATGATCATAATTTTCCTATCGCTAACAAGAATCATGAACATATTCTTCATAATCAAACAACAAACTATTCTATTCATGAATAAAGTCTTAAATCCATACCTACCATCACATGGCTAAATCTCTACTAAGCATAATCATACTCATGGCTTCAATGAAAATAAGAACATAATATCCTATTCACCAAAGGCGACATAATATCTAGCATGCTTAAACATTCATACTCACTTAAGACATGAAGAACATGCATCGATCTACAAGGAATTTCATAATGTTTAATCAAGATCAATCATTCTCATGCTTCAATCTCTACTTCTTCATACATATGCTTATATCCAATCCCCAATCATATTATATCCCTTTCTATCAACGTCTAAGAGACATGACTTTAGAATTAAAGAGAAGGTTAAAGAGAAATACTTGATTGATGACTATCTTGATGAAGATTTAAGAAGATCCACACGCTTGAAAGGCTTGAATCATCCAAGAGAGGAGAAAGAAAACAACCATAGTTGTAGCAACCATTTTGGCCAAGAGAGAGAGAGAGAGAGAGAGAGAGAGAGAGAGAGAGAGAGAGAGAATATTAGTATGACATGTTAAAGATTGAAAGGAAGAAGGTGAACAAAAGTTGTTCTTGGTTACCTTGATGATGTTCTTGAGACTTCAAGGAAAATTCTGGTTTTTGATTCGATTGCAAAATCTTGTTATCGAGATTTGATGTTATAAAATCTAGAAATGGACTCTAGGGAGTATGTAGGTGTGTTCTGCAATTTTTAGGAGGGATTGGAGGTGTTTAGAGTGGTCTTAGGCTTGAAGAAAGGTAGTGTGTGTTCTTGGTGTTCTTAGTGAAAATAGAGAGAATTGGAGAGAAAGTGCTGAAGGGGTTGCTGAAGGGGTTGGCCGAATGATTAAGGGATTTCTGTGATTTAATTTTTAGATTAGGGAGGAGAGGGAAATCTGATTGTTTTGAAATTCAAATGGATGAATTTATGGAGTGTTTTAAGGTAAAAGATATGGTAATCATGTTTGATTGATGGAGGTTCTTTGGAGCTATAATGGAGCCGGCTGGTTTGTTGTGGTTTGCTGAAATGAATGAGGGTTGAAGGAGCTATATGGTTGGCCAAAATACTAATTTCAATTGTGGGAGAATTTCTGGTTTTTGAATCTTAATCCAAGGGTGTTTTCATAGATCAATTGCTGGAATTTTTGAACTTCAATTGAAAGCTTAATTGGAATAATTGAAGGAGGAACTAGAGGAGTGGCTATGGAGGCTAATCGTGTAAGGTCAGTGGAGGGGGTAATGGAGTTTAGTCTATGGATGGACAAAGGTTAACTCATAGAAGTTTGAGATGATTTTCGGACAAGGCTTGAAGAGAGAGCAAGGCAGGAATTTTTCTGGTTTGAGATTCGAATTGTTTGTTGGAATTTGTTGTGCAGTTTTTCTGCAATGTTCCAGCCAATTTGTAGAGAGTATGGAGAGGTATTTAAGGGTCCTTTAAGGCTGGTTTCCAGCCTTGTTTGTGGAGGAAAAACAAAGGTAATTTACTCGTTTGAAGGGTAGAAGAAATAGCTTTGATTTTAGACTGCTATGCATCGAAGCTGTCCAGAATTTTTTTTTTTTTTTTTTTTTGGCACAGCTTTGTGCAGTCCGGTTTTTGGCAAAGAATTTCAGTCTTCAAGCTATATAAGTTGGCCATTTTCCTAGCAACATTTGAGTAAGAAAGATGGTTGAAATTTTCTAAGACTAGGCTGTCCAAGAACCTGGAAAATTTTCAGATTTCTTCCATGGAGAAGATGAACACTATGGAGTGGAGTTTGAAGGTTCAACCATAGAGATTAATTCTCTTGGAAACCTTCCTTAACTCCCTTATTTTCAGCCAAAACTCTAACCTCTAAGAGCCATTGTCGATATTCCAAGGCCCATAAACCTTGCTGAATTTTCTGGAATTAAAATATGGATTTGGATAAATTGAACAAACTTAATTGGTAAATAATTTAAGGTAAGCTGGGGAATAAAAGGACTTGAATCCCTTAAGAATTATTTTAGGACATAAGAATAGGATTAGGGCATTCCCTTCATGTCTCCCCTAGGACAACTCTCCTATTGTTACTTATGGAATACAAGGGACGAAAATCCACCCTTAAATTAAAATAATCATGACAAAAACTTAAATGATGGGATTTAAACTCAAGACCTTAGAGATTAATTCCAAAACTCTAACCACTAAACCACAACAACTCATGTTCTTATTTTCTCTCCCAAATATTCTTCCTATTTAATCCTCAAGCTATCTTTCTATTTTGACCTCAAGCAAAAATTACCATTTTACCCTTTCTACCCAATAATTATAACTAAGCCTTCTAGACTATAAATCATAATTCTAAAGCATATAAAATCATTCAAAAATATATATATTCATGCAAGAAAATATGATAGGCATCCCGACCCCCTTACTCTAGGGTTGGCTTTAGGTGGGGTTTCACATCAAGTGGCTTGACTTAAACCCTTCAATAACAAACTTCAGTACAATTAACTCATTTCACCATACAATATCTCATTCAGTTTGGAGTACAGAATTAGTGCTAACTCCCTCCAGAATTAATTCTGGCCCGAATACAATAGTATTTGAACCAGGAACCCACTACTGTAGATGTGTATCAATTGAAACTGTTTCCACTCAAATGCTACAAGTGGACATGAGATATTCGCTCCTACTATTAGGAGTGTTAAATCTTTTATTGACCTTCTCAACTACTTTCGTTTACCTCACAATGTACCCAGTATCCATCCTATAGGCGGCCCTCGATCGAGCTCCAGAGATTGGAATCAAAGTACAATGCTCAACAAACAAAGTACCTTGGAGATTTCAAGTCTAAGGATACTTACACGTTTGTTATATTGAGATTATATCACTGGTACTAAATAGTTATCCATGTAATTATCTCAAAGTTAGGTCATCCAATGAACTTGTTCCATTAACAAGCATCCATGTGTTAACTTTGAGTATTTCAATACTCACGGATATGAGAACCACCGTGTGATCAAATCTGGAAGTCTAACACATGCTAGTCTTAACACATTAATGATGTCCTATCTCATTAATACTACGATAAGGAACTATTTAAGTACTAACACTATATAGTGTAGTAGGAATCTCATATCATGATCTCTATCATGATTTCCTTAACACAGTGTTGTACTAGGGACTTTATTGAACAATTATATTACTTAAAAGTAAACAAAAGAAACTGTAAGATAAATATTGCCTTTTATTAAAATAAAATATGTCATATACAATGTACAAGTGATTGCTTCTAGGGCATAACACTAACAAAAAATACAAAATTAGCTCCAAATTTCACACATTTTTGCATAAAATTTTAGAAAAGCATTTTTATAAGTGAAATATCAAATAGGAAGGAATGTGACTAGTTATTCTATTAAACGTGCCTTAAATTAACCTCAAATAACTAGAAATATAAAGGTGATTTTAACCCCCATCACATAGGTACTTGTAAAGGAAAGTTTTTATGCCTCGTTTAGCCTTTTTTTTTAACCTGTAAATTTTGGGGATTAAAGAAAGTGATTGCTGGAATAGTTGAGGGGCGAAAAATGACTAAAAGTTAGTATTTTTCCTAAAATTGGTGAACTCCAGAACGGGCTCAATGCCAGGTGGCCTGATCAAACCAGGCGCTAGGTTTGCTTTGCCTAACAGGAGGTCTTGGAGAAACAGTGCAGACCCAGCGCCAAGATGGCCCAATAAACCAGGCACTAGGTCCATTCTGCATAGAGGTGGATGCGTGCAAATTTGTCCAAGAGAAAAGAGAGCACTGCTGAAGTTCTGTACCTTAATTTTTCCTTGATGTAATCATGTTTTAAAATCACTGTATGAAGTTAATTTTTTGCAATAGTTTTATTTATCTATGGATGAATAATTTGCATGAAAATGAGTAGTAAATAGTGGAACCACCATAGGATTAAACAAGATTATTAATTTTTAATTGATGATGTTTAATCCATTTTTTGGTTAGTTAGAAATAAGTGAACAGTTTGAGTATGAAAAAGTTTACTCTTGTTATCATGCGTATTTCATTTTTGTGATCAAATGTGGAAGTTCTTGTGAGACCAAAGTCTCACTAGATAAAACGAGTTTTGATAAAACTTTTAATGTAAAAAATATTAAAATAAAAGGGTTCATGTTATATTCTCTTAAAGGATTTAATCCTTGACATAGAGAATAATGTTAAACTTAAGGTTATTTAGTAAAGTTTTACTTAGTTATTAACTTAAAATAGCAAAATAAATTCAAAGTTTATTCTCTCAAAGCGTTTAATCCTTGACATAGAGAATAATATTGAATTTTAGTTTTTTTTTACTTAAGTTAATGTAACCATAAGATTATAGAAAATGTTTATGGGCCTAAAACTCCATTTTCAATAAAAGATTAAGTGGGAGAGGGGTTCCAACGACCCCATGGCTTCCATCACAACTCTCATTAGAGATAGCGGATTTCCACGTGTCATTTTGAGCATGACCCCCTATAGGATGGATTTTCACAAGTATCTAGAACTAACAGAAGAGTAAGATTAAAAACCTAGGGTATTTGCTAGGATTGATCAACTTACATTGGAGGTTTTTAGTACTAGATTGCCCGTAGGTATTGTGAATCAATGGCCATCCTATCAGTGGAACTTTTTCTAGACCATTATCTATTTAGGAAATTTTGATTCGTGATGATTATGCACTTAATTTAGAATGCTATTAATCTTCTTCTGATGCTCTGTTAGTTTTTTTAAGAGCTAAACTATTTATATTATTGAGAATGGTTTTAAGAGTTATATATTATCAAAGAAATAATATAAAGAATGTGCATTTTTATTTCATGCAAACTAAATGAATGTTTTTTTGCAATATTTCAGAAATGTCTAGTTTTAGTCCATTGTCAATCATTCTCAAGGAGAATAAGTTGACAGGCCCAAATTATGTGGACTAAAAGAGGAACCTGAACATAGTACTTACTGCTGAAGAATACAAGTATGTTCTTACGGATCCCGGTTCTGAGATTGGAGAAGAATGTACTGATCAAGAGGGAGAGGCCGAGAAGCCATGGAAGAAAGCTGATAACATGGCTAAGTGCTATATGTTGGCTTCCATGTCTAATGTGCTCCAATCTAAGCATGAGCACATGACCACTACGTACGACATGGATTTGTTATTACGTACCATGTTTGCTGACATGAGCTGGCCCTCAAGGAAGGAAGCTCTTAGAGCAATTATGAACACTAGGATAGCTGAGGGGGCATCAGTTTGAGAGCATTTGCTCAAGACGATTGCCTACTTCAAGGATGCCGAGATACTAGGCGCAATAATAGATCCTGGGAGCCAAATTGATAGGGTTCTTGACACTCTACCTGATTCATATTTTTAGTTCATGTTAAATTACAACAAGAACAATGTAATACCTCGTATTAAGCTACCTTTATTATGTGGGGAAAGTCATGCATGTCATAGAATTTTTATATTGCATTTGGTAAATTGAATTATTTTAATGAAAATATGAGTTTCATGAGTTTGCTGTTTCAAGTATTAATTTGTTCTGATGTGGTTGTGTTATTTGAGTTAGTTGAGCTTTTGTTTTATTTAGAAGGATTTATTAGAAAGAGATGGAGCAAGTGAATAGGAGTTAAGGGAATTTGTTAGGGGAACATTTAAACAAATGTTGTTGTGATTTAGTGGATAATGCTTGATGTTTAATTCTTCGTGGACTTGAGTTCAAATCCTAGCTATTGCAAATCCTTTCCTTCTTTTTATTTTCTTTTCCCTGATTTTTCTAAGCCTTGGCCGAAATCCTTCTAGAATAGCCGCCACCTTGGAGTGCAATTCCTAAAATTTAGGAGTGTGATTTATCTTGGGAATTATTTTATAAATCATTTGAAAATAAATTAAATCCTTATTTCTAATATCTTATCATAATCTTTTAGAAAATTGTAAATATTAGTAATCTGGATTTTTGAAAGCTATCTCTTAGTAAATTATTGGGAGATAAAGAATATAAATAGATAGCTTATTTTCTTCCAAGTAGCCGCCATTTCTTAAGGAGATAAGTCTCCATATTTTAATTTTCTTCAAATAATTTTTTTTAAAAATAAAAGGATAAATGCTGGATTTTAAATGAAGCATTTATCTTTTAGAATATGTGTTTTTGAAATTTTGGGGAAAAGGGGAAAGGAATTTTGGTTAGCTTCAAGAAAAAGAAAACCAAAATTTTATATTGTAAAATAATTATTTAATAGCTATTCAAATTTTCCTGAAATTAATATAGGAAATTAATTAAATTATTTCTTAAATAAATAACCTAATTCCTTCATGTAATTTTCTGGAAAATACCTCCAAAGCTGCCGCCACCTTAAGAGCTTTTGAAGCTCAATTTAAATTCTTCAAACTCTAGGTAAAGTTATCCAAGAAAACCTTAGCCAATTAGGAGTTTGTTTTAGCCAAAAAAATACTAGAATTTTTCCTTCCATTCCGTTAGATTTTTGACCACAATCAACACTAATATGCATGATAAATTCCAGCTAAAAACCTGCACAATTTCTCTCTAGTCATTGAGCAAAAACACAGCTACACAAGACTCACTTTTCTTCTCTCATTCTCGGCACCATAGAGACCGAAACTAGCCTGATCTCTTCCTTCTTTCTGTCCAAATTTTCGGTCATCATAAGCACCAAAAACACAGTAGCAACAACGCCCAAACTACTGCCAAGTTTTTGTAACCTAAAGAAGGACCAAAGCTGTCGAACTTGTTCTTGTGATTAAGAATCCATAACAAGGTAGGACATCTCCAAACACCTAAACACCAAAACCTAATCTTTTCTATCCAGCAAACCACAAAATTCCCACTCTCTTAGCCTTTCAAACTCATTAAACAAATATCATTCTGCCAGCACATTCCAAAAACAAAACTAAATCCTAAATAACCTACAAGGTAAACAATCTTCAATCCTTCTACACATCTCTTACTCCATTCTTTCTCTCTTTTCTCGGTGAATCCCGATCAAGAACACCTAGGCAGACCAACCTCTTCAACTATCCATTGAACTCATGCTAGTCATCAAGGAGTGCCATGTTTTTACGTTTAGTTCGCTAAGAGGTAATCAAGATCCTATCTTTGCTAATTTAAATGACTTTAATATTTAATGTATTGACTTATGAATGCTTACGAAGTCTAGTATGAAAGCATGAATGGGCTAGAATGATCAAATGTTAATGCGAGACATAGACAAAGTATATATGAAATATGACATTGATGCACCTTGTCATGATGAACCTAGCTCTATGCTATGTTGGCTAAGATGAGATCTTTTAATGTTAATGGAGCTGATTATGATAATTTTATGTTAATTGAATATAGGAGTTGTCATATTGCAGTTTGATTTGGATGAATGCTCAATGATTATCAATAGCATGGCAAAAGAAAGTTGTATATATAATCTATTGAAATAAAGCATCTAGATACCATGGATGAATTAGGTGATTAGTGAGATCATGAGAATTCTTGTTGCATGAAATAGTGGATGTAATGTTTGGATTCTAATTATAGAATCATTTATTCTAGATGAGGAAGGAGTGGAAGTAAGGGCAATCAATTGAGTTGGGTCTACCAGTTGATTTATCCAAGTAAGTCTCTGCATAACCGTTTTGATAAATATTACATGTTTGCAAGCAATTTGCATAATGTTATTTGGAATTGATGTCAATACGATGTTTTGACAAGAGGATTGAAATTTTAGTAAAATATGATGAGTTATACTGTGATGTTTTGATACTTGGGTTGGAAATAGGGATGTTTTACTTTCAAAATGAGTTTGTCAAATTTCAACTGCTCAAACTGAAAAATGATTTCTTACTCTATCACTAAAGGATTTGGAAATACTATGATGAAAAATCACATTTTGCAATCAAGCTAATCAAAGAATTTTTTTTTTTTTTAAAGAGGGAAAATGATTCTGCCCCTAAATAGGGAGCATTGAGTACTCAGTGGGGGTAGGTTAGTGGTAATAGTCTTGAAGAGGAAGAGTGAGTCTTCTGGTAGGAGACCACCTCCAAAAGATGAACTGAACTTGGAGAGGCGATAGTACTGTTTAGTCAGGTTGTCCGAGCTAGCATATTGGTCCATGTGGACATTGTTTATCTAGGTTAGACAATTGGAGTGTTGGGTGTAAAAATGAAGGAGTATCTCACCTTAGTGGGAGGATCCCCCGCTGCCCATTGTTGAAAGAATATATTAGGACGCTACCATGGTGGTAACCATGATATGGATTGTGATACTATTATTTGAATCATTGCTAATCCCTACTTAATAAATTATAAATATGATGAAACAATAATTTATTGTGAACTATTTTGGATTCATTGAGCAAGACTCCTTTGTATATCTATTATTGATGAAATTGACTTGTAAATACGATTTTGTGATTTTGATAAATCCGCATGCACAAAATGGTTATATATGTCACTTGCATACATGGGACTTACTGAGATGCCAATCTCACACCTTTTATATTATGATTTCAGGGGAGTGCTTATATTGAGCAGGTTGAAGAAATAAGCGATGATCGTCCATATGTTTATTCTATTTTGATTTATATTTTTTTCAAGAAATGTTTGTTGGTTTTGATCTCTCAGACTTGTATAAGTATTACCCTCGGATGTAATAATAGTATTTTATTATTTTATTCAATTGGGTTTTTTTTATATTCATTATTTTGTACCTCGTTATAAAGACCCCTGATCCTCTGGACGTGGTGACATCCCACCCTATCAGGGTACGTAGGTAGTGGGGGTGTTACAAACAAGTTGGATATGAATCTCACGGAGATTATAAAAGAGCACCAGGCAGCAAAGAAGATCATAAAGCCCATGTCAAAGGTTTTGGTCTCTCGTTCTACTTCTTCTTCTGGAATTAAGGTAAAGCCTAAGAAATTCAGCAAGAGGAAGGTCTAGAACAACACCGGGGCCCAACCCAAATCAGCTGGTCAGGCTATGCCTAATAGGAAGCCTAAATGTAAATGCTTCAAGTGTGACAACAAGGGGCAATGGAAGAAAGATTGTCTGGACTTCTTAGCCAAGTCTACTATAGGTATTGCTCTATACCTAGAATCTATTTTGATGGTTGGATTAACATCTTCCTCATAGTTGATTCTGGAGCCAGTGACCATTTTTATAACTCTTTACAGGGCTTCAAAATGATAAGAAGATTCAGCAAGGGTGAGCATGGACTTCAAGTAGGCAATGGAGCAAGAATATAGGCTGAGGTAATGGGAGATCTTGAGCTTATTTTTTATTGTAATAGGAAGTTAATTTTAAAAAATATTTTATATATTTCTTGTTTTCAACTAAATTTGATTTCAGTTTTCAAATTGATGAATCAAGGATATTCTGTTTCTTTCAATTCTGGTGTTTCCTTCAATAGACATGGTAATTTAATTTGTACTAGGAACATTTATGGAAATCTATTATATACACATCATATTAGAAATCAAGTAAAAAATATTCAAACTAAACTTGATAATAAAAAAAGAAAGGCCATATCAAATGACTTGTATTTGTGGCATATAAGATTAGGATATAAAAATTCTAATCGAATTCAGAGGCTAATCTATAATGGGCCTTTAGGTTCATTGAGATTGGATGAATGGCCTCTGTATGAATCTTGCCTTAAAGGTAAAATGACCAAAAGTTCCTTTACGAAAAAGGCGGATAGAGCTATGGAAATACTAGCACTAGTTCATTCGGATGTTTGTGGTTAGATGACTACCTGAACTACGGGAAGCTACGAGTATTTCCTCACTTTCACATATGATCACACACTCGTTTTGGTTATATTTATCTAATGAGGTGCAATTCTGACTGTTTTGATAAATTCAACGTGTTTAAAGCTGAAGCAGAGCATCAAACAGGTAAATTAATTAAAATTTTGAGATCAAATCGTGGTGGAAAGTACCTCATTGGTGAGTTTAAGGATTACTTTGTACATCAAGACATAGTATCTCAGTTAACTATGCCTAGGACTCCCTAGCAGAATGGAATAGCTGAGAGAAGAAATAGAACTTTGGTGAAAATGGTCAGAAGCATGAATAGTCATGTGTCTCTTCCTATTTCTTTTTGGGGCTATGCCTTAGAAACATCAGCATATGTTTTGTACTTGGTACCTTCTAAATCAGTACATAGGACACCCTATGAAATGTGGATTGGACGAAAGTCCAATCTGAACCATCTCAATATTAGAGTTGTCCAGCTTATGTGCTAACAAATGGATGTAAGCTATAACCAAGATCAGAGTTATGCTACTTCGTTATGTATCCAAAAGGAATGAGAGGTAGATATTTCAATCATCCTCAAGAGCATAGTGTACTTGTTAGTATTAATGCAAGATACTTAGATGATGAATAAGTTACATCCATCATGGGTTTAAGTAGAATAAAGTTAGACGAGAAGTTGATCATGGATTCAACTTCAGGTACTTCTAACGCCCTGATCGAGGAAGCAAGAGAAATACTACTAGATGTTCCTATATAAATTGAGCCTGGTCATGGTGGGAGGATCACAAGAGTTCCATAAAAGTGGATCGGAGTGATCTATAATCTAATCTCTGATCATCAGGAACAAGATCCTACTAGATATGAAGAGGCCCTTGTTGATACTAATGCAAACAAATGGCAGCTAGCCATGAACGCCTAGATTGAGTCCAAGTACCTCAATTAGGTCGAGATCTTGTCACTGTGCCTGATGGGATAAAACCTATTAAGTGTAAGTGGGTATAGAAGAGGAAGAGACACTACTAGAAAAAAGTGATTTATCAACTGACAAAATCAGTTGGTAATTAGCTAAATTTAGTTGGTAATCATGATTTACCAACCGATTACCAATCGAATGGTGTCGCATGCAAAAACCTTAGCTTGTAAATTTTCCAATCGAAATTTTTTGGACTCGGTTGGTAATTACTAACCATGTTTCGGTTGGTACTGTAAAATCGTCAGTTGAAAATTTGGCATTAAGTTTGACATTTGAGTGGACTATTTCGGTTGGTAATTACCAACTGAAACTCGGTTGGTAATGTAAAAGCATCGGTTGGAAATTTGCCATTTAGTTTGGCATTTGAGTTGACTATTTTGGTTGGTAATTACCAACAAACATTTATGTTACCAACCGATTGTTGCAGTTGGTAATTATCAACCGAGAATGTAGTTTGTAAATTTATAATTTTTGGTTGGTAAATTTGTATTGAATATAAGATTGTAATTTATTAATTTACCAACTGAGACATATTGCTACCAACTGATATATGTGTAGGTAATTACCAACTACTTTAGCTATTTAAAATCTGTTAGTAATTTTTTGTTGGTAAATTACTAACTGAGTTGTTCATTTGCTAATTCTTTTTTTCCGTTGATAGTTTTCTTTCTTTACCAACCAAATATTCAATTGGTAATTTTCTAACTATTTTAGTAATTTAAAATTTGTTGATAATTTTTTGTTGGTAAATTACCAACTATGTTGTTTGTTAGTAGATAGTTGGTTTGACAATTACTAACTGTTATTTAATATATGACCAACCGAATTATTTTCAATTATCAATTGAAATACTAACCGAATTCTATCTAAATACCAATTGATTTTTCAGTTGGTAATTTTTCTTTAATTTGACAGAATTCTAATTCATTTGAACATATAACCAAACATCTGCATTTGACAAATTCATAAAATAATAAAGCCAAAACACATCTACAAACCTAACATAAACATCATCAAATCCAACACAAACATCATCCTTCTACAAACATAAACATCATCCTTCTACAAATATAATTCCCTCACAAAATTATAGTAGGTGTGATAAGCTACACTTATCTTTCGGTCAAAAGAATAGGAAGTGCAAACAGAATATGAAATTGAAGGCTAGTACAGTTCCATTTGAAGCCTACTTTCAAAGTTCTCTAACCCTTGGAAAACCCCCCTTAAATTGGACGGCACCAGAATCTACTTAGCTTAACTTTGTCCTGGTAATAAGAATTCGAAGTCAATATGCATTTTAGGCGAATGATACAAACAACTAAATCAATTGTAAGGGTCCACTTGGTGTGGGGTTTTCTAATATTACACGTTTAAGGTTTACCTCAATACCATCGTAGTAGTAACAAACAAGAAAGATGCACTTATAGTCTTCATTGTCATGTGATATTCTCTCAATTTCTTCAACTTCTGCATCCCAATATGCTTCACGATCTTCATCCTTCTGAAAAGAAAACCTAAAAGGTCCATAGGTGAATAAAAGAAACACAAATTATTCTACTAAAAATTACAAAGCAAGTTCCACAATGAAATGGCATCATGACATTCACAAATTTCTTTTCACCACATGGGCATATTACTTTTCTTTTGGTTGCTGGTTATGGTGGAAACAATGAGGATGCAGGATTTCCAGCATCAAATTATTAAGGAAACTTAGAAACCTTCAAAAGCATGCCATACAAAAGATTTCAATTATACATGCACTCACACACACCCCAAAAAACACACTATGACAAGAATGAAATCCACGAAAGAAGTGCATATGAATTATATCATTCTTGAACAAAAGTATGCAAATGAACAAGATCATTTATC
The DNA here is from genome assembly GCA_026120185.1 of Voacanga thouarsii. Lineage (NCBI taxonomy): Eukaryota > Viridiplantae > Streptophyta > Magnoliopsida > Gentianales > Apocynaceae > Voacanga > Voacanga thouarsii. The sequence goes on along the minus strand of JANUWF010001049.1, from coordinate 3,326,246 downwards.
AGAACAAGATTGCCAAAACCATTAAGTCCTGGTTGTATGTGAAAATATTTATCAAACATGAAAACCTAGAAAAAATCAGTTGCCAATGGGGATTCCAAGAAAAACATATAGTATTCAGTGTTCATCACCAAATTGCATCGATAAACACCATGCAGTATAAGCATACACATTCCACCCTTCAATACCAGGACTCCGCCTATTGCATTCTGTGCAATGTAGGAGTCCAGGAGAAGAATTTTGCAGGCAAATGCTATAGCTACTTGGTCAGTATTTTGTCAGCAATGATTTTCAAAAACCCAGCCACAGGCACAAAGCTCATCACAACAGAGGTCTGTCTTAGTAGCTATTTTCTGTCACGCAAACCAACATGCATTTAAGTACTGCTGCTACAACTAAATGGTTTAAACTATTTTATGAATGAAAGCAATAGCTATTGTTGAAAACATCAAAGAAAACAAGAAACAAAAGATGGTATTACAACCATAATATATATTCAGACCGACTTTCATTTAAAACAAAAAGATAAATAAATGAATGAAATTCTAGTTTTCTGATATTCAAGCAACATTGGTTATAGTTTATTATGTGATCATAATCAAACCAGCCTCACCTTGGTACACTAAACAATTTCCTACAGTTCTTATCACAGAAAATAATTTATGCATTCAACATAAACAAAATAATGCCTACTTGAAACATAAGAACCCTTTTCTAAACAACATAAGATTCTCAATTTTTAAAAACCATGAAGATTGAAAAGTAGTATGGGATAGGAAATAAGTTTGCATCCATCACGTGACAAACCAAACCAAACCAAAGAAGAGACCCATTCAACAGATACATCCTACCAAGTGGGCAACTTCTGCTCCACTTTAACGACTTCAAAGTTCAAACCAATTCCACTTTCCCTTTACAATAGCCACAAATCCCTATTCGATGAGAATCCACCAAATTTTAATGCATCGATGCGACATTTTATTATCAAGTCACAACTTTTATTTCGAACGTGAGAAGAAGTTGATAGAAGAAATCCCTGATACGAAGTTGGAAGACCAAACAAAGAGGCTGAGACAAGCATGTTTCAAGGCCAAATATGATAAGAGAAAACTCAAGGATCTGGAAAAAATTTTGAGAGGCAGATGTTAGTTTGATTGCTTTGGTTACATAAGGTCGAGTTTATGATCTTTCTCAAATTTTCTTTATATTAAGAAGATGCTTAGGCATTAAAATCTATTGTATAAAATTAAGTTTAAGGGTAATCAACCTATTTAGATTATCAAGATGACCCAAAAAAAAAAGACAGAATTTCCCTTATATACTGGACGTTTCTAGGCACAAAGCCACCACAAAATCAACAGCATTTAAAAAAAAAAAAATAACTGTCACAACAATTATTCAATAGGGGTAATCACCCATTAACCATGGGGAATGATCACCCATCACTCACGAGGAATGATAACACATCACTCACGGGAATCCATTCATATAAGTTAAAAAGGAGAAAAAAAGATGCAGTGGGTATCTGACTAAAATAATATAGCTAACCATATAATAAAGGAATTATTAAATTCCTTAACTCATTTCATATGAAATTTAAATAGAACCAATGAAATCAAGGTCATATGAAATTTAAAGCTGCAAGAAAGTCTATTTCCAACTACTCTGTTTTGATATTTAAAGTTGCATCATACAAAACAAGTCTGCAATCAAGCTATAGAACCTTAAATATAAAAGAAGTATGGAAGTTAATAAAAGTCCAGTCTGGCTACCCGTTATGTTTCTAGTTAAGTGTTTATGTCCACCAACTCAATAGAAACGCAGAACTCAAAAAAAAAAATCATAGGTATTACTATTAAAATCATTTTGCCAATTAAACTAGCTAAATGAACAAGTCATGTTTGTTTATAAAAACAAACTTCAAAACAGCTCTAGCACTCATCTAGAGCTCAACTCATGTTTGGCTCATATTAAAAAATAAATCAAAGAGTGTGAACAACCTACATTTTTTGTTCATTTGGCCCATTTACAACCCAAAGAACCATCCATATCCATCAGAATCAATTGAATGTGCCATAAAATTCACTTGACAACAGCCTATTAGTCCTAAATTTTTATTTCAAGAAATGTTGGACAATTATTCACTTCATTTTGACATACCACAGCTGTGGATGTAGAAACTGGCAAGTTACACGTGGCATAAGAATGTGAAAAAACCTTTATACAGTAGAAAATCCTATAAAATAATCTATAGACAAAAAAACTAAATAAATGAAAGCAAGAGGTAAGAACTCCATAACAAAAGCAAAAAGATTCTTGTACCTTTCTGAAATATTCAAGGGCCTTAGAACTGATTTTACATAAATCAGTACACAATTGTACTCCTGTTAGCAGAATTGTATGGTGCTTTTCTTTTAGTCCAGATCTAGGAGAGGGCTCTCGGGGTGGGGGGAAGGGAGAAGGGGAGGGGGACGATGGGGGGTGGTCGGCTGCGGGGGTAGGATCTGATAGGGGAGGAGGCAGAGGCAGTAGGGGGTTTGCTGTGTGGGGGGAAGGGAGAAGGTGGGGGTGGGGTAGGGGTCGACAGAAGGGGAGAGGGGGGCTTGCTGTGGGGGAAGAGAGAAGGGGGCGGGGGGGAGGGGGCATGGCGGGTTGCTGGCCGCAGGGATGGCTAGGTGCGGGAGTAGCTGACCGCGGAGGTGTCTAGCGGCGGGGGAAGGGGAAGTCGGGATGGGAGAAGGGGCGAAGGCGGAGGGGGGAGGGAGGGGGCGCAGCGGGGGAAGGGAAGTTGAGATAGGGGGGCTGGCTTAGATCTGCGCAGGGGTGGCTGGCGGCGGGGACGGGGAAGTCGGGACAGGGGGGCATTGGGGAGAGAGATGGGGAACACCAGCTTGGGGGGTGTTGAGAGGGTACGAGGAAGAGGTTGTGGGAAGAAGAAGAAATTGGGAATTCTAATATGGTGAAGGTGATTTTTTCTAAGTGTTTGAAAAAAAAAAAATGGTAGATTATCCCCAAAAAATTGGAAAAAAAATAAAAATAAAAAAATCGACGGCAAATCCGTGACAGATTTGCCACGGATTTGTCAGGGATTAGTAGCAATTTTGTGATTCCATGGTAAATCCATGGCAAGTAGCCACGGATTAGCTACGGAACACACAACAAAAATTTGTATATTTATATTCAATATAAAAAATTATTTTGTATATTTATATAATTTTAAAATTTTATATACTATCAATTATACTATCTTTTTTATTAAATAATTTATACATATATATAAATTCATACATAATATAACTCACACACATACACAATCATAATCATAAATATACATGAACAAACATATATATATATATATATATATATATATATATATATATATAGACACACACACACACCCCATACATACTGAAGTACATATACACACACATATACACACACACATAATTAATGAAATTTTCTTATTAATTAATGTCACGATAATATAGTTAACTGAATTGGTATTTTCAATAGCTTTTGTTGTCAAAAAAAATAAATAATATATATCATATCTTTAAATTATTTTTAATACGCACATATATTTCTACACAAAAATATTATATTCTATTTTTAATTTGTATCAATTATTTTTCAATAATAAATAAGTTAGAGATTGAAAACAAATGTTGAGATTGAAACGAAAATTTTATTATTATCTCTATTTCGTATCAAATTTGTCTCTAATTTTTAAAATTAAAATTTGATATTTTTTATTTTTTAATTAAAAGATGAATAATTAAGTTTGTTTCTTTTTTTCTAAAATAAATATTTATTATGTAATTTAATTAAATTATTAATTTATAAACTACGAATAAATTTAATAATCAAATATTAAATAGCACTATTATTTCATATACAATATAACAAAATTTGTTATGCAATTTTTTTCTTCTTTTTCTCTTAAAAATATTTATTATATATATTTTAATTTATAATTTATGAATAAATTTAATCATCACGCATTATATAATACTACTATTTTATATACTACAACCATTATTCTATTTGACTAATACTATAATAGTATTAGAAATAGTGCGATTAATACAAATCTGTAAATAATTATGTAAAGATTTTTTTCAAAATATTTAACAATGACATTAATACCTATCTTCATTAAAACTAACTCAAGCATATATTTAAACATAACAATAATATATATATATATATATATATATATATATATATAAGCAGATACATATATGTGTACATAGATATATGTATATGTATATGTAACATACATATATATGTATATATAAGCAGATACATACAGATACATATATATCTATGTACATATATATATTTGCTTACACACACACCCCCCCACACACACATACATACATATATACACACAAATACGTATATGTAATTTAATTAATATATATTTATACTAATGTAATTTAATAAAGTATATTTATATTAATGTAATTTAAACATAATAATGTATAATGATAATAATAAAACATATAGTTAAAAAATATTTATTAAATATAATTAGATATAATTATGTAAATGAACTAAGTTTCAAAATATAATGAATCAAATAATATTTTTGAAAACTTGTGGTCCTAAGGGTTTCTTTTGAAAACTTTAGGGACTTAGATATAATTATCTAAATGAACTAAGTTAAAAAATATAAAGATTGAAATAATTATTTTAAAAGTTTATTTATTTATTTTTACACTTGGCTCGTTATTTTTCAAAAGATATTTAAAATAAGTTGTGCTTAAAAAAATTTATGGTCGTAAGCATTTCTTTTAGAAACTTTAGGGACTTAAATATAATTTTCCAAGTGAACTAAGTCAAAAAAATATAGAAATTCAAGTAATGACTAAATGCATTAATAATTAACTAATATATGACCTTAAGTCTCACTATACATTCATATATAATTTGAAAATATAAAAATTTTGTCTATAATAATTACAATTTATATATATGCATGTATACGAAAGGCAAAATGTGATATAGTAATTAAAAGTATGGGATAAAAATAGTAACTTTAGAAAGTATTTCTACTTTTTATACTAGAAACTTGTTAGTTTAATAATATTTGTTGTATATGATATAAATTTAAAAGTTTATCAATTTGAATATAAAATAAAAGAATCAAATTTACGAATATATTAACAATTTATATGCATTAATAAAGATAATTCTTATTTTATTTTGTATAATTTACAGTAATTACTATTTATATATGTGCATGTATATAGAAAAGTATAAATATGATGGAAACACATCCTACATATTTATATTGTCATACAAATAAAAGTAATAACTTTTACATTATGATAAAAAGAATAACAATTATATCTATTAATAAAATTATGTGTACAGATGTAATATTACTTTTTGATTGTTAAATTTAATACACCTAATTGATAAAAATTGTTTAATATCTATTTAGTTATGAATATTTACATAATTAAAAAATTTTGAACTAAGTCTTCTAAATTCTAAATTATTTATTATATTAAAAAAATTTATAACTAAGAAATTCTATAACTAAAGGCATGAAAAAATTGCTTACTTTTATTATTAATTCAAAAATAAAATTTATATCATTTAGGAATATATGTATAGAATAATTATATACTCTGATAAATAGAAGCAAATTAAAAATGAAAAAATTTGAAAAAATAAAAGTGATAAAAAAATTTTACTTTATTTATTTATTTAAATCAAATTTTACAAATTTTAGATGTGTATTTCATATAATTGTAATATTTTGTAAGAAGTAAATAAATATAATATGTGCTTCCAATTTACACAAACAATGATGTAGTACAGTGGTTGGAACACTGCGCCTTCACAATAGAGACGCAGGTTCGACTCTTAATCGCACACAGGAAAGGGATTTAAATTTTTTTAAAAAAATTTAAATTAAAATACCAACCAAAATACCAACCGATTACCAACTGATTAAGTTTACAATTGAAATATTTTGGTTAGTAGTCGGTCGGTAAAATTTTTAAATTAAAATACTAACCGATTACCAATTGAATATATTACCAACTGATACACACGTGGCGGACCATTCTGCCACGTGGCATATTTCAATTTAAAAAAAAATTAAATTAAAATACCAACCAAAATACCAACTGATTAAGTTTACAAATGAAATATTTTGGTTAGTAGTCGGTCGGTAAAATTTTTAAATTAAAATACTAACCAATTATCAATTGAATATATTACCAACTGATATATTTCGGTTGGTAATAGATCTATAAAATATTTAAATTAAATTACCAACAAAATTACTAACCGATTACCAACTGCATATATTACCAACCGATACATTTAAGTTAATAATCGGTTGGTAAAATTTTAAAACTAAAATACCAACAAATTACAAACTGAATATATTACCAGTCGATAAATTTCAGTTAGTAACCGGTCGGCAAAATTTTTAAATTAAAATACCAACTAAATATATTACCAACCGATGCATTTTGGTTAGTAATTGGTCGGTAAAATTTTTAAATTAAAATATCAATTGATTACCAATTGAATATATTACCAACTGATTGTTATCTGTTGGTAATCAGTTGGTAAATATTTTCTTGCCAGATTACCAACTGAATACATTACCAACTAATATATTTTGGTTGGTAATCAGTTGGTAAAAATTTTTCCATTAAATTACCAACCGATTACCAATTGATAATATTACCAACCGAGTGTTATCAGTTGGTAATCGGTTGATAAATATATTCCTGCCAAATTACCAACCGATTACCAACTGATTACCAACCAACTATTTACCAACGGATTATGTTTGTTGGTAAGTGGTTGGAAAAGTTTTAAATTTTCCCAATTTTTATTTCGGTTAGTAATTGGTTGGTAAATATCGACCACAGTGGTCAATTGGTAATAGTTAGTTGGTATATTGCATTTTTTTAGTAGTGAGAGGTGCAAATTGAAAGGTTCAAACCTATAAAGTAAGGTTTGTTGCTAAAGGTTATACTGAGAAAGAAGGGAGGAAACCTTTTCACCAATAGCCATGCTTAAGTCTATCCATATTCTTTTAAGGCCGGTGCCAGTTGCATTCTGTCTCTCTTTTCGTTCATCAATTTTTCTTGATTTTCGTGCTAAATTCTTCCAGGTCACAGCCAGCGCTATCTCTGGGCTCCCAACTGGTGCTGGCTATGTTCTGTTCAGCTTCTGTTTCACTGATTTTTCATCGTCTCAAAGTTCGTGCCAACAGCATGTGGCCAGTGCCGTCTGTCCTATCCTGGCTGACGCTACCTCTAGTCTGTTTAGCCACGATTTTGCCTTATTTTACCTATAAAATATGAAATAATGCACAAAATACCTTTTCAAGGATAAAATCTCAAATATGAAGGAATATAACCAATTATTGCACAAAATGTATCACAAAATGGCCTCAAATAATTAGGAAATATATGACTAATTTAGGCCCTTTAAATGCTCCTTATTTTGAATCATGTTGCTAAAATATTAGTAGATCTCGATTCTATGCATTCTTTTGTTACTAATTCATTTCTTGATGCTATGGGGACAAAAGGGGAAGAAACTTCATTCTGAAATGATTGTTAGTACCCCATTAGGATAGTAAATGAATAGTGGAAAATATATATGGAATGTAAGACTTTGGTGGAGAATGAAATTTTGGAAGGAGATTTGATAAGTCTGCTCATAGAAGATTATGATGCTATTTTGGGCATGGATTGGCTATCTCAGCATCATGCTCAAGTTGACTGTAGACATAAAGTAGTACGATTCTGTCGGCCTAGGAAACCTATATTAGAATTTGTAGATGAGACTAGAAGGAAAAGTAATGCTTTTCTGTTGAAACTCAAGGCCCGAAAAATGATTAGGAAATGGTGTACTGGATACTTGGCTTATGTGATTAATAAACCTAAAGAAGTTCTTGTTGTGAATGAGTATTTAGATGTTTTTCCTGCAAATTTGATTGAGTTGCCACTGGAGAGAGAAGTAGAATTTTCCATAGATTTTTGCCATCAGCAGAACCAATTTCAAGGACTCTTTATAGAATGGCACCTACAGAGTTATAGGAGCTCAAGAAACAATTGCAGGAATTAATAGAGCAAGAGTTTATTTGGCCAAGTACTTCACCGTGGAGAGCACCTGTATTGTTTGTTAAGAAGAAATATGGGTCGTTATGGATGTGTTTAAATTATCAAGGGTTGAATGCAATGATGGTAAAGAATAAATATGCATTGCCTATGGTTGATGAACTGTTTGACCAATTATAGGGAGCAAGATGTTTTCCCGAATTAGACCTAGGCAAGGATATTACCAAGTTCAGATTCGGGAAGAAGATATACCGAAAACTACATTTATCACGCGATATGGGCATTTTGAGTTTTTAGTGATACCCTTTGGTGTTACTAATGATCCTGCTATTTTTATGGACTTGATGCATCAAACATTTCATCCTTACTTAGATAATTTTGTGGTTATATTCATAGATGATATCCTAGTGTACTCTAAAGATCCTCAAGAACATGAATAACATCTTTGAAAAGTATTGGGAAAGTTAAGGAAGGCCAAATTATATGCAAAATTCAGTAAGTATGAGTTTTGGCTACAAGAAGTAGCATTCTTTGGACATGTGATATCCAAGGACGGGATTACAATAGATCCTGCAAAAGTTGAAACGGTGACTAATTGGAAACGTCCAGAGACTCCAACTAAAATATGAAGTTTTCTAGGATTAGTAGGATATTACCGGAGATTTATTGAGGGATTTTTTAAGATAGCTTCACTTTTGACTCGATTCACCCGAAAGAAAGTTCATTATGTTTAGATCAAGAAGTGTAAGAGAAACTTCTAGGAGCTAACGAAAAGGTTAAGTTCTACTCTGGTTTTAGTATTGCTGATGATAGAGAAACCTTACGAGGTGAACTTAGATGCATCAAATGAAGGATTAGGGGGAGTATTGATGTAGTTGAAAAAGGTGATAGCTTATATCTCTGGGAATTTGAAATCCCACAAGGAGCATTACCGTATACATGATTTGGAGTTAGTTGCTTTTGCGTTTACCCATAAGAAGCGGAGATATTATTTGTATGGGATTGAGTTTGAGGACTTCACTGACCATAAAAGTTTAAAGTATGTTTTACTTAGAAGGATTTGAACATAAGGCAACATCGGTGAATGGAATATTTTGGGAAAATTTTGATGTCCAATTAAGTATCATCTTGGAAAAGCAAAGATAGTAGCAGATATCCTTAGTAGAGAGGTAAATTTTATCAGTTTTGGATATTGTGAATTCCAGAACTATAAGTAATTGCGGTAGACGGAGAAAGAAGGATGAGTAATATCTCTATTCAATCTGTTTCCCTCCAACAATAAAAGGGAAAGTAAGATAAAGATGAAGAGTTGCAAAAGGTGGTACAAAAGGAAGTGAATAAAGGAGGAGATGGGTTCTGAAAGGGCAATAATGGAATTATTTATTACCGGGGTCGATATTGTATTCCAAAATAACGTGCGATGAGACAAGATGTTTTAATGGGGGCACCATAGAGTAAGTATACCATCCATCCAGGAGTCATAAAGATGTATCAAGACCTAAAACGGCATTAATGGTGGATTGGTATGAAAAAAGATATTTCAGACTTTGTAGCTCAATGTTTAACTTGTCAGCAAGTGACAGTTGATCAGTAATGGGCTTGAGGGTTACTACAGCCATTACCTACTCCATCATGGAAATGGGAAGAAATTACTATGAATTTCATTACTGGATTACCCATAGTAGTAGGACAGCACGATACTATATAGGTAATAGTGGATCAACTAACTAAGTCTGTTCATTTCGTTCCCATTAACTAACGGGATTACCTAGAGAAGTTATGAGAAATCTATACGGAGTAAATAATCAAACTACATAAGTAACCTCTAGTATTGTGTCTGATACAGATCCTAGACTTACCTTGGAGTTGGACTAAGCTACCATAGAGGTACGAGACCACAATAAAGTTCGGCACAATAGCGCACCCACAAACGGATGGATAGACAGAACGAGTGAATAGAGTTTTGGAAGACATATTGCGGGCATGCGCTTTGGATTTTAGAACTAAGTAGATTTATAATTTAGCATATGCAGAATTCGCATATAGTAATAGTTATCAATCAACAATTGGAATGGCCCCATTGAAGCTCTATATGAAAGGAAATGTAGTCTAGGATGATGGATGGGTGAATAAGATGCCTTCGATCTTGAAAAGCTTGACAGGCTGTAGAGAGTATTAAAATCAAGTTGGAGGCAATTCAAAGTAGACAGGAAAGTTATGTGGCTCGACGTAAAAGGGATTTAGATTTGTAGAAGAAAATCATGTATTCTTGAAGTTAACTCCATAATGACAATTGGAAATTAAGGTACCAAGAAAAAAGGTGGCACCTAGGTACTTTGGACCATTCCCTATTATCGAAAGGATTAGGAAGGTGACTTATGGATTAGAGTTACCAAAAGAACTTCAAGGTATTCCCGATGTGTTCCATGTTGCTCAACTTTAGAAATACGTAGTTGATCTCACACACATTTTGAATGAAGAGCATATTGAGATATCTCCAAGATAGAAATATAAGGAAAAGCCTATTAAGATCTTGGAGTATGCTGAAAAGGAATTGCAAAATAAGAAAAAAAATTCCACTTGTAAAAGTGTTATGGAATCATCATCCAGTGCAAAATTCAACTTGAGAAACGAAAGTGAAGATGTTGAAAAAGCATATAGAATAAACTCTTTCTAAGAGAATTTTGGAATTATTTCCAGTGAACAGATGAAATGCTTTCTCCACAAAAGTTTTATGCATAGGAAAGCCCTAGCACACATGGGACTCACTAGATGATTTGTCACTCACACGTGTCTTTATCTTACCTTTTTTAAGAATCCAGAGTTGATCGGACCTTTCGATAAAAGGACGATACCACAGTGTCAGCAGTATAGGTCTGGATGATTCCCCTTTTGATTACGTACTTATTGCTGTTGTAGTTTGGGAGGGCATGAGATTCTATGATATATGTATATGTGTGGCCATTAGTATGGGATATTGTATGAGTCTGGACCTTCTATACTGTGTTGTTTTTGTTACCCTTTATCTGGGAAACTGGACGAGGTAACACCCGGTGTTGATATGCTTCTGCTGTTATCTTTAGTATGGGTGTTACAAAGAAGATGTTCTTCGACTGTTTTAATCCTTGTGAATAAAATGATTGTTGATTAGAGAACTAAACAAAAGTTGAAATGTTGATTTTCTTTGGTGTTTAACAAAGGAAGGGTCTTCTATAATTGCCGGAGAAGACGATGGAAAAAAAAGGTTTGCAAAAGAAATATATATATATATATATATATTTATGGGCCAAACCACGACCAGATAGGTATAAACTGGCCACGACTTAGGGGTTTTTTATGCCCAATCCGCGATGGGGTTAGGACAGGCAATGACTGGTTATTTCCAAGCCGCAGTCGAGTAATACCATGCCCAAGCAGGCTTGGCACCTTTTATTAAAAAACAAAAAAATTTACTTTTTTTTTCAGCTTTTTAGTTTTCTCGATGGCCCACAAAATTAATTTCTTTTAAGAAATCACCCCAAGTGTTATCCCAAAATATGACTTTGGGACTAGTGAATTTATTTTTCTAAAATTTCATTTTTGAAATTAATATACTTTCTAAAATATTGAATTTAGAATTTATTTTATTTTTCTAAAATAGTGATTTTGGAATTATTTTCTATGTTTAATTTTATTTTGAGCATGAAATTAGCATGGTGGTTTGGTTATGGACTATGAAGCTAATTAAATTGTTCATGCATTTTATCGCTTTGTTTTAAATAAAATAGGGCATGCGTGTCCTACCTTCTCTAATTTTCTTATGCAATTTCTCTTCTCATCTAGCTCTCCTTAAATGTCACCTGAGGTTTCAATATTAGGATTTTATGTAATTAGATAACATAAGTTAAATAGGATTAGAATTTATTACAAGTCAAGAAGAAGGTGATCAAGCCAGATAGAGGATGGCAAGACTTTATTCCTAAAACATGCATGAAGACTTAGGATTAACCAAATTAATTTCTTTTTTATATCAAGGAAATTAATATATTAAAGTCCATAAACAAACCATATTATTATTTTTGCTATGCATGAATATGTTGATATTATGCATGCAATGTATAAGACCACTAATAGACACAAAACCCTGAATTAATATTAAACCTAATTCCTTCCATTAATACAGTAAGAACAATACTCCTTTTTTGGGACCAGGTTGTTGGGCTAATCCAAGCCTACTTGACATCGGGCAAGTTCAAGCTATGGAACTAAATTCTCAATTAATTGGTGGGGTTTAACTAATCCCGATTTGGTTGACCAAGCATAGAGAATGATAGAGATAAGGTTAGATTAGCTTAAAGGTTTTAAGATTAAATTATACTAATTCCCCAATTATTCGGTAATTACATTCGATGTAATTTGTAATACCCCATCCAAAACCACCTTTGACTATGGGAAAAAGTCATGCATTGCATAGCATCTTGCATTTTATGTGGTAGCCAGAATAATTTTATTTGCATGGATGCATGTGAATTTTTCCATTGCTCTTGCATTTGAATTAATTGATGTGAAATAGTTGTGTTGTTAAAGACTTGTTTAAGGGAGGTTTGGTCGGAGATTTGGAAGGATGAGTATTGGGGTGGTAAGAACTTCTTGTAGAAAAATTAGCATTGGAGTTGTTTTGTAATAGCGGGGAGGTTGGTGATTTCCATTGGTGACCCAAGTTCAAATCCTACCTTTTGTGAAGTAAGTTTCTCTTCTTGAAATTCTTTTCTTTAGACTGTTTCTTATCTTGGCCGAAAAAGAATCTAGCTATCCTAGAGAACTTTTAGTATTTTTACTCCAAGGAAATAAGTCTCTATATTTATTTCCTAAATTCAAGGACTTTGATGTGAATAAAGTTCACCTTTAATTTTCAGTTGTGTTCCTTAGGAATTTCAAAAAAACCCCTAGCTAGGAGCCACTTTGAAGAATTTCAAGTGGTATAAAACTCTTCTTGATGAATATTAGAGTTAGGGAATATATTAGGGAAAAATCTTATTTCACCTCTTCAAGAATTCTAGCCATAATCCTTTTATTTATTTAATGGTTTTAGAGAAATATTTTAACTAAAGTCTTAGATATTTTCATTGGGTTTAAACGCCACTTCCATAGGAGTAAGACTCTATATTTACCTCCTATGTTCAAGGATTTTTAGCTAAGGATGAAATTTATTTTATTTTCAGCTTTTGTTCCCTTGAATTTTCGGAAACCATAAGCTGGAAATATTCTGGAAATTTTTCCAGATTTTGACCGCCACCTTGGAGCACCTTTAGCTCAATCCAAACTCTTCTAGGACTAGATGAAATCTTATCCAAATCCATTATAAAACCAGATTTTATTTCAATCCAAATTCAACTAGGATTTCTTCTTTTTCCTAGCTGAATTTCGGCAGCTTTGTATCAACACAAGCTATCCGAAATTCCAGCCATCTTTAGCTACAATTGTAATACCCCGCACAAAACCACCTTTGACTATGGGAAAAAGTCATGCATTGCATAGCATCTTGCATTTTATGTGGTATCTAGAATAATTTTATTTGCATGGATGCATGTGAATTTTTCCGTTACTCTTGCATTTGAATTAATTGATGTAAAATAGTTGTGTCGTCAAAGATTTGTTTAAGGGAGGTTTGGTCGAAGATTTGGAAGGATGAGTATTGGGGTGGTAAGAACTTTTTGTAGAAAAATTAGCATTGGAGTTGTTTTGAAATAGCGGGGAGGTTGGTAATTTCCTTTGGTGACCCGAGTTCGAATCCTACTTTTTGTGAAGTAAGATTCTCCTCTTGAAATTCTTTTCTCTAGACCATTTCTTGTCTTGGCCGAAAAAGAATCTAGCTATCCTAGAGAAATTTTAGTATTTTTACTCCAAGGAAATAAGTCTCTATATTTATTTCCTAAATTCAAGGACTTTGATGTGAATAAAGTTCACCTTTAATTTTCAGCTTATGTTCCTTAGGATTTTCGAAAAAACCTAGCTAGGAGCCACTTTGAAGAATTTCAAGTGGTATAAAACTCTTCTTAATGAATATTAGAGTTAGGGATTATATTAGGGAAAAATCTTATTTTACCTCTTCAAGAATTCTAGCCATAATCCTTGTATTTATTTAATTATTTTAGAGAAATATTTTAACTAAAGTCTTAGATATTTTCATTGGGTTTAAACGCCACTTCCATAGGAGTAAGATTCTATATTCAACTCCTAAGTTCAAGGATTTTAGCTAAGGATGAATTTTGTTTTATTTTCAGCTTTTGTCCCCTTGAATTTTCGGAAACCATAAGCTGGAAATATTCTAGAAATTTTTCCAGATTTTGTTCGCCACCTTGGAGCACCTTTAGCTCAATCCAAACTCTTCTAGGACTAGAGGAAATCCAACCCAAATCCTTGATAAAGTCAGATTTTATTTCAATCCAAATTCAACTAGGGTTTCTTCCTTTTCCTAGCTGAATTTCGGCAGCTTTGTATCTACATAAGCTGTCCGAAATTCCAGCCAACTTTAGTTACAATCCAACTCTGAAAATCCTAGCGCAAAACACCTAGAACACTCCTTAATAATTAAACTACCTTAGCTGCACAAAACCAGAATTTCTATCACAAAAAATTACTGATTTTCGGCAGCTTGGAAACCAGAAAATTCGGTCAGCTTGCACAGAAATTTTCGTCCAGCTGTGCACTCCAAAACACACGAAATTTTGCACTCCAAAACTTACCAAAACTCCTTGTTGATTAAGCCAATATCAGCGCCCAAAACCCTCACATTTTCCCTGGAAATTTCGGCAGAATTACAGCTTGACCAATCCAGATTTTATTCTCCTCTTGTTCAGCGATTTTCACAGCACTTGCACAGGATTTTCAGTCATCAAAACTCACTCAAACTCTTCCTTGTTTGGCCCAAAATTCTGAACACATTCATCCCTTCCTTTGAGCAGTAGTTCGGCCAGCATAGAGGAGCAAAATTGCAGAATTTTCTCCTCCATAAAACTCCCCTAAAATCGGCAGCAAGGAGGCGCGCGCAAGCTGAAATTTCGCCTTTGCTGTCCAAGAAACCTAAAGCCATTAAGAGTCTATCTAAACATCACCATCTAACCCTAAACCAATCTTCTCCAACTTTAAATCATAACCACCGTTTACCCTCTCCATTCTACACAAAAATTTCAGCAACTCCTCCCTGCAAATTTTCGAAAATACAAGAGTTGTTCCAAGCAAAAATCGCACACACCTTAAGGTGAGCACAAATCCTTTCAACCTCTTGATGCCGTTTTCTCTAATGATTCTTTTCTCTTTCTTCTACCCTTAAATCACACCCTATAGAGGTTGATTTCCACTTCTTCCTAAATTTTCGATCAACTGAAGCAAAGGAGGTAGCTTCTCTCTTCTTCTCAAGCGAACTCGGAACGATCACCATAGGAACATCGAGACCTCATTACCCGGTAGTTGCAAGGTAAGGGAATACCCTCCCTTGATGTCAAAAGTAAAGTTTAATGGTGTTTATTAGCGGGATAAACATGTGGTCGTAGTATTTGATCTTTGGGGATTGAATAGTTTACTTGGAATTAAATAGGAGATTGCGAATTGTTATGGAAATAATTGGGATTAGAGCATGTTTGAATTAATTGAGACCCTGATCATGATATTATCTGGTTTAGATCAGGTGGATAATTGGGGAAAGCCAGCGGTGATTTTTATCACATTTATCTGAGGCATATCAAGTAAGTCCTTGCATAAACTCTTTTATTAAACGTTGTGATGGTAAGTCCTTTTATAAACTGTTTCGTTAAAGGTTGTGATGGCAAGTCTATGTTGTGAAGCTTTGTAAAGCTATTGTTAAACTGTGTTTGCTTGGGTTGTAAACATGGATATTTATTCTTTAAACGGTTTTGTCAAAGTAATGGTTTTTAGCAAGAAAACTATTCTTTTCCTTAAATTTTTACAAATCTCTTTTAAAGAAAACCACGTTTTACAAAGCCAAGGTTTGAAAATATTTTGAATCAGGAATTGACGGATATGTTCGTTGAGTACTCAATAAGGGTAGGCTAACAATACTAGTCTTGGAAGGCTAGCGTAAGTCTTCTGGCAGGAGGCCACCTCCAGAAGATGAACTCTGCTTGAAAAGGCGACAGTGTTGGTTGGTTAGGCCAGTTCGAGGTAGCATTATGCCTGAAAGGTATTATTTATATTCCCGGCATGGACACCCGGATGGTTTTGTTGGGTGTAGAGATGGAGGAGTATTTCACCCGGTGGGCTGTACACTCACCCTGATCGGAATGCCCAATGTGTGGTAATCTGGTCCGGACAAGGTGCACAAAGTGTGGTGCCTTGGCCAATTTGTTCTCATGGAGCCGGACGTGTGGTGACATGACCTTTGTCCGAGTGGAGGATTTATTTTGTACAAAGTGTGACATTGAGAAAAACCCACTCCTTGCGAAAAGAGATTATTTATGACCTACCAAATTATTTCTTCGAATGTTTTACACTTTGCATACACGAACTATTTATAAACACCATGTGCACACACATGACTTACTGAGATTTATTCTCACACTGTTTTACACCATGTTTTCAGGAGATAGACTGTGCTGAGTCAGCGGGACATGTAATAGTTGGAGCTTTTGCTATATTCTCTATCCGTTCTAGGAGACATTTATTGCTTATGCTTCTAAACAATAATTTGTTTCATTCTGTTTTGCTCCAAGTTGAGCCTGATATAATAAGAATATTTCTTGATTTATCTACGTTGATCCTTTTGGAGATTGCCTTTATATTTTATACCTTGAACTAAAGACCCCTTGTCCTACGGGACGGGGCGACATCCCCGCCCTTTTAGGGTAGGTAGTCGTAGGGTGTTAAAGTGGTATCAGAGACATGGTTTAGGCAATTACTTGACTTTTGGGGGTTCTATTTTCTTAAGTATTTCGATCTGGTTCTATTTCCTACTTTTGTTTATAGGATGGTCAAAAGAGTTGTTGTGGTGTAGTGGTTAGAGCCTTAGAATTAGTTCTTGAGGTCTTAGATTTAAAATCCATCATAGGGAGACCCGATAGTTCCATGGGGTGGCTAGTGGAACCGGCCTCTGACGACTCCGATACTTCTGTTGGAACTAGGGAGAGTCGAACATAGAAGATCAGCAGCTTTTACTCTTTCTTTCTTTGGAATTTGCATACCTTTGTTTGTTTATCTTTTCCTTAAGGGAGCATATGGCTCATGGGGCCTATTAATCATTTTAAATAAAAAGGGTATCATATGAGATGACCCCTTCTGTTCTGCAAAGAATGGTTTATATGACAAGCATGAGTTTCGTTTATTACTTGATTTATCTCTGCACGTTATCATCACATTCTCTTTTAGATGAGTACATTGCTATCAACTGATCCTGCACCTAAGCATATTCTTTTCCCCCTTGATAACTATCTGACCCTGAGTGAATGTGATTAAGACGGCACCAAGACGCCGAACAGTGGTGCAAAGCAGAACAGTGCAGGAGAGTGCATCCTCCACCCCGGAGTTTGAGCAGATGCGTCGTTCTACCCCCGATGTGGAAGAGCACCTGCCAGGAGAGCAGGAGATGGCTTCGGAGAGGTCACGAGACGTGACCATGGGTCAGGCTTTCGACAAGATGGCCTCGATTCTACCGAACTTGACCGAAAAAGTGGACAAGGTGGCCAGGAAACCACCGCGGGGAGAGGATGAGGCGTTGGAGCATTTCCTGAAGTTCCAACCTCCCACATTCCAGGGGGAGGTGGAACAGGATGAGAAAGCCGAGCAATGGATTGAGCAGATGGTGGACATTTTCGCTACTCTGCAGTACTCGGAAGAAAAGATGGTAAAGTTTGCTGCTTTTCGGCTAAGGGGACCGTCCCGAGCATGGTGGCAGCAAATACGGGGTGATTGGGATAAGGAGGAGCAGGAGTGGACCTGGGATGATTTTACGGAGGCTTTTGGGGCCGTGTACATTCCTCGGTGGGTAGCTGAGAAGAGGGAGGATGAATTCCAGACCCTCAGGCAGGGAGGCATGACTGTGGCCCAATATGCAGCCCGATTCATGCAGTTGTCCAAGTACTGCAAGTGCTTGGTAGATACGGAGCAGAAGCGTACCCGGCAGTTCGTGAAAAGGCTAAGGCCAGATTTGAGGAAGGCGTTGGCTCCATCACCGCCAACGTCGTACACTGCTGCTGTGGACACAGCCTCTCGGATGGAGAACGAAGATCGGCACCGACCGGTGAATTGACCCATTCAACCAAGTCATCCACCCATAAGACCTTCAGGCAATAAGCGACCTGTGGGTTCTATGCCGTGGGGAAATCGGGGTAAGCAGCCTCGAGTGCCTGTAGCCGGATCAATGCAAGGCAGCCTGAACTGCCGACTGTGTGGGAAGCGAGGCCACATTGAGAGAAACTCATGGAGTAGCGGGGGTGTGAGAAGGTGTTTCAACTGCGGAGACCCAGGACATCTGAGGAACTTCTGCCCCAAACCCTTAAGGACTGAGCAGACCACGCCGACACAGCCAATGGGAGGCTGATAAGCCCTATGCACTCTATACAGATGGATCCAAGGAAGGACTAGGAGCTGTGCTGATGTAGGAAGGAAAAGTCATAGCCTATGCATCTAGAAAGCTAAAGCCGCATGAAGTTAATTATCCCACGCATGACCTAGAGCTAGTAGCTATAGTGTTTGCCTTGAAGAAATTGCGACATTAAATGTATGGTGCACAATACGAGATTTTCACAGACCATAAGAGTTTGAAATATATCTTTACGCAAAGGACTTAAATCTCCGGCAGCGTAGGTGGATGGAGTTCCTGGAAGAATATACGTGCCCCATTAACTATCACCTGGGTAAAGCAAATATGGTAGCAGACGCTCTAAGTCGAAAGGTGAAAATGGCACACTTGAGAATACAGGAGGTGTTGGCGGTCCAGGATATCCTGGAGAAAGAGGCACAAGTGCAAAAGGGGAAGATCTGCGTGAGCAACCTGACCCTGAAACCCGATCTAGACCAGGAAATTGTATCAGGTCAACAGGGCAGTACAGAATTTCAAACTTTCAGGGAGAAAGAGATCGCGAGAGGAAGAGGCGATTTTTGAACCGATGAGAAAGGGGTAGTGTACTTTTGGGACCAAATTTGTGTACCGGACATCCAAGACTTAAGGAAGAGGATACTAGACGAAGCACACAAGAGCAAATACACCATACACCCTGGGGAGGTAAAGATGTACCAAGACTTGAAGAGGAAATATTGGTGGGCTGGAATGAAGAAGGATGTAGTTCAGCATGTGTCAACCTGCCTGACATGCCAGAAGGTTAAGATGGAGCATAAGAAGTCTGCAGGTTTACTGCAACCGTTACCGATTCCCGAATGGAAATGGGAAGAGGTGACCATGGACTTTGTGACTGGCCTTCCGATGACCAAGTCACACAAAGATGTGATCTGGGTGGTAGTGGACTGATTGACCAAGACAGCGCATTTCATACCGGTAAACGTAAGGGACTCGATGGAAAAGTTGGCTCAGACATATACCCGAGAAATTATAAGGTTGTATGGTGTACCGTCAAGCATCGTGTCGGATAGGGACCCTAGATTCACTTCAAGGTTCTGGGGTAAGTTCCAGGAGTCCTTGGGCACGACCTTGAAATTCAGTACCTCTGCTCATCTACAGACTGATGGTCAATCCGAAAGAGTCATTCGGATACTGGAAGGCATGCTCCGAGCCTGTATCTTGGACTTTGGAGACAAGTGGATTGAGTCTTTACCGCATGCGAAGTTAGCATATAACAACAGCTATCAGGTGTCGATCGGAATGGCGCCGTATGAAGCACTGTATGGGCGAAAATGCCAGGTACCGATATACTGGGGATGGACAGAAGAAGGGAACGTTAAAAAGACTTGTGAAGTATGCATTCAGGAGATGACCGACAAGATTAAGTTAATTCAGGAAAGGCTAAGGGCAGCACAAAGCAGACAGAAAAGTTATGCAGACTTTAGACGGAGGGAATTGGAGTTCCAAGTAGGTGACCGTGCATTGTTGAAGTTGACTCCTAGTAGAGGAATCCTGAAACATCCGAGGGGAGGGAAGTTGAGTCCTAGGTATTTGTGACCATTCCCGATATTGGAGAAAATTGGACCGGTTGCCTACCTATTGGATCTACCTGATGACCTAACCGGGATGCATGACGTATTTCATATCTCTCAATTGAAAAGGTACAATCCCGATCTGAGTCATGTACTCAATGAGGAACCGTTGGGGTTGCAACCCAATCTGAGTTATGTGGAAAGACCCATCAAGATCTTGGAGTGGAGTATTAAGACGCTCCGAAATAAGCAGATACCCTTGGTGAAGTTACTTTGGGATCATCATGGAGCACAGGATGCAACGTGGGAAACAGAGGAATGGTTAAGACGAAAATATCCGGGTATGCTCGAAGGGTATGAAATCTGAATTTCGGGACAAAATTCTCTTAAGGGGGAGGGGATGTAATACCCCGCCCAAAATCACCTTTGACTATGGGAAAAAGTCATGCATTGCATAGCATCTTGCATTTTATGTGGTAGCTATAATAATTTTATTTGCATGGATGCATGTGAATTTTTCTGTTACTCTTGCATTTGAATTAATTGATGTGAAATAGTTGTGTCGTCAAAGATTTGTTTAAGGGAGGTTTGGTCGAAGATTTGGAAGGATGAGTATTGGGGTGGTAAGACCTTCTTGTAGAAAAATTAGCATTTGAGTTGTTTTGAAATAGCGGGGAGGTTGGTGATTTCCTTTGGTGACCCGAGTTCGAATCCTACTTTTTGTGAAGTAAGTTTCTCGTCTTGAAATTCTTTTCTTTAGACCATTTCTTGTCTTGGCCGAAAAAGAATCTAGCTATCCTAGAGAAATTTTAGTATTTTTACTCCATGGAAATAAGTCTCTATATTTATTTCCTAAATTCAAGGACTTTGATGTGAATAAAGTTCACCTTTAATTTTCAGCTTGTGTTCCTTAGGATTTTCGAAAAACCTAGCTAGGAGCCACTTTGAAGAATTTCAAGTGGTATAAAACTCTTCTTAATGAATATTAGAGTTAGGGATTATATTAGGGAAAAATCTTATTTTACCTCTTCAAGAATTCTAGCCATAATCCTTGTATTTATTTAATTGTTTTAGAGAAATATTTTAACTAAAGTCTTAGATATTTTCTTTGGGTTTAAACGCCACTTCCATAGGAGTAAGATTCTATATTCAACTCCTAAGTTCAAGGATTTTAGCTATGGATGAAATTTGTTTTATTTTCAGCTTTTGTCCTCTTGAATTTTGGGAAACCATAAGCTGGAAATATTCTAGAAATTTTTCCAGATTTTGTTCACCACCTTGGAGCACCTTTAGCTCAATCCAAACTCTTCTAGGACTAGAGGAAATCCTACCTAAATCCTTGATAAAATCATATTTTATTTCAATCCAAATTCAACTAGGATTTTTTCCTTTTCCTAGCTGAATTTCGACAGCTTTGTATCTACATAAGCTGTCTGAAATTCCAGCCAACTTTAGTTACAATCCAACTCTGAAAATCCTAGCTCAAAACACCCAGAACACTCCTTAATAATTCAACTACCTTAGCTGCACAAAACCAGAATTTCTATCACCAAAAATTACTGATTTTTGGCAACTTGGAAACTAGAAAATTCGGTCAGCTTGCACAGAAATTTTCGTCTAGCGGTGCACTCCAAAACTTACCAAAACTCCTTGTTGATTAAGCCAATATTAGCGCCCAAAACTCTCACCTTTTCCCTAGAAATTTCGGTAGAATTACAGCTTGAACAATCCAGATTTTATTCTCCTCTTGTTCAGCGATTTTCACAGCACTTGCACAGGATTTTCGAAAATACAAGAGTTGTTCCATGCAAAAATCGCACACACCTTAAGCTAAGCACAAATCCTTTCAACCTCTTGATGCCGTTTTCTCTAATGATTCTTTTCTCTTTCTTCTACCCTTAAATCACGCCCTATAGAGGCTGATTTCCTCTTCTTCCTAAATTTTTGATCAACTGAAGCAAAGGAGGTAGCTTCTCTCTTCTTCTCAAGCGAACTCGGGACGATCACCATAGGAACATCGAGACCTCATTACCCGGTAGTTGCAAGGTAAGGGAATACCCTCCCTTGATGTCGAAAGTAATGTTTAATGGTGTTTATTAGTGGGATAAACATGTGGTCGTAGTATTTGATCTTTGGGGATTGAATAGTTTACTTGGAATTAAATAGGAGATTGCGAATTGTTATGGAAATAAATGGGATTAGAGCATGTTTGAATTAATTGAGACCCTGATCATGATATTATCTGGTTTAGATCAGGTGGATAATTGAGGAAAGCCAGTGGTGATTTTTATCACATTTATCTGAGGCATATCAAGTAAGTCCTTGCATAAACTCTTTTATTAAACGTTGTGATGGTAAGTCCTTTTATAAACTGTTTTGTTAAAGGTTGTGATGGTAAGTCTATGTTGTGAAGCTTTGTAAAGCTATTATTAAACTGTGTTTGCTTGGATTGTAAACGTGGATATTTATTCTTTAAACGGTTTTGTCAAACTAACGGTTTTTAGCAAGAAAACTATTCTTTTCCTTAAATTTTTACAAATCTCTTTTAAAGAAAACCACGTTTTACAAAGCCAAGGTTTGAAAATATTTTGAATCGGGAATTGACGGATATGTTCGTTGAGTACTCAATAAGGGTAGGCTAACAATACTAGTCTTGGAGGGCTAGCATAAGTCTTCTGGCAGGAGGCCACCTCCAGAAGATGAACTCTGCTTGAAAAGGCGACAGTGTTAGTTGGTCAGGCCAGTCCGAGCTAGCATTATGCCTGAAAGGTATTATTTATATTCTCGGCATGGACACCCGAATGGTTTTGTTGGGTGTAGAGATGGAGGAGTATCTTACCCGGTGGGCTGTACACTCACCTTGATCAGAACGCCCAACGTGTGGTAATCTGGTCCGGACAAGGTGCACAAAGTGTGGTGCCTTGGCCAATTTGTTCTCATGGAGCCCAACGTATGGTGACATGATTTTTATCCGAGTGGAGGATTTATTTTGGACAAAGTGTGACAATGAGAAAAACACACTCCTTGCGAAAAGAGATTGTTTATGACTTGCCAAATTATTTTTACAAATGTTTTACACTTTGCATACACGAACTATTTATAAACACCACGTGCACACACATGACATACTATGATTTATTCTCACACTGTTTTACACCATGTTTTCAGGAGATAGACTGTGCTGAGTCGGCGGGACATATAATAGTTGGAGCTTTTGCTATATTCTCTATCCGTTCTAGGAGTAATTTATTGCTTATGCTTCTAAACAATATTTTGTTTCATTCTGTTTTGCTCCAAGTTGAGCCTGATGTAATAAGAATATTTCCTGATTTATCTACGTTGATCCTTTTGGAGATTGGCTTTATATTTTATACCTTGAACTAAAGACCCCATGTCCTACGGGACGGGGCGACATCCCCGCCCTTTTAGGGTACGTAGTCGTGGGGTGTTACAACAATCCAACTCTGAAAATCCTGGCTCGAAACACCTAGAACACTCCTTAATAATTCAACTACCTTAGCTGCACAAAACCAGAATTTCTATCACAAAAAACTATTGATTTTCGGCAGATTGGAAACCAGAAAAATTCAGTCAGCTTGCACTGAATTTTCGTCTAGCTGTGCACTCCAAAACACACAAAATTTTGCACTCCAAAACCAACCATACCCCTTGTTGATTAAGCCAATTTCAGTGCCCAAAACCCTCATCTTTTCTCTGGATATTTTGGCAGAATTACAGCTTGAACAATCCAGAATTTCTTCTCCTTTTGTTCAGCAATTTCGCACAGCTTGCACAGGATTTTTCAGTCATCAATAACCACACAAACTCTTCCTTGTTTGGCCCAAAATTTTGAACACATTCAGCCCTTCCTTTGAGCAGTATTTCGGCCAGCATAGAGGAGTAAATTGCAGAATCTTTTCCTCCATAAAACTCACCTGAAATCGGCAGCAAGGAGCAAGGAGACGCGCGCAAGCTGGAAATTTCGCCTTTGCTGACCAAGAAACCTAAAGCCATTAGGAGTCTATCTAAACATCACCATCTAACCCTAAACCAATCTTCTCCAACTTTAAATCATAACCACCGTTTATCCTCTCCATTCTACACAAAAATTTCAGCAACTCCTCCCTGCAAATTTTCGAAAATACAAGAGTTGTTCCAAGCAAAAATCGCACACACCTTATGGTAAGCGCAAATCCTTTCAACCTCTTGATGTCGTTTTCTCTAATGATTCTTTTCTCTTTCTTCTACCCTTAAATCACGCCCTATAGAGGCTTTTTTCCTCTTCTGCTTAAATTTTCGGTCAACTGAAGCAAAGGAGGTAGCTTCTCTCTTCTTCTCAAGCGAACTCGGGACGATCACCATAGGAGCATCGAGACCTCATTACCCGGTAGTTGCAAGGTAAGGGAATACCCTCCCTAGATGCTGAAAGTGAATTTTAATGGTGTTTATTAGCAACATAAACATGTGGTCGTAGTATTTGATCTTTGGGGATTGAATAGTTTACTTGGAATTAAATAGGAGATTGCGAATTGTTATGAAAATAAATGGGATTAGAGCATGTTTGAATTAATTGAGACCCTGATCATGATATTATATGGTTTAGATTAGGAGAATAATTGAGGAAATCCAGCTGTGAATTTATCACATTTATCTGAGGCATATCAAGTAAGTCCTTGCATAAACTCTTTTATTAAATGCTGTGATGGTAAGCCATTTTATAAACTGTTTTGTTAAAGGTTGTGATGGCGAGCCAATGTTGTGAAGCTTTGTAAAGCTATTGTTAAACTATGTTTGCTTGGGTTGTAAACGTGGATATTTATTCTTTAAATGGTTTTGTCAAACTAACGGTTTTTAGCAAGAAAACTATTCTTTTCCTTAAATTTTTACAAATCTCTTTTAAAGAAAACCACGTTTTACAAAGCCAAGGTTTGAAAATATTTTGAATCAGGAATTGACGGATATGTTCGTTGAGTACTCAATAAGGGTAGGCTAACAATACTAGTCTTGGAGGGCTAGCGTAAGTCTTCTGGTAGGAGGCCACCTCCAGAAGATGAACTCTACTTGAAAAGGCGACATTGTTGGTTGGTCAGGCCAGTCCGAGCTAGCATTATGCCCGAAAGGTACTATTTATATTCCCGGCATGGACACCCGGATGGTTTTGTTGGGTGTAGAGATGGAGGAGTATCTCACCCGGTGGGCTGTACACTCACCCTGATCAGAACGCCCAATGTGTGGTAATCTGGTCCGGACAAGGTGCACAAAGTGTGGTGCCTTGGCCAATTTGTTCTCATGGAGCCCGACGTGTGGTGACATGACTTTTGTCCGAGTGGAGGATTTATTTTGTACAAAGTATGACATTGAGAAAAACCCACTCCTTGCGAAAGAGATTGTTTTTGACTTACCAAATTATTTCTTTGAATGTTTTACACTTTGCATACACAAACTATTTAAAAACACCATGTGCACACAGGACTTACTGAGATTTATTCTCACACCGTTTTACATCATGTTTTCAGGGGATAGACTGTGCTGAGTCAGCGGGGCATGTAATAGTTGAAGCTTTTGCTATTTTCTCTATCCGTTCTAGGAGACCTTTATTGCTTATGCTTCTAAACAATATTTTGTTTTATTCCGTTTTGCTCCAAGTTGAGCCTGATGTAATAAGAATATTTCTTTATTTATCTATGTTTATCCTTTTGGAGATTGCCTTTATATTTTATACCTTGTTCTAAAGACCCCTTGTCCTACGGGACGGGGCGACATCCCCGCCCTTTTAGGGTACGTAGTCGTGGGGTGTTACAAGTGGTATCAGAGACATGGTTTAGGCAATTACTGGACCAGCCGGAGCGGGAGGCCTGAAGCCCCAGGTGAAGGCCAAAGTCTTTACCCTGAGCCGAGAGGAGGTCGGAGCGGACGCCGCCATAATCGAAGGTAACCTTTCTATCCAAGGTTGTCTTGTTAATTTTCTGATAGATCCAGGATCTACACACGCTTATGTAAGTAAAGTATGTGCTTCACGTCTGGGCTGGGACGGAAATGAGCTACCTTATACCCTAGTAGTTAGTTCCCTCTTGGGAAAGGTGGTGGAAGTAGCCAAGAAAATGGGAAGTTGTGGAGTTGAGGTTGGGAAGGAGATTCTAGAGGCCGACCTTATAATCCTGGCCATGGACGGTTATGACTTGATCTTGGGCATGGACTGGTTGTCGAAGCACAGAGCTCGTGTGGACTGCAAGACTAAGACGGTGCAGTTTGTGAGACCTGGACGGGATGTAATTGAATTCAATGGCAAGCGAACGAAGGAACTGAAATTTCTTATTGCTAGAGCTAAAGCCCAGAAGTTGCTCAAGAAAGGATATGCTGGATAATTGGCGTATCTCCTAAATAAACCAATGGACCACTGTACCTTGGAAAGTACAGAGGTAGTGAAAGACTTTTCAGATGTGTTCCCTATGGAGCTCACTTCCCTACCCCCTGAACGGGAAGTTGAGTTCACCATGGATCTGATTCCCGGAGCAGAACCGGTATCTAGAACCCCCTGCCGGATGGCACCGACAGAGTTGAAGGAGTTGAAGGAGCAATTGGAGGAATTGCTAAGGCATGGCTACATTCGGCCGAGTACATCACCGTGGGGAGCCCCGGTGTTGTTTGTCAAGAAAAAAGATGGTACCTTGAGGCTATGTTTCGATTATCGGGGACTGAACAATCTAACGATCAAGAATAAATACCCTCTACCCTTGATTGATGAGTTGTTTGATCAACTGCAAGGCGCTGCTTGTTTCTCGAAATTGGACCTACGGCAAGGATACTATCAGGTGAGGATCAAAGAAGAAGACATTCCTAAGACTGCATTCAACACGCAGTATGGCCATTACGAATTTGTAGTAATGCCGTTCGGTGTAACCAACGCACCGGCAGTAGTCATGGATTTGATGCATCGCATTTTCCAACCCTACTTAGACAAGTTCGTGGTTATATTCATTGATGACATTTTGATCTACTCCAAAAATTCGGAGGACCATGCGGAGCACTTAAGGTTGGTCCTAGACAAAGTGAGGGAATTCAAACTTTACGCTAAGTTCAATAAGTGTGAGTTTTGGCTGAGTTCAGTATCTTTCCTTGGTCACGTGATATCCAAGGAGGGGATCAAAGTGGACCTTGCTAAGGTAGAAGCCGTAGCTAATTGGAAACAACCGGAGAACATTACCGAGATACGCAGTTTTCTTGGGTTAGTCGGGTACTATCGGTGTTTCATTAAAAACTTCTCCACTTTAGCTTCATCGATGACATGACTGTTGAAGAAGAATGTCGTTTTTGCTTGGAGTGAGAAGTGCAAGAAGAGCTTCCAAGAACTGAAGAAGAGGTTGATTACAGCACCCGTGCTGAGTCTGCCTGAGGCTGATAAGCCATATGCACTCTACACAGATGCATCCAAGGAAGGACTAGGAGCTGTGCTGATGTAGGAAGGGAAAGTCATAGCCTATGCATCTAGAAAGCTAAAGCCGCACGAAGTTAATTATCCCACGCATGACCTAGAGCTAGCAGCTATAGTGTTCGCCTTGAAGAAATGGCGACATTACTTGTATGGTGCACAATACGAGGTTTTCACGGACCATAAGAGTTCGAAATATATCTTTACACAAAAGGACTTGAATCTGCGGCAGCGTAGGTGGATGGAGTTCCTGGAAGAATATAAGTGCCCCATTAACTATCATCCGGGTAAAACGAATGTGGTAGCAGACGCTCTAAGTGGAAAGGTGAAAATGGCACACTTGAGAATACAGGAGGTGTTGGCAGTCCAGGATATCCTAGAAAAAGAGGCGCAAGTGCAAAAAGGGAAGATCTGCGTGAGCAACCTGTCCCTGAAACCCGATCTGGACCAGGAAATTGTATTAGGTCAACAGGGCAGTACAAAATTTCAAACTTTCAGGGAGAAAGAGATCGCGAGAGGAGGAGGCAATTTCCGAACCGATGAGAAAGGAGTATTGTACTTTCGGGACCGGATTTGTGTGCCGGACATCCAAGACTTAAGGTAGAGGATACTGGACGAAGCGTACAAGAGCAAATACACCATACACCCTGGGGAGGTAAAGATGTACCAACACATGAAGAGGAAATATTGGTGGGCTGGAATGAAGAGGGATGTAGTTCAGCATGTGTCAACCTGTTTGACATGCCAGAAGGTTAAGATGGAGTATAAGAAGTCTGCAAGTTTACTTCAACCGTTACCGATTCCCGAATGGAAATGGGAAGAGGTGACCATGCACTTTGTAACTGGCCTTCCGATGACCAAGTCACACAAAGATGCGATCTGGGTGGTAGTGGACCGATTGACCAAGACAGCGCATTTCATACCGGTAAACGTAAGGGACTCAATGGAAAAGTTGGTTCAGACATATACCCGAGAAATTGTAAGGTTGTATGGTTTACCGTCGTGCATCGTGTCGGATAGGGACCCTAGATTCACTTCAAGGTTCTGGGGTAAGTTCCAAGAGTCCTTGGGCACGACCCCGAAATTCAGCACCTCTGCTCATCCGCAAACAGACGGTCAATCCGAAAGAGTCATTCAGATACTAGAAGACATGCTCTGAGCATGTATCTTGGACTTTCGAGACAAGTGGATTGAGTCTTTACTGCATGCAGATTTAGCATATAACAACAGCTATTAGGCGTCGATCGGAATGGCGCCGTACGAAGCACTGTATGGGCGAAAATGCCAGGTACCGATATACTGGGGATGGACAAGAAGAAGGGAACGTTAAAAAAGACTGGTGAAGTATGCATTCAGGAGATGACCGACAAGATTAAGTTAATTCGGGAAAGGCTAAGGGCAGCACAAAGCAGACAGAAAAGTTATGCAGACACTAGGAGGAGGGAATTGGAGTTCCAAGTAGGTGACCGTGCATTCTTGAAGTTGACTCCTAGTAGAGGAATCCTGAAACATCCGAGGGGAGGGAAGTTGAGTCCTAGGTACTTGGGACCATTCCCGATATTGGAGAAAATTGGACCGGTTGCCTACCGATTGGATCTACCTGATGGCCTAACCGGGATGCATGACGTATTCCATATCTCTCAGTTGAAAAGGTACAATCCCAATCCGAGTCATGTACTCAATGAGGAACCGTTGGAGTTGCAACCTAATCTAAGTTATGTGGAGAGACCCGTCAAGATCTTGGAGCGGAGTATCAAGACGCTCCGAAACAAGCAGATACCAATGGTGAAGATACTTTGGAATCACCATGGAGCACAGGATGCAACGTGGGAAACGGAGGAATGGTTAAGATGAAAGTATCCGGGTATGCTCGAAGGGTATGAAATCTGAATTCTTAAGGGGGAGGGGATGTAATACCCTGCCCAAAACCACGCATGACTATGGAAAAAAGTCATGCGTTGCATAGCATCTTGCATTTTATGTGGTAGCTATAATAATTTTATTTGCATGGATGCATGTGAATTTTTCCGTTGCTCTTGGATTTGAATTAATTGATGTGAAATAGTTGTGTTGTTAAAGACTTGTTTGTGGGAGGTTTGGTCAGAGATTTGGAAGGATGAGTATTGGGGTGGTAAGAACTTCTTGTAGAAAAATTAGCATTGGGGTTATTTTGGAATAGCGGGGAGCTTGGTGATTTCCTTTGGTGACCCGAGTTCGAATCCTACCTTTTGTGAAGTAAGTTTCTCTTCTTGAAAGTCTTTTCTTTAGACCATTTCTTATCTTGGCCGAAAAAGAATCTAGCTATCCTAGAGAACTTTTAGTATTTTTACTCCATGGAAATAAGTCTCTATATTTAGTTCCTAAATTCAAGGACTTTGATGTGAATAAAGTTCACCTTTAATTTTTAGCTTGTGTTCCTTAGGATTTTCGAAAAAACCCCTAGCTAGGAGCCACTTTGAAGAATTTCAAGTGGTATAAAACACTTCTCGATGAATATTAGAGTTAGGGAATATATTAGGGAAAAATCTTATTTCACCTCTTCAAGAATTCTAGACAAAATCCTTTTATTTATTTAATTATTTTAGAGAAATATTTTAACTAAAGTCTTAGATATTTTCATTGGGTTTAAACGCCACTCCCATAGGAGTAAGACTCTATATTTAACTCCTAAGTTCAAGGATTTTAGCTAAGGATGAAATTTATTTTATTTCCAGCTTTTGTTCCCTTGAATTTTCGAAAACCATAAGCTGGAAATATTCTGGAAATTTTTCCAGATTTTGACCGCCACCTTGGAGCACCTTTAGCTCAATCCAAACTCTTCTAGGACTAGAGGAAATCTTATCCAAATCCTTGATAAAACCAGATTTTATTTCAATCCAAATTCAACTAGGATTTCTTCCTTTTCCTAGCTGAATTTCGGCAGCTTTGTATCAACACAAGCTGTCCGAAATTCCAGCCATCTTTAGCTACAATCCAACTCTGAAAATCCTAGCTCAAAACACCTAGAATACTCCTTAATAATTCAACTACCTTAGCTGCATAAAACCAAAATTTCTATCACCAAAAACTGCTGATTTTCGGCAGCTTGGAAACCAGAAATATTTGGTCAGCTTGCACAGAATTTTCGTCCAGCTGTGCACTCCAAAACACACGAAATTTTGCACTCCAAAACCTTCCAAAACTCCTTGTTGATTAAGCCAATTTCAGTGCCCAAAACCCTCATCTTTTCTCTGGAAATTTCAGTAGAATTACAGCTTGAACAATCCAGAATTTCTTCTCCTTTTGTTCAGCGATTTCGCACAGCTTGCACAGGATTTTTCAGTCATCAATAACCACACAAACTCTTCCTTGTTTGGCCCAAAATTCTGAACACATTCAGCCCTTCCTTTGTGCAGTATTTTGGCCAGCATAGAGGAGAAAATTACAGAATCTTTTCCTCCATAAAACTCACCTAAAATCGGCAGCAAGGAGCAAGGAGACGCGCGCAAGCTGGAAATTTCGCCTTTGCTGACCAAGAAACCTAAAGCCATTAGGAGTCTATCTAAACATCACCATCTAACCCTAAACCAATCTTCTCCAACTTTAAATCATAACAACCATTTACCCTCTCCATTCTACACGAAAATTTCAGCAACATCTCTCTGCAAAATTTTCGAAACCACAAGAGTTATTCCAAGCAAAAATCGAACGCACCTTAAGGTAAGCATAAATCCTTTCAACCTCTTGCTGCCGTTTTCTCTAATGATTCTTTTCTCTTTCTTCTACCCTTAAATCACGCCCTATAGAGGTTGATTTCCTCTTCTTCTTAAATTTTCGGTCAACTGAAGTAAAGGAAGTAGCTTCTCTCTTCTTCTCAAGCGAACTCGGGACGATCACCATAGGAGCATCAAGACCTCATTACCCGGTAGTTGCATGGTAAGGGAATACCCTCCCTAGATGCCGAAAGTAAAGTTTAATGGTGTTTAGCGAGATAAACATGTGGTCGTAGTATTTGATCTTTGGGGATTTAATAGTTTACTTGGAATTAAATAGGAGATTGCGAATTATTATGAAAATAAATGGGATTAGAGCATGTTTGAATTAATTGAGACCCTGATCATGATATTATATGGTTTAGATTAGGAGGATAATTGAGGAAAGCCAGCTGTGAATTTATCGCATTTATCTGAGGCATATCAAGTAAGTCTTTGCATAAACTCTTTTATTAAATGCTGTGATGGTAAGCCCTTTTATAAACTATTTTGTTAAAGGTTGTGATGGCGAGTCAATGTTGTGAAGCTTTGTAAAGCTATTGTTAAACTATGTTTGCTTGGGTTGTAAACGTGGATATTTATTCTTTAAATTTGTCAAACTAACGATTTTTAGCAAGAAAACTATTCTTTTCCTTAAATTTTTAGAAATCTATTTTAAAGAAAACCACGTTTTACAAAGCCAATGTTTGAAAATATTTTGAATCAGGAATTGACGGATATGTTTGTTGAGTACTCAATAAGGGTAGGCTAACAATACTAGTCTTGGAGGGCTAGCGTAAGTCTTCTGGCAGGAGGCCACCTCCATAAGATGAACTCTGCTTGAAAAGGCGACAGTGTTGGTTGGTCAGGCCAATCCGAGCTAGCATTATGCCTGAAAGGTA
Source organism: Voacanga thouarsii (assembly GCA_026120185.1). NCBI lineage: Eukaryota > Viridiplantae > Streptophyta > Magnoliopsida > Gentianales > Apocynaceae > Voacanga > Voacanga thouarsii. The sequence goes on along the minus strand of JANUWF010001049.1, from coordinate 3,294,004 downwards.
TTATTTATATTCCCGGCATGGACACCCAGATGGTTTTGTTGGGTGTAGAGATGGAGGAGTATCTCACCCGGTGGGCTGTACACTCACCTTGATCAGAACGCCCAACGTGTGGTAATCTGGTCAGGACAAGGTGCAGAAAGTGTGGTGCCTTAGCCAATTTGTTCTCATGGAGCCCGACGTGTGGTGACATTACTTTTGTCCGAGTGGAGGATTTATTTTGTACAAAGTGTGACATTGAGAAAAACCCACTCCTTGCGAAATGAGATTTTTTTTGACTTGCCAAATTATTTCTTCGAATGTTTTACACTTTGCATACATGAACTATTTAAAAACACCATGTGCACACACAGGACTTACTGAGATTTATTCTCACACCGTTTTACATCATGTTTTCAGGGGATAGACTGTGCTGAGTCAGCGGGTCATGTAATAGTTGAAGCTTTTGCTATTTTCTCTATCCATTCTAGGAGACCTTTATTGCTTATGCTTCTAAACAATATTTTGTTTTATTCCGTTTTGCTCCAAGTTAAGCCTGATGTAATAAGAATATTTCTTTATTTATCTAAGTTGATCCTTTTGGAGATTGCCTTTATATTTTATACCTTGTTCTAAAGACCCCTTGTCCTACGGGACGGGGCGATATCCCTGCCCTTTTAGGGTACGTAGTCGTGGGGTGTTACATAATTGGTATTGGATACTTACTATTGAACTTAGGAATGGCTTGTTGGCTAACCCAAGGTAATTCTTGAGAAATTTGGATATCAGTCCACTAGAAAATGCTCCCATAGGTTTTCTTGAATCAATAGTGGATGATTATTGATTTGGGTAAAATAGTAGAATAATAATGCACTTAATTAAATACCTAATTCTTTTGCATTACATATGTACATACATTTAGCTAATTTCTCTATGTTTACATCTAGGTCATCTGTATCAGGTTGACCAACCTAAACTTATGTAGCATCTTGAAACCAATAAAGTTACCAAGTCAAATTTTCAGGACTGGTATAGAAATTTGAGAATTGTTCTCATATTGAAAAAGTTGCTCTATAAGCTAAATGCTCCTATTTCGCTATCACCAACTCAAGATGCTTATGCTAATGAGCAAACTGTCCATAAGAAGCACAAAGAGGATAGTGACGCAGCATCCTGTGTGCTGCTGGCATCAATGACTCTGGAATTGCAAAAACAACATGAGCATATGGATGCTTACTAGATTATTGTGCATCTTCATGAGTTGTTTGATGTACTAGCAAGAATGGAGAGGTAAGAGATCTCAAAACGACTATTTCATTCTAAAATGGCTGAAGGTACTTCTGTGGCCACTTATGGGATGCAAATGCTTGGCTTGATTAAGAAGCTTAGGTTACTTGATTTTGTAATGGACCATGAATTAAGTGTCGACTTAATTCTGCAATCTTTGCCAAGTAGTTTTTTCGTAATTTGTGAGTAACTACCCAATGAACAAGATTAATACTACACTACCTGAGCTAATCAACCTTCTCAAAACTACAGAGTTCTCTATGAAGAAGGAATCCAATGTTGTCATCATGGTAGAATTTTTCTATTTTAAGAAGAATGTTCCCAAGAAGAAGAAGAAGACTCCCACTAAGCCCAAAGGTGTCGTAAAGAAGAAGGAGGTAGTTGCCAAAGACCCATGTTATCACTATGGCAAGATGGACCATTGGAGGTGTAATTGAAAAGCCTACTTGGATATTTATGATTGACATTAGTACTACCTTTAAAAATGAGATATGGGTAATGGATACCGGAATATGGGTATTGGATACTAGATGTGGATCTCATTTATGTAATAATTTGCAGAGACTAAAGGATAGTAGAAGGCTTGAGAAGGGGATATGTGCCTACGTGCTGCAAATGTAGCAAATGTTGCTACACTTGCTATGGTGACTTATGCACTACACTTGCCTTATGAGTTAGTCTTATAGCTTACAAATTAAATTATGTGCCTATTTTACTTAAAAATTTTATGTCAGTTGCTTGTATGGATATGAATGTTTTTTATTTAATCTTTAAGGATAAAAGTTGTTCTTTTTCATTAAATGGTGTCCAATATGGGAATGCGACTTTGATAAACGGTTTATATGTTCTAGACATGACTGATCTAATTCTTAATATGAACAATAAGAAGCAAAGAAAATATAACTCAATCTCATCTTACTTTTGGCATTGTTGTTTAGGCTATATAAATGAGAATCACATTTCTAAGTTACACAAGCTTGGTGACTTAGGGTCATTTGACTATGAATTATATAGCACATACAAATCTTACTTACTTGGTAAAATAGGTAAAATTCCTTTCTCTGGAAAAGGGAAAAGGGCCAAAGAGTAATTAGAACTTGTATGTGTTGATGTTTGTGGCCAATGTCAATACAAGTAGAAGGAGGTTATTAATACATCACCATCTTTATTGATGATTATTCATGATATAGGCATTTGTATTTAATGAAATACAAATCTGAGGCATTTGATAAGTTCAAAGTCTTCAAGAATGAAATAGAGAAATAACTTGGTACACGTATTAAGACTCTATAATTTAATCGATGAGGTGAATACTTTACCCAGGAGTTTTAAGATTATCTTAGAGATAATAGGTTATTATCTGAACGGACCCCACTATAAACACCTCAACATAATGGTGTATCTGAGAGAAGGAATCGATCCCTTGTAGACATGGTATATTCCATGATGGGTTTCGCAAACTTACCAAAATCGAATTGCGGGTACATACTGGGGACTGCTGTTTACATTCTAAATAGCGTTCTATCAAAAACGGTTGATGCTGCCTGATTTGAGCTATTCTTTAATAAGAAACCAAAGTTATCTCACTTTAGAATATGGGGTTGTCCTACATTTGTTAAAAAGCCATAGTCAGACAAACTTCATAGTAAGTCTGACAAGTGTTTGTTTGTTAGACATCCGGATTAGAATCCACCGAAGTAATATGCCAAAGCTAAAGAAAGAGGAAAGAGATTCAAGCTACAACCCATAATGACAAAGAAGACTCCACAATTTAAACGTGATAGTAGAGATTTCAAGTAAATAAAGGGTCCAAGCTAAAGTTTAAGAGAATGGTGAAGAAATGGTTGCCAAAGAGAAGAGTGATTGGTGCTCAATAGGAATAACAAACCATTTGGAGGGCCAAGGAAATTGACCAACGAAGTCCTAAACGTCCTAAGGAAAAGGCTAGAATGATATTGGTTTAGAAGGGGCTCCAAAATTAAGCTAAGGTAGTTAGGGTTGTAGAAGAAAAGAGACTGGACAGAGCCAAACTGACGTTGGCTGGAGCAAGTTGAATCGGTGCCAGCCCCATTCTGGAAGCAAGATTCTATGAAAAGAGTTCTTTGATAGTTCTTACATAAAGGCCAAGACCAATCTTAGGATTCCTTTCCTTACTTTTGATTTAAGTCTATAAACTCTTAAGGATAGATCAAACTAACCTATCAAAATAGAATCTTAGTTTCTTGCTAATCTAAGGATCTAGAGTAGAGGTTAACTTTTGTTGCCTAGTTTAACTTCTTCAAGTTTTCTTGGTTTCTTAGTTGGGTTGAGCATTCTTGGGTATGAATTAGTAGACTTGATTCTTATTTCTAAAGTTTTAAGTTCTTTATTTTGGCTTAGGGTCCTAGTATTTAAATTGGGTACCATTTTTCTTCACTAATTTTAATGTTTTGAACTCTTAATTGGGTCTTGCATTTCACCCCAAATTTAGCCACCTAATTCATTGAGAAATCAGCCCCAAGATCTTATCAAGTAGTTTGGTATTAGATCATCTTTATGTTGATTCTAATTAACACAATTTTATTCGAGCAAAGGTACAATCTTTTTAAGCTTTTATGAAATTTTTTAGATTTTTCTCACTTTAATGGGTGCTATTTTTGAATATTTAAAACTCAAAATTATGCCATGAAGTTGATGTTAAACTGATCGTATATGTTGGTATGATGTTTGGGGAATTATTTGGCATGAATATTTGTGGATTTTGAGATCAAACAAGTGGAAAAATATCGTTGGAATTTCTTAATCCAGTAATTCATTTTAATGCTAATTTTGGAGGCTATAAAATTCAAGTTTTTGCTATGTTCTTGCTTTGAAATTGTTCCTTGATGTTAATATAATCATTAGGGATTGATTTTTCTTGTGATTCTTGAGTTTTTTGGTTGTTACAAGTGCGAAAATTTTGAAAAGCCTTGAGTTCCTTGATGTTCTTACTTTGATATTGTTCCTTGATGTTTGTGTAATTTGCTTGAGTGAGCTTTTCACTTGAAATTGTGGCTAAAACTTTTGTGAACAATTTCTATAGTTGATTATCTATCATTTTAAAGTATTTTGGGAACATTGCTAGTCTTTTTTAGATCATCTTAGTTGTTGAATTCTTGCTCTTGCTAGCTCTTGAATTCTATATTCCTTGAACCTCTAGTGTTGTATTGAAATTCTTGTTCATTCTTGTCCATTCACCCATTCCCTAGTCAAGTTTGTTGAGCTTCTTAAATTCATTAAATCTACATGATTGACATAAACTCCTTGAGGCTCATTTGTTGTGTGTTGATCAACTTCCACCATTATTCATCTAGTTGGTTATCTTTAGAGAATTAGTGGACTTGTCAAAGTTTGGACTAATTCCTAAGCAATTGGGGAGACTTTTCTGGAAAGAACATGTTGAGTAATTGAGTGAATTAGAAAGGGCAATAGGGTAAGCCTATTGATATAAAAGCAAAAAAGAGTTAAACATGAGGGTGAGTGCAAACACATTAGGGAATGCATGTGAGGAATATTTCTTCTATCTAAACCATCCAAGTAAAATCCCAACAAAATATCCCAAGATTCTTCTGATATTCAAGTTGCCTTTGAAACTCTTAATGCAAAAATTAATGGGATGAGGAGTGATATAACTGAATAGCAAACTAACCAAGGCCAAGCCTCAACCATTGCATAAAGAAGGGGTTATAGAGAATAAGATAGCCCTAGGATGAGAGAGGGAAACAATGTTATACCTCCATTGTATGAGCAGTAGGGGGATTGGGATGAACACTTCATAGGAAGCCTTCCATCCACAACATTGATGGGAGGTAGGCAAGGGTTGAGAGGAGGATTAGGTAGAATGCAAGGTAGGATTAGGTAGAATGCAAGGTAGACATGAGGATCAAAATATAGGAGGGCTTGACAGAGAGATTGAAAGAATGAAAGATTGGGATAAGGGAGTTCATGAGGAAGATTATGGAGAATAAAATTGGGAGAACTAGATTAGAGTAAGAAGGTGAGAAGAAGATGAGGGAGACAGAGAGTTGAGGCATATCAAAACAAAGGTACTCTCTTTGTAAAGCAAAAGTGGCTCAGAGGCTTATTTTGAATGGGAAAGGAGGATGGATATTTTATTTTTGTGCCATGAATATAGTAAGTGAACCATGGTTAAATTGGCCATTTCAAGTTTCCTTTAGTATGCTTTAGTATGGTAGGACCAAGTAGCATCCCAAAGAAGGAGATAGGGAATCAATTGGTTGCCACTTAGGTATTGTTGAGGAACTTAATGAGAGGAGGTTTGTAACTAGAGCTGAATTCGAACCGAACGTTCGCGAACAAAAGCTCGTTCGCGTTCGTTCGTGTTCGATTAAGGCTCGTTTATTTAATAAATGAACGAACTCGAACAAAAAATTATGTTCGTTTATTAATCGAACGAACACGAACATGTTCGCTAACATATTCGAATGTTCGCGAACACATATATTTTATAAAAAATAATTATATTATATTTATTATATATTTTTTATTATTTATATTTTATAATAATTAAATATCAGTAGGGTAAGTCTTGTTGAGTCTTCTCTTTTCTTCCATTGCGCAATTCGCAGATTCGCAGCCGCCGTGACGCCGTCTCACTCCAATCTCCTCACCTCTCACTCGTCACCTCTCTTCAGAGTCTTCAGTCTTCACCCTCACGGCCTCCCTTCTGTTCAGAGTCTTCAGACTCTTCACCCTCACGATCACCTCTCCTCAAGACTCTTCGGCCGTGAGTCCCGTGACACCTCAAATCTGTCCTCCCGACTTCATCGCCGTCTGAGAGACAGACCAACAATTGCGGACACGTCTCGTCTGAGACGAAGAACAGTGCGCTCTCCCCCGCTATTCTTCACTCTCACTGCTACCAGAGGCACGACAGAAACTTCTATCGCCTGAGACGAACAACGGCGCACACTTCCCTGCCATTCTTCAACATCTCTGATACCGAGGGCACGTCGGATTTTGCTTCCATTTTTTGGTTTGTGCTTCTATTCCTTAAATCCTTTTTTTTTATTGCTTAGATATACAGATCTGTATTCAGATCTTGTTTAAATTTTGGGCAGTTGGATCTTTTAGGAGCATGTTAGATTACTCATGAATTGGTGTTTATGAACTGAGGTTCCATATGATTCTGGTTTGCTTTACCAATTCCCTTTAGTCTGCCATTTGTATTGGAATTGTGATTGATGAGGCTGGCATTAACTGAAGAACTTGGTATAAGGATTATTTTGTATCCTTTGATCTGAAAAAGGATGTTCCAGTTCAAGATTTTAGTAGTGTACTGTTGGGATGTAGTGTTTGTTTTATATTATCATCTAAATGCAGTAAATTTTAAAATTTTTCTGTCCCCTTGTATTTGGTGATAAATGGATGTTTTTATCTTTGTTTGAGTATCATTTCATATGTCATTTATAAAGATTGTTTTATATTTCTGTTCTTGTTCTTTGTTTATGAATATCTAAAATGATTAATTTGTGCTCATTTATTGCATGATAGGTATGTCAAGTCCTCCATTTTCGTCATTTCAAGGTTCTTCTAAAAGTCCGGGAATGGCCAATAGCTCTTTTGATGATGGGTTACTTCAAGTAAATGAGATAGATATGGGAAAAAATGACGAATATGCTAGCCAAAGCAAAGAGCAAGTGGTAGAAGAAGGGGTTCAAGAACAAGAAACTAATGCATTTCAACGGAAAAAAAGAAAAAAAGTTGCTGCTTGTTGGAAGGAAATGGAAGAAATTGTGGACAGTAAAGGTGTGAAGATGGCTAAGTGCACCTATTGCAAGGAGTCATGGCCTTTAAACAAGACGTCTACCACCACTCAACTAAACCGACACTTGGCGAATTGTTTGCAAAGGAAGCTTGCCCTTGGTCAAAATCCAATGATGAAGCAACAAGTACTTTCTTTTACTCAATCAGAGAATGAAGATGTGAGTTCTATTGCTAATTTTTCGTATGATCATTCTAAAGTTAGGGAGCTTGCTGCACATATGGTTTTAGGTCATGAATATCCTTTCTCAATGATGGATCATGTGATTTTTAATAAGTTTATGAGAGCTGCATCACATTTTTACCAAAAAATAGGTCGAAATACTGTGAAGAAGGATTGTATATCAACTTATGAGACTGAGAAAAAAAATTTGAAGTCATTATTAAAGGATAGGAGAAGAATTAGTATTACTACTGATTTGTGGAAGTGTTCTGGACAAAAAATTCAATACATGGTTGTCACTGGTCATTTTGTTGATTCTAATTGGATGTTACAAAAACGTGTCTTGAGTTTTAAAAATGTACCACCCCCACATACTGGTGTTCTTGTTGCTGATGCTCTCAATAAATGTCTTCTTGATTGGGGTATTGAGGATAAAGTGGCTTCTATTACAGTTGACAATGCTTCTTATAATGATGTTTGTATTAGGAGATTGAAAGAGGATTTTGCATTGAGGAAAAAGTTATCTCTTTGGGGAAAGTTATTTCATGTTAGATGTTGTGCTCATATTTTAAATTTGCTAGTTCAAGATGGGCTTGATCAAATTGGAGAAGTGATTGAAGTTGTTAGAGAGGGAATAAAGTATTTGAACAATTCAGAGAGTCGCCTTAAGGAATTTGCTAAAATTGCAAGACAACTCCAATTACCTTCTAAGAAATTGCTTTTGGATTGTCCAACTAGGTGGAATGGAACTTATTTGATGTTGGCTGCTGCATTAGTGTTTAAAGATGTTTTTTCTAGTTATGCTGATATTGATGTTGGTTTTAGATATGTTCCTAGTATAGTTGATTGGATGAAAGTGGAAGAGGTGTGTCAATTTCTAGGTGTTTTTCATGAAATTACAAACATGATTTCTGGTTCTGAGTATCCAACTGCAAACCTCTTTCTACCCGAGCTTTACGAGAATAAAAGAGCTATTGAATGAAAAATCTTCCGATATTTCCGATCACATAAGGGCCATGGGTTCACGAATGACAGCCAAATTTGACAAGTATTGGGGTGAATGTAACTTATTGCTTTCCTTGGCTGCTGCTTTGGATCCTAGATATAAAATGGTACTTATTGAATTTGCTTTTCCGGTGATCTATGATAAAGATGCTGAAAAGAATATTTCTTTGGTTAGAAAAGCATTGGATGATCTTTATGAAGAGTATGTTAGTGCTTATAATGAATCTCAATGTGAACATGGACAAAGTACAAAAAGAGTACAAGAGGAGAGAGTATTTCATCTAATAAATGCAGCATTGGTTCTCAAGGAATTGGAAGGAGTATCATCACTGGGAAGGCTAAATTTGAATCATTTATTAGACAAGTAGAGACTGTTCAATCAGTGAAATCAGAATTAGATATTTATCTTGAAGAAAGTGTCTACATTTGTGATTCAAGTGTTCATTTTGATGCCTTAGATTGGTGGAGGGTGAATCAATCAAAATATCCTAGATTGGCTAGGATGGCATGTGAATTATTAGCTATTCCTATTACTACTGTAGCTTCTGAAGCAACTTTTAGTGCTGGGGGTAGGGTTATTGATAATCGCCGGGCCTCAATGTCTATTGATACAGTAGAGATGCTCCTGTGCTCATCTGATTGGGTACGAAATTTTCATGGACTTAAAAAGTGCTCAAAGGTTAGTGTGATAAAAAAAAATTATAGTATATTACTCATATTAAATATACTAATTTATATGTTTTTTTGTAGGATGATGATGAACAAGCTTCTTTTAAAGAAATTATGCTTCCTGTAGTAGTGGATTAAAGTTGCCATTTGGTAAGTTAAATACACAATTGTGTTTGTGTTTGTATAGTAACATGATTTTGTTTACTCAATTTTGTGTACATTGTTTTCTTGAGATGGATTGGTTTTGGAGAGAAAAACTCTGGAGATATTGTTTTCAAGTATAAAATCTGAATGCTGGAAAATGAATATATATACAAAACTGTGATTAGGAAGAGGAAGTCACTTTGTTCACTCTAGATATGCTTTGCAGCTTTTTCTGCTATTGTCATTATGTGCTTCAGTAAACTTGGTATCATAAAACTTTAGCTCTCAACTTGCCCACTAGTTAATATTGTTGCTAATTTTGTGTAGATTCTTTATTCAAAGAGTTGGAATTTTGTGTTGAATTAATCTGAGTATATTTTAAATTTTGAGAACTCATTTTGATTTAGATAATGGTGTTGAACTTGGGTATTGGACTATTGCAGTTTTGTTCCAATGATGAAATACTTTACTGGGATAGTATTGTTATGTTTCAATTTCAGTTAACTGTAGATTCCACACTACTTTCTCTTTACTCTATATGATTACTGGTTAGGAAATATTTATTTTGAAATAGACATACTTGATTATTGGAATGGTATTCCTGTGGCTATGATGTAATATTTTCACTGTGGTATCGAGGGTTCCATTAACTGCTTAACTTTTGCAAAGAATTCATGGTTATCATTTTAGCAGTCTCTAAAGCATTGGCCTTTTTAAATGCATGGCTCTAGTTTTCAATGTTAGTAATTGCATGCTAGTGGGTGTTTGTAAGTTTTATTTGTAGCTGGATTAATTGATGATAGTGTAGGACTAATGGTTTTGCCATTGGATAATTATTATTGTGTGTAATTCACTGGATGGATTTGCTTGCTTGGAGGTTATTTGTTACTGGATATGTCCTATGGGAGGTGTAATGTGAATCTAATGGTTGTATATTGTGTGTAATTCACTGGATGGATCTGCTTGCTTGGAGGTTATTTGTTACTGGATATGTCCTATGGGAGGTGTAATGTGAATCCAATGGTTGTGTAGTCTCGAATCTAATATTTCTTTGCCATTTTTGCATGTTCCAATTGTTAATGTAAGGCCTAAGAACTGCAGTATGTTGGACGTTGCTTCTTGAAATGGTTAGGATACATGTATTTCTTGGCTTCTAAGTGTTGCCTTGAGAGTTTCTAGCGGCGTAGTGATACATAGGGATGTATTGGTCAAATTAAACTTATTTAAGTAGAAAACCTTGCATGTAAAACTAGTTCAATAATAACAAGATGTTTGTGCCCTAGCCTTAGAGGTTGAATTTTTCCCTCACCCGCCATAGAGGACTTTCATTCATAGTTACTAGTTATAATACAAGGCTAACGATGTTCAAGATCATATGTTTGTTAGGCTGTGATGCACGTGACTTAATATTGTTGCTAATTTTGTATAGATTCTTTATTCAAAGAGTTGGAATTTTATGTTGAATTAATGCTTTTAATTTCATGAAATTTCAGGAACTATAATGCAGTAGAACAAGTTGTTTCTTCAAGAGTTATGGTGCCTATGTTTGAAGTTCTTTTTATGGAGTGTTTTTAAGAGAGATTTTTAATTATTTTTTATGGTTATTAATTAATTTTAGTTTGTTATAATTTTGTTGTGGACTAGGGAATTATGTAATGTTAAAAATGTTTGTAATTTAGTTTTGTTTTATTTTGTTGTATTTTAAAAATATAATTATTGATGTATTGTAAATGTTTAAATTTGATTTTTTTAAATGAATTTTAGAATTATTATTTTTTAAATTTTAGAATGAAGAATACAAAATAAACGAACAATTCGAACAATTCGAACACGAACATTAATCGAGTTTTTCGAACTCGAAATCGAACGAACACGAACATTATTAAAAAATAAACGAACAAACTCGAACACGAACTCGAGCTCGATTAATAAACGAACGAACTCGAACAGTGTTCGAGTAAGTTCGAACTCGAGCTCGAAAATTCAATACTCGGTTCGTTCGTGTTCGAATACAGCTCTATTTGTAACCCTACACTATTATGATGAGCTTTACCAAATATTGCATGTTCTTAGATAAAGAAGTAAAAGTATAGAGGATTTTCATAAGGAGTTGGAGGTGACCTTGATGAGAGCTAACATTGTTGAGGATATTATGGCTCCAAAAGTGAGGTTTTTGAGTGGGTTGAATAGGGAAGTAGCAAATGTGGTTGAGTTACATTCTTATGATACTTTGGCAAGATGGTGCATATGGCTAGTAAAATTGAGGGACAACTAAAAAAAAAAGTCACAATCAAAGAAACTATCTACACTAATCCTATTTTTAGCCACCAACTTAAAAAGAAGGAAGAACAACTAAAACCTCCAAGACCACCAAGAGAGCCCTACAAGCCTAGAGAAGAATGGGCCAAGGAGAAGGGCAAAGGTACTGAGAGGCCTCTAGGAACTAGGGACATTAAATGCTTCAAATGCTTAGATTATGGACATACGGCATATGAGTGTCCAACCAAGAAATTGATGTTTACTAATACCCAAAGAGAGTTAACTAGTGGAGAGGAGGATTGTGGAGATGAAGGACAAAAAGACAGGCACAACGAAGATGATAATTCTAGTGATAAAGGAATTATTGTGCCGCCCCTTTACCCTTTACTCGATGTTGCAATTAAGGAAATAAGAACTTGTGTTGTAGGAGATGAATGTGATGATGATGTGAAGAAGAGTCTACAAAAAAACAATGTTTTCTACTCCCATTGTCTTATCAACCAAAAGCCATGTGTTGCTATCATTGATGGAGAAAGCTTTACCAATGTTGTGAGTACTAGTCTAGTGGAAGAATTAGGTTTATATGTGATGAAACATCCCACTCCATATAGATTGCAATGGTTCCATGATATTAGGAAGTTGAGGGTGAACAAATAAGTATTGTTAACAATTGAAAAAGAGAAGTTTCAAGATGAAATTATTTCTAATGTAGTCCATATACAAGCTAGGCACTTAATTTTGGGAAGGTCATGGCAATTTGATAGTAGTGTGTTGCATGACGGAAGGAGAAATTCCTACTCAGTTATTATGGAAAGCAAGCTATATACTCTTCTACCCCTATCCCCAAGTTAGATAAGAGAAGTACAAAGGAAAATGAGGGATAATGAGAAAAAGAAGAGTGTATTTTGAGACCTTCTAAAGAAAAAGAATGAGAGAGAAAATGACTAGGGAAAAGAAAGAGTGCAAATGGTGACCTCAAAACAGAAGGGGGCAAAAGAGGATAGTGCAAAAAGGAGAGAAGATAGAGATAAAATGAGAATGACTCTTTTGTGATTGAAAAATGAAAATAAAGAGGGAAAAGGTACAAAAAAGAAGACTGAAGAAAAGGGGAAAAATGCAGTTTATGTGGGAGAACATAGGCTGACATTTTTTTTTTTTTTTCAAAACAAAACTTCTTACTTAAAATCCTATGTAAGTGCTTTTTTGAAGAAGAATTCGCACAAAAAAAAAAAAAAAGAGGGAAATAATAGGAATCAACCCAAGCATCAAGCTAAATCTAGAGACGTGGGATAGATATTCAAGCTACAACCCATAATAACAAAGAAGACTCTACAATTCAAGGGTGATCAATGGAGATTTCAAGCAGATAAAGGTTCCAAGCCACGGGTTAAAAGAATACGGAAGAATTGGTTGCCAAAGAAAAAATGATTAGTGGTCAATTGGTGCAATAAACCATATGGAGGGCTAAGGAAATTGATCCACTAAGTCCAAAAAGTCCCAAGCCAAAAGCTATGAGATATGGGTTCAGAAGGGGCTCCAAAATCAAGCCATGGCAATCGGGTTCACAAAATAGAGTAAACTAGACAGAGCTAAACCGGCGCTGATTGGATAAAGTTGAACCGCCATCAACCCTGATCTAGAAGCAAGATTCTGCGAGTTCAAGCTATAGTAGGCACCGGCTTACATTAGGCAACACCCAATTTTGTTCAATTGTTCCATTTTTTTTCTATTTTGCTTCCAATTAAATTACCACGACTTTTACTATGTAATAGGGATATTTGGACCTTTTAAAGGCTTGAATAGTTGAGATTTCATCTCACCTTAGTTAGGTTAAGATGCCTATATATATGGCATTATAACATTGAAATGTAAGTTGGATATTACTATTAAAATCAAAAGACATTCTTGAGAGAGTTCTTTGAGGGTTCTTCCATAAAGGCCAAGACCAATCTTACGATTCCATTCTTTCCTTCTAATTTGAGTCTATAAACTCTTAAGGATAGCTCAGACTAACTAATCAAAGTAGAATCATAGTTTCTTGCTAATCTAAGGGTCTAGAATAGAAGTTAACTTTGGCTTCTTGGTTCATCTTCTTCAAGCGTTCTTGGCTCCTAATTGGGTTAAGAGTTCTTGGGTATGAATTAGTAGACTTGATTCTCATTTCTAGAGTTTTAAGTTTTTTATTCTGACTTAGGATCCTGGTATTTGAATTGGGTACCTTGTTTCTTCATTAATTTCACTATTTTGTACTCTTAATTGGGTCATGCATTTTACCCCAAATTTAGGCATGAAATTTATTAAAAAATCAGTCCTAAGATCATATCATATCCTAAAAAGTTATTCGGATATTACTTCAACCTCCCTTCCGAAAACAAGGTGTTTGTTTCAAAGCATACTTTCTTCTTAGAGAAGGAACATAAGCTTCAAGGAGATAGTGGGAGCAAAATTAAACTTAGTGAAATTTAAGATGAACAAACAAACATAGATCAACCATCTTAAATTTGAGAGAATAGATGAACATTCGTCTACATAAGAACCTCGTAGATCGAGTATGATATGTGTGGCACTTGAGAGATATAGATTTTTCATAAGTGACCACAACGACGTATTGCTTATAGATGAAGATGAGCCTACTTTTTATGAGGATGTACTGAATAGTTCAGAATCTCACAAATGGCTTGAAGCTATAAAGTCAGAGATAGATTCCATGTACGACAACCAAGTATGGCCTTTAGTTGATCCAGCCAAGGGAATCAACCATATTAGGTGTAAATGGGTTTTCAAGAAGAAAATTAACATGGATGGTAAAGTAGTTACCTATAAGACACAACTAGTTGCTAAGGGTTATCATTAATAGCATGGTATTAACTACGCCAAAACCTTCATGCTAGTTGCAATGCTAAAATCTATAAGCATACTCCTAGAATTTGCCACTTATTATAATTTTAAGGTCTAGCAAATGGATATGAACACAACATTCCTAAATGGAAACCTAACTCAGGAAGTATATATAATACAGCCTAAGGATTTCATATCCAATAATAGCACAAAAGTGTGCATGTTGCAAAGGTCTATTTATGGCATTAAGTAAGCTTCTAGTAGTTAGAACATCCGTTTTGATGAAATAATCAAAGGGTTTGGTTTCCTTCAAAACATGGATGAACCTTATGTTTACAAAAAGGTTAATAGGAGTGCAGTCATTTTCTTGTTACTTTATAGAGATGTCAAATTAGTAATAGGAATCGATGTACCTATCCTTCAAACAGTAAAAGTTTAGTTATCCAAGAAATTCTCCATAAAAGGCCTTAGGGAAGCAATCAATATTCTTTGAATAAGGATCTATAGGATAGATAAAAAAGGTTGCTAAGTCTTTTACAGTCTACATATATAGACAAAGTGTTAAAGAGGTTTAGCATGGATCAATACAAAAACTAATTCTTACCCATATCTAATAGGGTAAGCCTTTCAAAGTTAATATCTCCAAAGACATAAGTTAAAAGGGATCACATAAATAGGATATGCTTCGACAATCAAGGCCATCATATATGCTATGATATGCACTAAGCCCGATGTTTTGTGCTTTGAGCTTGACAGACAGACACTAATTTGACCCTGGTGAGGGTTATTGGGTGGCTGTAAAGAATATCCTTAAGTACTTACGAAGGATAAATGATGTATTCTTGGTATATGAAAAAGGTGATTTGAAAACAAAAGGGTATACAGATGCCAGTTTTCTATCCGATAATGATGATTTCAAACCACAATCAGGTTAAAATTTACGTTGTGTGGAGGGGCAATAAGGTACAAAAGTTCCAAACAAGATAGTATTGCTGACATAACGACTGTAGCTGAGTACATAGCTACTTTTGAATTTGGTAAGGAAGTAGTTTAGATAAAGAAGTTTATCACAGTTGTTGAACCCATATTTCTATTATGACAATAATAGAGCTATTGCGCAAACGAAGGAGCTACAATTTCACCAGCGATCCAAACATGTACTAAGACGCTCTCACCTAATCCAGGAGATCATAGATAGATAAGATGTGAAGATAGAGAGAGTTTCTACAGATGAAATCATAGCTAACCCAGTTACTAAAGCACTACCTCAAAAGAAACATGATAGATATGTTGATTTATTTTTTGTTAGATACATGAATGATTGGCTTCAGTGGAAGTGGGAGTTTAATAGTGTTATGCCCTCGAGGAAATCACATGTATTTTATGTATTGCACATTTATTTAAAAGTACAAGGCATTCATTATATTTTAGTTTGTTTTATTTACACTTTTGTGTGAATATATTTATTAGACAAAATCCCAAGTGTAACACTTTGTTAAGGAAATCATAATAGAGATAATGATGTGAGGTTCCTTCTACAGTGGATAGTTTTCATGCTTAAATTATTCCTAGTCATAGTTTTGATGAGATCAGACTTGATTAATGCATTACGACTAACACGTGTTATACATCCTAACTTGAACAAGCAGTGATTCTTACATCTGAGAGTATTGTGATACTTAAAGTTAACACGTAGATACTTGTTACTAAAACAAGTACAATAGATGACCTAGCTATGAGATAATCACATGGATAACTGATGCGTAAATTTGGGGTATATAAAATCATCAATTTTAAATCCATCCCTTAATCAAGTTTTAATTAAAATAATAATCCCAAAATTTACATGTAAGCAAGTATACTCATCGCAAGTAAAATATAGGGAATTAACGAGTATCGATCCTCAAAGGAACAAGTACACAGTAATCACTTTTCATTAATTGTTTAACTGACCCAAATAAAATGAGAAAAGAATAAAAAGAAAAACTAAAAAACATATACAACTCAAGGATGTAGGTTTATGTAATTTAACCCATTATCCTAGCAAATATGACAATCAACCAATTAGCCATTCTCTAAACTAATTATCATCTTGGCATCATGAAGGAATATAAAGTAAAATTCAATCATCTCACAAATCATGATTCTACATAGATAAATTCCACTTCGTTTCCTAATCCATAGAATCCTATATTTTGATTGCATTAACATATTTGCCAATCAAGCTAATCATAACCAAAACATGTATTAGGCGTAATTCCTTATAAACATGAAATTAGCTAATAATCCTTTGCCCGAGGCAAAATCAACTAATCTTTGATCACTTAGTCCTATAATCTTAACTTCGTTGCTTAAGCCCATTAAGATTAGACAAATACAAAACCAATGTAACGAAACTCCTAACATTGTCGTCTCAAGTCAATTAGAAGAACTCACATCAATAACCAATGAAAACAAGTAATCAAATACCAAAGAAAAAAAATTAATTGATCAAAGAACTAAATTAACTCAAAATCATAAATCCATGAATGATATCTAAATACAATTAAAGAATTAAAATCACCATTGATCAAGAAAAAGTAAACAAAAGAAAGAGATAAATACTCATAGACAAGCCGTTCAATTTCAAATGAAAGCTCCTCCCAAAACATTAAATTATTTCTCTAGAAAAATTATTGGTGATGCACTTAAAAAAATATATTTAAGTCTCTACACTGTGCACCACCTTTTTCTTAAGCGATTGGCCTTTATTTATTAGCTTATAAAGTTCTTAAAAGAATCATAAGTAAAGAAGAAGTAATTTCCTAAAAATCCATTACAAAAAAGGAATAGTAATTGTCCAGTTAAAATCTAAATAAAACAAAGAGGTCCACCACCTTAATATTAGAAAAGAATTCGGGAACTTGATTTTAAATTGAGCTTTGGAAATCTTCTTTGTCGTTTTGTACTGAAGACCGATTCTTGTTGATTGCTGAAATTGGTGAAGTTAGCTTTAAATGACCAAGCTACTAAAATTGTTGAAGCCAACAAAATTGATTTTCTTCCTTTTACTGTTGTGTCCACTCAATTAAGCCGACGAACCGCATGAAGCCACCGAAATTGCTTCTTCATTTTTCTGTTTGCTTTCTTGTTGAGCCACCCGCGGCTTAGCTTCACACGCATGATACACTTTGCTTTCTGTTTTGGTTGACTTTGTTTCTTTGTCCAAGACCCACTGATTTCATTCTTTTGCTTTTGTCTCCTTGACCCATGAATTTCTTGCTTTTTCTTCTTCATTTCTTTTGTTCTTTTGGTGAGCTGTGATCTCTTTGAGCAATTTTTCTCCTTTTCCTCTCCAATTTCAATTGCTCTGTTTTGTCTAGTTTTTCTCTGCAATCCTCTGTTCACCAAGTATAGGACTAGCACTAGGTCTATATTCTTGGCCTAGTACTGGGGCTGTGCTGGAAAATTACACAATTAGCTCTAAATTTCACCTATTTTTGTATACAATTATAGAAAAGCATTTTTATAAAGGAAATATCAAATAGGAAGAAATATGACTAGTTATTGTATTAAAAGTGTCTTACATTAGCCTCAAATAACTAGGAAAAAAAACTAAGATTTTAACCCATATCAATACCCCTACACTTGAATCTTTACCTGTCCTCAAGTAAATACATAAACAAAGAACTCAAAACAATTTATTTCTTTTCATATTCATCCATAACAATCATAATTTTTTCAACCTTAGATAAAAAAACTGACATTCATTCACCCTTTAAAAACATTTGTAAACTCATTCATTAAAATAAATAATCCCAAGGCCATCAAAGTTAAGTCAAACAAGCTTATATCTAGTACAAGAGAATTATTCCACTCCTTAAGAAAACACACAAATAAAAAAAATCATACAAGCCAAGTCATTTAATGAATTCAAGCATTATAAACTCAAATTTACAAAACCAAGTTAGTGAAACAAAGAAAACACTCCACTCTTCTTCTTTTTTCCCCTATGACTTTGGGAATTGATAGCCTCAAGTGTTAGTGTTATGCCCTAGAGGCAATCACTTGTACATTGTATATGACATATTTTATTTTAATAAAAGGCGTTATTTAGCTTACAGTTTCTTTTGTTTACTTTAAGTAATATAACTATTCGATAAAGTTCATAGTACAACACTGTGTTAAGGAAATCATGATATGAGATTCCTACTACACTGGATGGTGTTAGTACTTAAATAGTCCCTAGTCATAGTATTAATGAGACAGGACATCATTAATGCGTCAAGACTAGCATGTGTTAGACTTCTTGATTTGATCAGGCGCGGTTCTAATAACCGTGAGTATTGAGATACTCAAAGTTAACACATGGATGCTTGTTAATGGAACAAGTTCATTGGATGACCTAGCTTTGAGATAATCACATGGATAACTATTTAGTGTCAGTGATATAATCTCAATATAGCAAACGTGCAAGTATTCTTAGACTTGAGATATCCAAGTTACTTTGTTTGCTGAGCCTTGTACTTTGATTCCAATCTCCAAAGCTTGATCGAGGGCCACCTATGGGATGGATATTAGATACATTGTGAGGTAAACAAAAGTAGTTGAGAGGGTCAATAAAGGATTCGCCACTCCTAATAGTAGGGCAAATATCTCACGGCCACTTGTAGAAATTACTACTCGAGAAGTCCTTGGCCAAGGAAATTTTGTATTCAAAATAGTTCTAATTGATACACATCTAGAGTAGTGGGTTCCTGGTACAAGTACTATTGTATTTAGGCCAGAATTATTTCTGGAGGGAGTTGGTACTAATTCGGTTCTCCAAACCATATGAGATATTGTATGGTGAAATAAGTTAATTGCACTGAAGTTTGTTATTGAAGGGTTCATGTCAAGCCACTTGACTTCCTGAACTTTTAGGTGATCATGATGTGTTGCTAGATACAGCTCATGATCTGGGAATATGGGTTTATTAATTGATGATTAATAAACCAATCTTGATTAGAATTAATAGGATTAATTCTAATTAATTATGGATTAATAATCTCAAAGACGTTTGGATTAATTTATGTTTGCTTCCAATTGACTGGGAAACCTAATAGGTCACACACAATAGATGATTATATATTCAAGACGTTAATTGATAATATAGTGGGGTTGATTGAGAGAAAGAGAAGTTGTTGTGGACAAATTATAATTAATTATAATTTGTGGTCTAAGTTGTAATTGTGAGAACTTTATGTTTCCAATTCCAATTAGGGAAATCTAATAGGATTAGAACTCTTAGTTTTGGGGAAAATTTCGTGTAATATATAGTAGATATAAAACATGAAAACCCTAGCTGAGCAACACACAAAACAATAGCCTCGAACATTCTCTCTTCTCTCTATCTCTCTCGATTTGATCTTGATCAAAGAACCTTAGCCGCCATCTTTTTCTACTAGCACAGGAAATTTTGGTGCCTGAGTATATCCTCTGTGTGGATTATATTAGAGATAATCACACACTGTGATTATAGTGGTTAGACGTTCAACTGACGTGAAGGTTGATCACGAGGATTGCTGGATCGCGCCTTGACTTGAAGAAGAAATTTTTGTACTTCAGATGATCACTTAAAAGTAGAAAGCTGTTACATTTACTCTCTTTATGTCTTGTTTTCCACATATAGATGGGTCCTGAAAGGGTATCTCGTTTTATTTTTCACTGCGCCGTATACGATATAAGCCTGAGATACCCAACAGTGGTATCAGAGCCATGCTATGTGTGGTGGTCTACGGACATTGTTTTGGTATGAAAAACCGTTTTCGTGTTTGTCTTTATTTACTGTGAAAATCGTTTTCACTCGGGTTGAAATTGTTTCGATCATTATGGATATGGTCCGTAGCACAATATAATTGTGTAAAAGTCACAACGTATTTCGAAAAGATGCTTTCTTTGGTGCTGAAAATTCCTGCCTTCTCTAGAAATCCTTGTGTAGTTTTCTTTTCATCTAACTCCCCTTGAATGTAACTCGAGGTTTTCTCTCTTTAAGAAATTATGTAATTAGTTTACATAGGTCAGATAGGGGTAGAATTATTTCAATTATATTGATGGCAACCAAAACAAGGCGAGAAGGTATGACCTTCTACTTAAATCAGGCATGAACACATAGGGTCAACTATATTAATTTCTTTTATCGCTCAAAGAAATTAATTTAGGAAAAGTCCATAACCATAACACGTAATTGCTTTATTACCATGATTATCAATTATGTGATTTATTGATTTTTATGCATGTCATTCAACGAAATCACTAAAAGGAACAAATCCCTCAATTAATATTAAACCTAATTCCTTCTGTTAATATAGTAAGAACGAGAGTCCTTTTTCGAGACCAAGTTGTTGGGCAAACCTAAGCCTACTTGACATTGGGCATGTTCAAGCTATAGAATTAAATTCCTTTGGAATTAAATTCCTGATTAATGGGTCGGATTTAACTAAATTCTTTATCCCAGTTGAGCAAACTCAAGCATAAAGAAATTAGAGGAAAAGTTGGAGTAGCCCAAAAGGCTTCAAGATTAAAAGCTGTTAATCACCCAATGATCCGGTAGTTACATACGATGTAATTGGTATTGGATACCTACCAATGAATTCAAGGGTGGCTTGTTAGGCAAACCCAAGGTTATTCTTGAGAAATTTGGATATCAGTCCATTAGGAAATTTTCCAACGGGCTTTTCCAAATCAGTAGTGGGGGCTATTGGTTTGAGTAAAATAGTGGAGTAAAAATGCACTTAATTAAAGTCCTAATTATTTGCATATCATGTGCATATAGAAGTAGCTAATGTTCTCTATCTTTACATCTAGGTTACTTGCATCATGTCAACAAACCTAAACTTACGTAACATCTTGGAAACCAATAAGTTAACTGAATTAAACTATCTTGACTGATATAGAAATTTGAGAATCGTTCTCAAATAAAAAAAGTTGCTCTATGTGCTAGATGCTCCTATTCCACCACTACCAGCCCAAGATGCTCATACTAATGAGCATGCTGTCCACAAGAGGCACAAGGAGGATAGTGATACAACATCATGTATTATGCTGGTATCCATGACTCCTGAGTTGAAAAAGCAGCACGAGTATATGGATGCTCAATCGATCATTTTACATCTTCGAGAGCTACTTGATGTCCAAGCCAGAACTAAGAGTTATGAGATCTCAAAGTAACTATTCCGTTGCAAAATGGCAGAGGGTTCTTCTGTGGCCACTCATGGGCTGAAGATGCTGGGCTTGATAGAGAAGCTTGGATCTCTCGGGTTTGCTATGGATCATGACTTAAGTATTGACTTAATTCTACAATCTTTGTCTAATAGTTGCTCACAATTTCTGATTAACTATCAGATGAACAAGATTGAGTCCACCATTCTTGAGTTGATAAATCTTCTCAAAACTACAGAGTCCTCCATGAAGAAGGATTCTAATGCAGTTTTAATGGTAGAATCTTCATCTTCTAAGAAGAAAGTTCAAAAGAAGAAGAAGAAAGCTCCCATGAAGCCCAAAGGTGATGTGAACAAGAAGGATGCAGCTACTAAGGGCCCATGACATCATTATAGGAGGATGGGCCACCGGAGGTGCAATTACAAAGCCTACTTAGAGACCATTAAGGATAAGAAGCAGAAGGAGAAGATTACAAGTACTTCTACTTCTACTCCAGGTATGTTTATGATTGAGATAAATACTGCCTTTAGAAATGAGATATGGATATTAGATACTGGATGTGGATCTCATTTGTGTAATAACTTGCAGGGACTAAAGAGCAGTAGAAGGCTAGAGAAAGGCGATGTGGACCTACGTACTACAAATGGGGCAAAGGTTGCTGCACTTGCTGTGGGGACATACGAGCTAAACCTGCCTTCAGGATTAATTCTAGAACTGAAAAACTATTATTATGTACCAGTTTTAATAAAAAATATTATCTCAATTGCGTGTTTAGACTTATATGGATTTCATTTGATATTTAAGAATAAATGTTGTTTTTTTTCTTTGAATGATATTTACTATGGTTCAGCAATTTTGGTTAATGGTTTATATGTTCTAGACTTAGATAATCCAATTCTTAATATAAATAATAAGAAACCTAAAATAGATAACTCTAACACATCTTACTTATGGCATTGTCGTTTGGGCCATGTAAATGAAAATTGTGTTTCTAAATTACACAAGCTTGGTGACTTAGGGTCATTTGATTATGAATTATATGGCACATATGAATCTTGTTTACTAGGCAAAATGACTAAAACTCATTTTTCAGGAAAAGGAGAATGGGCCAAGGAGTTATTAGAACTCATATATTCTGATGTATGTGGCCTAATGTCATTACAAGCAAGAGGAGGTTATAACTATTTCATAACCTTTATCGATAATTTCTCATGATACGGGTATTTGTATTTAATGAAATACAAATTTGAGGCATTTGAAAGGTTCAAAGACTTCAAGAATGAAATAGAGAAACAAATTGGCAAAAGTATTAAGACTCTAAGATCTAATCGAGGAGGAGAGTACTTGAGCTAAGAGTTTCTGAGTTATCTTAGAGATAATGGGATATTATCTCAATGGACTCCACCACATACACCTCAACATAATGGTGTATCTAGGAGAAGGAATCGAACCCTTCTAAATATGGTACGAACCATGGTAGCTTCTGCAGACCTACCAAAATCGTTTTGGGGGCATGCACTAGAAACTTTTGTTTATATATTAAACAAAGTTCCGATAAAATCAGTTGATACTACTCCATTTGATATGTTCTTTGGTAAGAGACCAAAGTTATCTTACTTGCGAGTATGGGATTGTTCTGCCTTTGTTAAAAGGCCATAGTCAGACAAACTTGATAGTAAATCTGACAAATGTTTGTTTGTGGGATATCTAAAAGAATCTTTCAGATATTACTTCTTTCTACCCTTTGAAAATAAATTTTTTATGTTTGAAGCATGCCATCTTCTTAGAGAATGAGCACATGCTCAAAGGGGACAGTGGGAGTAAGATTGGACTTAGTGAAGTTCATGAAGATCAAACAAATGAGGATCAACCGTCTAACCCCACATCTATTGAGAGAATAGATGAACCTTCTGATACACAAGAACCTTGTAGATCTAGTAGGATACGTGTGGCACCTGAGAGATATGGATTTCTCATTAGTAACCACAATGACGTATTGCTCATAGATGAAGATGAGCCTACTACCTACAAGGATGTTTTGAACAGTTCAGAATCGAGCAAATGGCTTGAGGCTATGAAGTCGGAGATGGATTCTATCTAAGACAACCAAGTATGGACTTTGGTTAATCCACCCAAAGAAATTAAACCTATTGGGTGCAAGTGGATTTTCAAGAAGAAAATAGACAAGGATGGTAACTTAGTTACCTATAAAGCACGACTAGTGGTGAAGTGTTACTGTCAACAATATAGTATTGACTATGATGAAACTTTCTCGCCAGTAGCCATGTTAAAATCCATCAGGATACTCCTAGCCATTGCTGCTTATTATGATTATGAGATTTGACAAATGGATGTGAAAACAGCTTTCCTAAATGGAAATCTGACTGAGGAAGTGTATATGACACAACCTGAGAGTTTCACATCTAGTGATGGCACAAAGGTGTCAAGCTACAAAAGTCTATTTATGGACTTAAGTAAGCTATTAGGAGTTGAAATATCCGTTTTGATGAAACAATCAAAGAATTTGGTTTCATTCAAAATATGGATAAGCCTTGTGTATACAAGAAGGTTAGTAGGAGTGCAATCATTTTCTTACTTCTTTATGTAGATGACATATTGCTAATAGGAAACGATATAACTATCTTGCAAATGGTTAAAATTTGGTTGTCCAAACAATTCTCCATGAAAGACCTTGGAGAAAAACCCTATATTCTTAGAATAAGGATCTATAGAAATAGATCAAAAAGGTTGCTTGGTCTTTCACAGTCTACATACATAGATAAAGTGCTAAAGAGGTTTAGCATGGATCAATCCAAAAAGGGATTCTTACCCATGTCACATAGTGTAAGCCTTTCAAAGTCAATGTCTCCTAAGACACAAGTTGAAAGGGATCACATGAGTAAGATTCCATATGCCTCTGCAATTAGATCTATCATGTATGCTATGGTATGTACTAGGCCTAATGTATCTTGTGCTCTCAGTTTGACGAGCAGATACCAATCTGACCCTGGTGAGGGTCATTGGGTGGCTGTAAAGAACGTTCTAAAGTACTTACGAAGGACTAAGGATATGTGCTTGGTATATGAAGAAGAAGGTGATTTGAAAATAAACGGGTATACTGATGCCAGTTTTCAATCTGACAAAGATGATTTCAAATCACAATTCGGCTACGTGTTTACGTTGTGTGAAGGGGCAATAAGTTGGAAAAGTTCCAAACAAGAAACTCTTGCCAACTCTACGATAGAAGTTGAGTACATAGCCGCTTCTGAAGTAGGAAAGGAAATAATGATAGAGAGAGTTCCCACAGATGAAAACATAGCTGACTCGCTTACGAAAGCACTATCCCAAAAAAAACATAATTGTCATGTTGAGTCATTCGATATTAGATACATGAATAATTGGCTCTAGTGCAAGTGGGAGTTTATTAGTGTTGTGCCCTAGAGGCAATCACTTGTATATTGTATATGACATATTTTATTTAAATAAAATGTGTTATTTATCTTACAGTTTCTTTTGTTTACTTTAAGTAATATAACTGTTCGATAAAGTCCATAGTACAACATTGTGTTAAGGAAATCATGATATGAGATTCCTACTACACTGGATGGTGTTATTACTTAAATAGTCCCTAGTCATAGTATTAATGAGACAGGACATCATTAATGCGTCAAGACTAGAATGTGTTAGATTTTCTGATTTGATCAGGCGGTGGTTCTCATAACCGTGAGTATTGAGATACTCAAAGTTAACACATGGATGCTTGTTAATGGAACAAGTTCATTGGATGACCTAGCTTTGAGATAATCACATGGATAACTATTTAGTGCCAGTGATATAATCTCAATACAGCAAACGCACAAGTATCCTTAGACTTGAGATCTCCAGGGTACTTTGTTTGCTGAGCCTTGTACTTTGATTCCAATCTCCAAAGCTCGATTGAGGGCTACCTATGGGATGGATATTGGGTACATTGTGAGGTAAACGAAAGTAGTTGAGAGGGTCAATAAAGGATTCACCACTCCTAATAGTAGGGCGAATATCTCACGGCCACTTATAGGAATTACTACTCGAGAAGTCCTTGGCCAAGGCAATTCTGTATTGGAAATAGTTCCAATTAACACACATCTAGAGTACTGGGTTCCTGGTACAAGTACTATTGTATTCGAGCTAGAATTATTTCTAGAAGGAGTTGGCACTAATTCTATACTCCAAACCGAATGAGATATTGTATGGTGAAAGGAGTTAATTGCACTGAAGTTTGTTATTGAAGGGTTTGTGTCAAGCCACTTGACTTCCTAGACTCTTGGATGGTCATGATGTGTTACTAGATACCGTTCATAATCTGGGAATATGGGTTTATTAATTGATGAATTAATAAACCAATACTTATTAGAATTAATAGGATTAATTCTAATTAATTATGGATCATTAATCTCAAAGACATTTGGATTAATTTATGTTTGCTACCAATTATCTGGGAAACCTAATAGGTCACACACAATAGAGGATTATATATTCAAGACGTTAATTGATAACATAGTGGGATTGATTGAGAGAAAGAGAAGTTGTTGTAGACAAATTATAATTAATTATAATTTGTGGTCTAGGTTGTAATTGTGTGAACTTCGTGTTTCCAATTACAATTAGGGAATTCTAATAGGATTAGAACTCTTAGTTTTGGGGGAAAATTTCGTGTAATATATAGTAGATATAAAACATGAAAACCCTAGCTGAACAACACACAAAATAATAGCCATGAACATTCTCTCTTCTCTCTATCTCTCTCGATTTGATCTTGATCAAAGAACCTTAGCCGCCATCTTTTTCTACTAGCATAGGAAATTTTGGTACCTGAGTGTATCCTTTGTTTAGATTACTATTAGAGATAATCACACACTGTGATTATAGTGGTTAGACGTTCAACTGACGTTGAGGTTGATCATGAGGATTGCTGGATCACGCCTCGACTTAAAGAAGAAATTCTTGTTCTTCGGACGATTACCCAAAGGTAAAAATCTGTTACCTTTACTCTCTTTATGTCTTGTTTTCCACACATAGACGGGTCCTAGGAGGGTATTTTGTTTTATTTTTCGCTGCGCTGTATACGATACGAGCCTGAGATACCCAACATCAAGTGCATAGATTTCTCTTCACACACCGTATTGGCCCCCTTATAGTCATCACCATTTTTTCGAAATATTTTCTTCCAACACATTTTTTTTCTTTGCTCTTTCTTACCTTTTTGCCTTCAGAATAGCCTTAAGAGAGTGTGCTAAATACACTTACTACTTCTCCCCATATGAACCCCTTTTCAGCAAAAGGTTTTCAATGATTAAAAATAAGAGCATTTTTTTTTTCAACTCAATTCTTCTTCATCTCACAACATTGATTTTTTTTTTTTTTTTTTGAACTCACAATTTTTTCTCACATTCCTTATTCAAAACTCAAAATCGAGCAAATTTTAAATCCATAATACAAGGATTAATCAACAGCCCTTCCCAGATTTCATCACATCATCCATATTCAAACTCAAAGAATAAATCAAAACTCAAATACGAAATATAACCAAGGTTAACTTAAATTCTCAAGACTTAGCAAAATCTAACTTAATACACAAGTTTACCTTTTAATAAAAATCAAACCATAATGAATGACAAATCTATATCCGAAGTTAAAAAGAAAATCATAACTTCATTATAAACAAATAAGATGGCAAAATGGTTGTCCAAATTTTAAATTTTTTCTAAAGTAAGTAACTCAATAAGATATCACTAAGATAATTGATAAAAACTTGGACCAAGAATATCATCAAACCACTCCCCCACACTTAAACTGGACAATGTCCTTATTGGCAAAAAATAAACACAAGAAAGTATCTCCAGTGGGACAAAAAATGACAATGGGGTAGAAAGTTTAAGCAATGCTCCCCAAGTGTAGATTAGCTCCAAGATAAGAAAAGTTCGTCCTTCAAGAAGTTGAAAGAATTATTGGTAGTGACATAAGCCTACAAAGAGAAAAATGAACACACAAGTAAAAGTCTAAAAAGGAATTGAAAGAAAACAAGATAAAATCTCAATAAAAATTAAAGAGAAAGAAAAATAGAAAGTCAAAGCCTTTAAATCCCGCTCGAAGTAGATCCTCCAAACAGGCCTTTAGATTGTTCGAAAGAAGCACCAAATGGACCACCACGACCTCTAAATGGATCACAAGGTCCTCCTTGTCTCACACTTTGCAGTTGGTTCTTTTTTCAGTGAAGAACTTTTCCAAATTGTTGAAGCATAAGAAAAAAAAAAAAACAAGGAGAATATCCAACATAGTTAGCAAAAACACAATGTCAACCAACTTTAATCAACACAACAAAATATCACAAGGAGGCCAAGATTTCCATATCTGCAAAAACTACAGAAAAATGCATAGATAATTTTGAGCCGCAATTACAAGACTCATTATTCATTCTATGTATTTTTCTACTACCAACTAATCTCACAAGTCATGATTCTACTTAGATAAATCCCACTTCGTTTCCCAATCTATGGAATCCTATATTTTGATTACATTAACAGATTTGCCAATCAAGCTAATCATAACCAAAACATGCATTAGGCTTAATTCCTTATAAACATGAAATTAGCAAATAATATTTCTTCACTTAATCCTATAATCATAACTTCGTTGCTCAAGTCTAATAAGATTAGACAAATATGAAATCAATGCAATGAAATTCCTCACATTGTCGTCTCAAGGCAATTAGAAGAACTTGCATCAATAACTAGTGGAATCAATTAATGAAATACCAAAGAAAATAATTAATTAATCAAAGAACTAAATTAACTCAAAATCATAAATCCAAGAATAATATCTAAATATAAGTAAAGAATTAAAATCATCATTGATCAAGAAAAATAAAACAAATGAAAGAGATAAATACTCATACACAAGCCTTTCTATTTCCAATGAAAGCTCCTCCCAAAACATTGAATTATTTCTCTATAGAAAATATTAGTGATGCACTCAAAAAAATATACTTATGTCTCTACATTGTGCACCCCTTTTTCTAAGGTGATTGGCCTTTATTTATAGGCTTACAAAGTTCCTAAAAGAATCCTAAGTAAAGAAGAAGTAATTTCCTAAAAATCCAAAACCAAAAAGGAATAGTAATTGTATAAATAAAATCTAAATAAAACAAAGAGGTCCACCGCCTTAAAATATGAAAACAATTTGGGAACTTGGTTTTGAATTATGCTTTGGAAATCTTCATTGTTGTTTTGTACAAAAGACCAATTCTTGTTGATTTGTTGAAATTGGTGAATTTAGCTTTAAATGACCAAGGCACTAAAATCTTTGAAGCCAACAAAATTGATTTGCTGCCTTTGGCTGTTGCATCCGCTCAATTGAGCCGACGAGCTGCACGAAGCCACTGAAATTGTTGCTTCCTTTTTCTGGTTGCTTTCTTATTAAGCCGTGGCTTAGCTTCACATACATGATACACTCTGCTTTCTATTTTTTTTTTTTTTACTTTGTTTCTTTGTCCAGGCCCCACCGATTTCATTCTTTTGCTTTTGTCTTCTTAGCCCACGAATTTCTTACTTTTTCGTTGCTTTTGTTCTTTTCATAAGCCATAACCGAGCCGTGATCTCTTTGAACCATTTTTCTCCTTTTCCTCTCCAATTTCAATTTCTCTATTTTGTCTACTTTTTGTCTGCAATCCTCCGTTCTCCTGGTATAGGACCAGTGCCAGGTCCACTTTCTTGGCCTGGTGTTGGGTCAGTGCAGCAAAATTACACAATTAGCTCTAAATTTCACCTATTTTTGTATACAATTATAGAAAAGCATTTTCATAAAGGAAATATCAAATAGGAAGAAATATGACTAGTTATTGTATTAAAAGTGTCTTAAATTAGCCTCAGAGAACTAGAAAAATAACGATGATTTTAACCCCTAGCAATAACTATTTAGTATAAGTGATAGAATCTCATCACATCAAATGTGCAAATATTCTTAGACTTGAGGCCTCTAATGTAACACCCCACTACCTAGGCTCATTAGGGCTGGGGATGTCGCCCCATCCACAGGACAATGGGTCTTTATAACTAGGTCACACAAAATAAAATAAAAAGAAATACTATAAAATTTGACTTATTACAACCTAGCAATACATGAACAAATCCAAAAAATAATTATCTACTACTATCTCTCAAAAGCAATACATAAGAAAAAATAGCAGAGGGTCTTCAAGACATATGCAACATTCTAGCTAATGACCTTCACAACTGGATCAACCTGAAAATATGGTATAAGAGGTAGTGAGATAAAGATCTCAGTAAACTTGTGTGTGCTTTGAGTGTTTCAGGTAAAACAATTTATGTATGCAAGTTGCAAAAGTTTCATAAAAGAAAGTGCTGGCAAGCATTAAATGAATGTCATAAATGAAGAATGGTGTTTTTCTTTCCAAAACATACATGTGCACAATAAATACAACCACTCAAAAGAGGTAGTCATGGCACCACACTTTGTGCACCATGACAATATAATGATCAGAATGCCACACGTTGAGCATACTGACACAAGGTAGGTGTACGGCCTACCGGGTAAGATACTCCTCCATCTCTACACCCCAAACTTACCGGTTGTCCGTTCAAAAAACACACAGTCCCTTTGACTGAACTTGCAAGCTCGGACTGTATGACCTACCGGACTGGCATCCTATTCAGGAAGGACTTACCCCTCAGAGGTGGCCACCTACTGAGAGACTCACCCTAACCCTTCAAAGACTAGTCCTAGTAGTCTACCATTATTGAGTACTCAACGTTGTTTGTCCCACTTGGGAGAAAAAATGATCATACAATGATTTACTTGAAAATAGCAATTATGGTTTCTAAACTTCTTGCCAAGTTGGTTTTATGAAATGTTTAGCATTTTTTGTAAAATTTTTTGTTTAGTTTTAAATATCTTGCTTGACTGAAAGAAAAGAAAAATTGTCCATAATTGCTTTACAACACAAATTCTCGTATACAACGAGTTAACTTGCCATATTTGGTCTTCAAATGACTCCATGCAGGAACTTACCTAAGCCTTTGCTCTTCCTGAACTTAAAAATCCTCCAATGTCAACCTAATCCCACCTGGGGTAAACACAAAGCATAAGATAACTTTTGGACCATATCTGCCTTACATAAACAATCCCTAGTTCAACTAGTGACAACCACAACTAACCATGACCATAATGTCTTAGGCTTTAATACTAGTTGACAAAGTATTTTTTAAATTAAATCTAGCTTGATAAGTTAAAATAAATAGAGGTTCTAAAATAAATACTAATAAGTTATAGTTTCAAATAATAACTATGAGTATTATTGCTAAAAAATAAACTAGTGTTAAATATTGAATAATACTGAGTCCTAAATAATATTGGTAAATGGTAATATTTAAATAGTACTATTATAAATAATAAATTATACTTAATTTTTAAATGATAATTAATAGCTAATAAATAGCTAATAAAATTAATAATAAATGAATTATACTTAATTTTTAATTAATAAATAATACATAAATTTTAATATATATAATATTTATGGATATAGGTAAAAGTTTTAGTAAGGCTAATTATTATGGTCTATAAGGTAATTTGATATTAATTAATTTTAATATTTTATTATTTATTATTATTATATAATATATTTTTTTAATAAAAGGTTTTATTGATTTAACTAAAAAAATATTAATACTTTAATTAATATTCTATTTCCCAACCTTCCTAGTAATTTCGAATTTTATAGATTAAATATAATAATAATTCTAATTAAAGGAATAAAATTTGTTAATAAAAATAATTTTAGAATTAACAAAGAAAATAATCTTTTACTATGATTTTCCATTGATGAAATCATCTTAATTGCAAATCACATTGGAAATGTCTATGTATTATATCTTGATGATCTTATTGCTTATGACATAAAATGCCTTTCCATGAATGATGATGATGGCTACCTTTGGCATAGAAGGCTAGGCCATGTATCAATTGATTTGCTAAATAGATTGTCTTTAAAAGAGCTTGTTAGATTACTGTCCAAAATGAAATTTGATAAACACCAGGTATATGATGCTTGCCAATTTGGAATACAAACGAAGACATCCTTTAAACCAAAGAAAATGATTTCAATATAAAAACCTTTGGAACCTATTCATATGGATTTATTCGGACCAATGAGGACTACTAGCCTTGGTGGTAAGAGATACGCTTATATAATAGTAGATGATTTTTCAAGATTCACTTAGATATTGTTTCTTGCACAAAAAGATGAAGCATTCTCTAAATTTTCAAAACTGCTTAATTGTGTTCAAAATTCACTTGGGAGCAAATTTATTTCAATTAGAAGTGACAATAGAGAGAATTTTGCAAGCATGAGTTTACAAAATTTTGTGATGATATTGGTGTCTCTCATAATTTTTCAGCTGCAAAAACTCCTCCACAAAATGGTGTGGTTGAAAGGAAGAAGAGGACCTTCCAAGAAATGGCAAGATCAATGCTTTGTGAAAATTTCCTTCCAAAGTATTTCTATGCAAAAGATGTAAATACAACATGCTATTACAACATATTTAAGGGCATTATTGGAATTTCAAAATTATGGGGACCTGAATGGAATTTTTGAATTTGTTATAACCGTACCCTAAATCTTTACATTGTGACTACTTTTAGTAGAATGGGAATTTAAAGGTATATTAAGAACTAAAATTGATAAGTGTGATGAGACCAGCGCTCTGGAATAAATTAAGCTATCGGAGGTATTAGGGGCATTTTCATAATTTTGTTCTCGATCGAGATTTTGATCGTAAATTGGGAAGAATTGAGAAGGAATTGAGAATTTTTATTCCCACTTTTGAATTCATTACAATTTATAGTTTTTATCTGCGGAATAAAATATTTTTCCAAAACTAACCGAAATTATAGTTATTTTTTAAAGAAAATTATAAAGTGCGGTCGACATTAAGACAAGCGGCGTAATATGATTGGAGGATAAAAACAAGTGTCAAAATACCATTGGGGAAGTAAGATATTTGTGGGATTATTTTATTTCAAAAGTTTATTCAATAAGATTAATAATTAAGGAAATTAAATAAATCAACCAATAGGAAAAGGGTTGGAAATTAGATAGCCCACAATAGTTGACTTTGTGACCAATCTTGGTCACAATTTGGACCAAGAAATGGTGATGGAAGCTTTATTTAAATAGCTAAAAATGGACAGCAAGAATAGAGAAAGAAGAGAGAAAGAAAAGGAAAGAAAAGCTAGAGAAAAATAGGGAGAAAAAGAAAAAAGGTGAGAGAAAAAAAGAAGTATGTGTGTGTGTTCTTGGTGTGTTCTTGGAGCAATTCAAGCTTGGAGAATCTTATACACAAGTTAAAACATCATACTCCAAGAATTAAAGTCGTAGATTAAATTGTGAGTATTATTTTGGTATTAATTTTATTGAAAAATTTATGACAACTCTGAGAATTACTTGGACAATTGCAATGTTTTGGGGGTGTTTTGTGTTTGATGTATACCGGCTGATTAGAGAAGCTATATACTATGTTTTATATTATATATAAAGGTGTTTTGATGGTTGCTTAATTCAGAGTTCATGACTACACAAGAAGGTGTAAGAAATGGAAAAGAAAGATGGAATTATATGTTCAAGAAAATGAATTATTAATGTTGTTGTTCGCACTTGTTGAACTTGATGTTGGAAAATATGATTTTGCTAGGCTAAGTATCTCTAAAAATCAAAGAATTGAAGGACATTATGATGGAATTTAAGATGGTTTAAGTGTCATATAGTTGTTCAGATTAAAGTAGGATAGATGGTGTGAAGAAAGGAAACAAAAACAGAAATTCTGTTTGGAAGAAATCCCGATCAGCCTTGAAGAACAAATAAACTGTACAAATTGGCTTGTTCATATGGAACCTCAAGACATAGGACTTGTATCTAAATGTATTAGGATCATTTTGGGACAAATTTTACATGATTTTTGAGTTGTGAGTAAAAAGTTATGATGAAAATATCACAAGCTTCCAAAACACTAACGAGATTGAGAAGCTGACATGTTGGACCAAAAATGGAGTCAATTAAGAAGGAAAACCAGTGGTTAATGAATTGGAAATCGTAAAGGAATGTCTTGAGGACATTTTGGAACAAGTTTAACATAAATTGGAATTACGAATTAAAAGTTATGATATAAACAAATAAGTGTGACAAGAAGGAATAAATGCGGACCTTTGTTTCGCAAGAAATAAACTCAAATATTGTTCTATTGGTGTTAATGGATGAAAGAGAGATCACAAGAATAGATGGAAACCAAGGATATTTGTTTGAACAAAGAGATGGGAAATGAATTAATGAGCCTTTAATCATTCCAAGTATTTATCTCATTTTTGTTGGAAGAATTGAGAAAGAAGAAAATATAATATTTTCTATTCACAAAATAGTTTTATGTTAGTCATACCTTAGAATGAAAAGTAAGGTTTGGAATGACTCTCGACATAGGTCATTTATCTTCAAAGCTTTGTAAAGGACTAAGAGTATTATATATGTCATCACATTGAGTTAGGACACGAGGTGAGTCCCACTGCTTTTTAAATCTTGTTTTAGCTAAGTGTTTTCCGGGAACGATCATGTGTTTTCCTAATATAATAATGCTTTCCTAATATATTATATGATGAATGTTACTCTTGAATTTGAAAGCATTATCAAACACTCAATTTCTTGAATACCCTGGATATGAAATATCTCGTGTGATCATTTCAATTTCCAAATCCCGATTTTAGTAAAGTGTTTTCCTGATATGGATAATGATCTCCAGATATGCTCAAGAGTGAACTTTCTATATGGATTTGGAAACATGATGATTAATATGAATCTTGAATTCTTGATTTCCTGAACTTGTTAACCCTTGAATCCAATACATGACGTAAGCACTTACTTGACTACTTGGTGTATGCACTAACTTGAATACTTGGCGTAAGCACTGACTTGACTACTTGGCCTATGTAGTAACTTGACTACTCGGCGTAAGTACTGACTTGAATACTTGGCATAAGCATTGACTTTACTTGAATAACCAAAATACTCAAACACTTAAATACCTGAATTAGAATATTTTATACTAGAATTCTTTGAGTATTTGAATCAGCATATTTTTACTCGAAATCCTTGAATACTTGTTTTGATAATGTTTTCACACGAGAATTTTTGAACTAGCTTGGTTATGTTGAGATTACTGTTCATGAGATTTTTTCAGTAGAAAACACTAGCACACACGGGAGTCAATGAGCTTTACGCTCACATGTGTTATCTCTTTTGAAAAATTTAGGATCCGAGGCACAATGAAAGCACGGTGAACTCTCAGAGGCTCATGCTACATCTTGGACATGTTATACCCATGAGTGTATGTATCAGAAACTAAATTCTTATGCTTTTCTATTTTAAAAAATTTTTTGTTGCCTATTGATTGAAGTTTGTTTTAAAGAACTCTTGTTTGACCAATCACAGGGGGCGACATCCCACAAAGTTACAGCCTACTATTTTATGGAAATATGGGGTTTTACAAAAGGTATCAGAGTATAGTGGGAACCATAATAGAGCTTCTGATAGAATTTAGTTGAGCCTCTAACGGGATATTGGGAAGTCCATCATTGTATGAGTAAATGTGAATTTATAGGAATAGTGTGTTTTATGAAATTGGATATTAGAGTAGATGTGATATATGACTTTGAGGTACAATTTCTTCTGATGAGTCAGAAGAAGAGTGATTTGAGATTATTCCAATATCTTTGAAAAAGGGTCTATAACCCCGAAGTCGAATAGTAGTAAAGGGATTGAGATCAGGGGCACCTTATATTTGAATTGCATACTCATTCTGAACTTCCCATTTTGGTATCAGTAATAGTGAGATGATGAATAAAGAAGGTTGAACACTTATTGGCCCTATGGGTATAGTGCAATATGACATGTGTGCATAAGAATATACACACTTTTGTAGTGTTTCAATATTATATTTGAGTGCTAAAAGTCCTAATTGATCATAACGTGTGAAAGGATATGATTATATCAATACTAATGTTCTAGGAATCATCAGACATTTGATGTTAAACGTGCTTGGATTAGAGAAATTCTAGGATGTGTAACCCCCGGGAAGTACCCATGAAAGCTGAAATGAAGTGATTTATGGTTGTGTAAGGAAACAAAAGTATGATCTATATGCAAAATAACATAAACACAAGAGGTTTAATTATAGATCACAGGAGAATGACGTATGTGAAGGTTTTTTATTAGGTTGAAATAATATGGGAATTTCTCAAGAAATTGTGTATATAGGTGCAAAATAGAAATTTTCTTCTATTGCATGTCATATGAATAGGAAGTATCGAGATGTATACATTTGATGAAATCATGGCAAATACAAATTTCGAGGGCGAAATTTTTATGAATGAGGGGAGAGTATATTAACCCTCACTTTGTACTTTAATTGATTTCTACTATGTATAGAATAAGAATTTGTATAAGTGACCAAAACAAGAAATGATCAGTATAATGAGATGAACGTTTTGGTATGATAAACATATTTAAGGGCATTATTAGACTTTGAAATTATGGGAACCTGAATGGAACTTTTGAATTTGTTCTACTCGTACCCTAAATCTTTAGATTGAAACTACTTTTAGTGGAATGGGAATTTAAGGGTGCATTGTTGAGTATCTCTCATGCATATCATATATGGCATAGCGGAAAAATAAAATGAGATACCATCCCAAGATCCGCATATGTGTGGGAAACAAGACATATAGAGAGCAAATGTAACAGCTTTTTACCTTTTCGTGAGCGGCCGAAAAATAAAATTTTTTCTTCTTCAAGTTTGAGGCGTGATCCATCAATCCTCTTGATCAAACACCATGAAA
The DNA here is from genome assembly GCA_026120185.1 of Voacanga thouarsii. NCBI lineage: Eukaryota > Viridiplantae > Streptophyta > Magnoliopsida > Gentianales > Apocynaceae > Voacanga > Voacanga thouarsii. The sequence continues at coordinate 3,257,745 of JANUWF010001049.1, read as the reverse complement.
GTTGAATGTCCAACCACTACAATCACAGTGAGTGATTGTCTCTAACAGAAATCCACACAGAGGATCACTCTCAAGCACCAAGATGTTCATGTGCTAGCATAAACCAAAGTGGCGGCTAGGGTTCTTCTTTCTTTTCTGCAAAAAACGAGAGAGAGAAGAGGAGAAGAGCTTTTCTAGCTGTTGGTTTTTCCCGTGAATCACCCTTGATCATTAGGGTTTCGTGCATATCCCTTATATGTCACTAAAATCATTGAAAACTAAGAATTCTAAAATAATTAGAATTCCCTGATTGTAATTGGAAATATCAAATTCTCACAATTATAATTTGGCCCATAAATTATAACTAATTATAATTTGGCCATAACAACCTCTCTTTCTCTCAAATAACCCCACTATGTTATCAAATAACATCTTGAGTATATGATCATTTATTGTGTGTGACCTATTAGGTTTCCCAGTTCGTAGTGAATATGAATTAATCCAAACGTCTTTAAGATTAATATTCATAATTAATTAGAATTAATCATATTATTCTATCAGGATTAGTTTATTAATTCATCAATTAATAAACATATATTCCCAAATCATGAGCGGTATCTAGCAACACATCGTGACCACCTAAGAGTCCAGGAAGTCAAGTGGCATGACATAACCCTTCAATAACAAACTATAGTGCAATTAACTCCTTTCACCATACAATATCTCATTCGGTTTGGAGTACGGAATTAGTGCCAACTCCCTCCAAAATATATTAATTCTGGCCTGAATATAATAGTACTTGTACTAGGAACCCACTACTCTAGATGTGTATCAATTGGAACTGTTTCCAATATATAGTCGCCTTGGCTAAGGACTTCTCGAGTAGTAATTCCTACAAGTGGCCATGAGATATTTGCCCCAACTATTAGGAGTGGTGAATCCTTTATTGTACCTTTCAACTACTTTCATTTACCTCACAATGTACCCCATATCCATCCCATAGGCAGCTCTCGATCTGGCTCTAGAGATTGGAATCAAAGTACAATGTTCAGCAAACAAAGTACCTTAGAGATCTCAAGTCTAAGGATACTTGCACGTTTGCTATATTGAGATTATATCTCTGGCATTAAATAGTTATCCATTTGATTATCTCATTACTAGGTCATCTAATGTACTTGTTCCATTAATAAGCATCCATGTGTTAACTTTGAGTATCTCAATACTCATGGATATGAGAACCACCGCCTGATCAAATCAGGAAGTCTAACATATGCTAGTTTTAACCCATTAATGATGTCCAGTCTCATTAATACTACGACTAGGGACTTTTAAGTACCAACATTATACAGTGTAGTAGGAATCTCATATCATGATCTCTATCATGATTTCCTTAACACGATGTTGTACTAGGAACTTTACCTAACAGTTATTTTACACAAAAGTAAACAAAAGAAACTGTAAGATAAATAATGCATTTTATTAAAATAAAATGTGTCATATACAATGTACAAGTAATTGCCTCTACGGCATAACACTAACATGCATTAAGAACCAAAATTGATAAGTGAGATGAGACGTGTGTTTTGGTATAAATTAAGCTATTGGAGGTATCATGGCCATTTTCGTAATTTTGTTTGCGATTGGGATTTTGACAGTAAATTGGAAAGAATTGAAAAGGAATTGAGAATTTTGATTGCCACTATTGAATTCAGTACAATTTATAGATTTTGTTGGTGGAATAATTTTTTTCTTTTCCGATACAACCAAAATTACAGTTATTTTCTGGAAAAAATTCTAAAGTACGGTAGACATTAAGGCAAGCAGTATAATATGATTGGAGGATAAAAATAAGTGTTAAAATACCATTGAAGAAGTAAGATATTTGTGGGATTATTTTATTTCAAAAGTGTATTGAATAAGATTAATAATTAACGAAATTAATTAAATCAACCAATATGAAAATGGTTGGAAGTTAGATAGCCCACAATAGTTGACTTTGTGACCAATCTGGGTCACAAATTGGACCAAGAAATGGCGATGGAAGCTATATTTCAATAGATAAAAATGGACAGCAATAAGAGAGAAAGAAGAGAGAAAGAAAAGGAGAGAAAAGCTAGAGAAAAATAGGGAGGAAAAGAAAAAGATAAGAGAAAAAAAGAAGTGTGTGTTCTCGATGTGTTCTTATAGCAATTCAAGTTTGGAGAATCTTGTACATAAGGTAAAATATCATAATCCTTGAATTAAACTTGTGGATTAAATTTTGAGGATTATTTTGGTATTAATTTTATTGAGAAGTTCAAGAGAACTATGAGAATTACTTCGACAATTGCTATGTTTCGCGGGACTTTTTCGTGTGTTGTATATACCGACTAATTAGAAAAGCTATATACTATGTTTTATATGGTATATAAAGGTTTTTTTTATGGTTTTTTAATTGAGAGTTCAAGACTGCACAAGAAGGTGTAAGAAATGGAAAAGAAAGATGGAATTATATGTTCAAGAAAATGATTTGTTAATGTGGTTGTTCTCACTTGTTGAACTTGATGTTGGAAAATATGATTTTGCTGGGCTAAGTATCTCTAAAAATCAGAGAATTGAAGGACATTATGATGGAATTTAAGATGGTTTAAGTGTCATATAGTTGTTCGGATTAAAGTAGAATAGATGGTGTGAAGAAAGGAAACAAAAACAGAAATTCTGTTTGGAAGAAATCCCGAGCAGCCTTGAAGAACAAATAAACTGTACAAATTGGCTTGTTCATTTGGAACCTGAAGACTTGAAACCTGTAGCTTAATATCTTAGGTTCATTTTGGTGCCCATTTTATATGATTTGGGGTTTGTTAGTAAAAAGTTAGGATGAAAATATCACTTGCTTCCAAAACTGTAACGAGATTGAGAAGCTGAGATGTTGGACTCAAAACTGAGTGAAATAAGGTGGATAATCAGTGATTCATTAGTTGAAAATTGTAAAGGAATGTCTTGAGGGTATTTTGGAGCAAGTTTGACATCAATTTGACTTCTGAATTGCATGTTATGACATAAACAAACAATTGCGACAAGAATGAAGAAATGCAGAATTTTGTATGGCAAGAAATAAACTCAACTATTGTTCTACTGGTGTTAAGGGATGAAAGAGAGATAACAAGAAGAGATGGAAACCATAGATATTTGTTTGAACAAAGAGATGAGAAATGAATTAATGAGCCTTTGATCATTCCAAGTATTTATCTCATTTTTGGTTGGAATAAGTGAGAAAGATGAAAATTGAATATTTTCTATTCACATAATAGTTTTGTGTTATTCGTACCTTAGAATGATAAGTGAGGTTTGGAATGACTCTCGACATAGGTCATTTATCTTTAGAGCATTGTAAAAGACTAAGAGTATTATACATATCATCACATTGAGCTACGGCATGAGATGAGCAAGGACTAAATGTTTTCCTAAAATGATCATTTATTTTCCTGATACAGTTAATGTTTTCTAATATATTATGAGACAAAAGTTATGCTTGAATTTAAAAGCATTATCAAAAACTCGATTTCTTGAATATCCAAGATATGAAATATCTCGTGTGATCTTTTTAATCTCCAAATCCGGATTTTAGTAAAGTGTTTTCCTGATATGGAAAATGATCTCCTGATGTGCTCAAGTGCGAGCTTCCTATACGGATTTGAAAAACATAATGAATAATACGAATCTTGAATTCTTGATTTCCTAAACTTTTTAATCCTTGAATCCAATACATGACTAACTTGAATATTTGGCATCAGCACAGACTTGACTACTTGGTGTATGTACTAACTTGAATACTTGGTGTAAGCACTAACTTGAATACTTGGCATAAGCACTGACTTAACTACTTAGCATATGCACTAATTTGACAACTCTGCGTAAGCACTGACTTGAATACTTAGCGTAAGCATTGACTATACTAGAATACCCGAATAAGTGAATACTTGAATACTTGAATTAGAATATTTTATACTGGAATTCTTGAATACTTGAATGAGCATGTTTTCACTCGAAATCCTTGAATGCTTGTTTTGAGAATGTTTTCACATGAGAATTTCTAAACTAACTTGGCTATGTTGAGATTACTCTTCATGAGATTTTTTTAGTGGAAAACATTAGCATATATAGGACTCACTGTGCTTTATGCTCACACGTGTATTATCTCTTTTGAAAAATTTATGATCAGAGGCGCAACAAAAGCATGGTGAACTCCCAGAGGCTCGTGCTATATCTTGGACCTATTATACCCATTAGTGTATATATCAGAAGCCAAATTCTTGTACTTTTCTATTTTGAAAAAAATTTCTGTTGCCTATTGAGTGAAGTTTGTTATAAAGAGTCCTTGTTTGAGTAATCAGACGGGGTGACATTCCACAAAGTTATAGCCCTCTACGTTATGAAAATATGGGGTGTTGCAAACTGTATCAGGGCATAGTGAAAACCATAATAGAGCTTCTGATAGAATATAGCTGAGCATCTATTGGGGCATTCAGAAGTCCATCATTGTATGAGGAAATGTGAATTTATAGGGATAGCGTGTTTTATGAAACTGGATATTGGAGTAGATGTGACATATGACATTAAAATATAATTTCTCCTAATGAGCCAGAAGAAAAGTTATTTGAGATAATTCCAATATCTTTGAAAAGGGTCTATGACCCCAAAGTCGAACAGTAGTAAAGGGTTTGAGATCAAGGAAATCTTATATGTCAATTATTTACTCATTCTGAACTTCCCATTTTGGTCCCAGCAATAGTGAGATGATGAATAAAGAAGGTTGAACACTTGTAGGCCCTATGTGTACAGTGTAATATGAATTGTGTGCATAAGAATATACACATACACTTGAATCTTTACTTGTCCTCAAGTAAATACTTAAACAAAGCACTCAAAATAACTTATTTCTTTTCATATTCATCTATAATAGAGCCATAATCTTTTTCCAACCCTAGATAAAAAATTGTCATTCATTCACCCTTTAAAAACTTTTGTAAAGTAATGTATTAAATTAAATAATCACAAGGCTGTCAATGTTAAGTTAAACAAGCCTATATCTAGTACAAGAAAATTATTTCACTCCTCAAGCAAAAACATAGATAACATAAATCATGCGAGTCAAGTCATTTAACCAATTCAAACATTTTAAACTCAAATTTACAAAACCCAAGTTAGTAAAGCAAGGAAAAGACTCCACTCTTCTTTTTTTTTTCTTTTTTGTTTCTACAACTTTGGGAATTGATAGCCTCAAGTGCATAGATTTCTCTTTACATACCGTATTTGCCCCCTTATAGTCATCATCAATTTTTTTCACCAATTGACTTTCAACGCATTTTTTTATTTTCTCTTTCTTCCCTTTTTGCCTTCGAGATAGCCTCAGGGGAGTGCGCCAAATTCACTTGCTACTTCTCCCAATATTGACTCCCTTTTCAGCTAAAGGTCTTCAATGATCATCAATAAGAGCATTTTTTCCATTCAGACTCACATTTTTTGAACTGATTTTTTTTTCATCTCACAATATTTTTTTCAACTCAATTTTTTTTTTCTCACATTCCTTATTCAAAACTCAAAGTCAAGCAAATTTTAAATCTACAATATAAGAAATAATCAACAACTCTTCACATATTTCATCATATCATTCATATTCAAACTAAAAGAATAAAATAAAACTTAAATACAAAATATAACCAATGTTAACTTAAATTCTCAAGACTAAGTAAAATCCAACTTAATACACAAGTTTGCTTTTTTAATAAAAATCAATCCATAATGAATGACAAATTCATATCCAAAGTAAAAAAGATAATCATAAGTTCATTATAAACTCAATTTAGCTTCAATTCTTCAAAATTTTCAAATTTCACAATTTCAACAATTCAAACATATATCATTGAAAAACCCTCAAACATATATCATTGAAAATCCATTGAAAATCACAAGGATGCACTTGAGAAAATATTAAATCTCTCCCCCACACCAAAATTGGACATTGTCCTCAATGTCCTAAAATATAAAACTAAAGTATAACTAAGGGACCAAGAAATTAAATAGGGAAAAGAAAATAATACTCCCCAACGTAGATTAGCTCCACAAAAAGAGAAGTTCATCATTCAAGAAGTTGGAAGAATTATTGCCAGCAAAATTCAACCTACAACAAGAAAACCAAACACACAAGTAAAAGCCTAAAGAGGAATTGAAAGAAAACAAAAATCAAGGGAGAAGAAAAATAGAAAGTCAAAGCCTTTAAGTTCCCCTCGAAGTAGAGCCTCCAAATGGGCCTCTAGATTGTCCAATAGAACCACCAAATAGACCACCACAACCTCCAAAGGGCTCACGAGATCCTCCTTATCTCAACCAAACCCACTTTGAAATTGGTTCTTTGTTCAGGGAAAAACTTGTCCAAACTTGTGATGCTCACGAAAAATTTTTAAAAAAGAAGAAGAAGAAGAAGAAGAAGAAGAAGAAGAAGAAGAAGAAGAAGAAGAAGAAGAAGAATATCCAACCAAAAGCACAATGGCCACCAACTTCAATCAACACATCAAAATATCACAAGGATGCTCAATTGTCCAAGATTTTCATATTTGCAAAAATTCTAGAAAAATACATAGCTAACGTTTAGAAGTAATCACAAGACGCACAGTCCATTCTATGCATTTTTCTAACGCCAAATAAACTCAATAAGGATATGTCTTTGTCCAGTAAATTTTTCCTCAAAAATACATATACAAAATGCCAAGAAATTCAAGACGGTAAAATCTACCTTAACATGAAGATAGTTTTTCCACCAATGTATTCCCTAATCTGTGAGCTTTTAAAAATTTTTAATCCATGGGGGATTATTAGAAGAAGAAGAACAGGGTCAAGAAGAAAAAGGGGAAGATGAAAGAAAGGAGTGAAAAACAAAGAAACCAAAGTATCACTCTTGGGGAATAGGAAAAAATCAAAGAAGAAAGAGAAATAGAAGAAACATGACAAACACGAGAAACAAATAAGAAAACTAAAGAAAAAAAGAAGAAAAAGATAAAATAGGAAAAATTTGGGAAGAAAAGAAAAAGGATAAGGGAACAAACAAAAAAGATATATATTTTTTTTTTTGGTGGTACGGGTACTGTTGGGCAGTGCTGGCCCTATTGGATTGTATGCCCTCTTAGACTAGGTTTCAGATGTAAAATCGAATATTTTAATAAAAGAATTTATTTTCAGAAATTGTTTGTGAATTTACTTTTTATTTGTGCATGATTTTCGTTTGGAACAACCCATTGTATTTAAATAAGTGATCCATGTGAATGGTGGTCTTTCACGGTAAGGTATGGATCACGGGTTATTTAACACATAAACATTTGTTCTTAACCTATTGATGAGACTGGGAATCTCATCATGTTTAGGTTATTATGTTATGAATTCTAAATGGGGAATGGCTTACCTTTAGCCAGTGAGTAGTCCACTCACTTCATAACATAAGCGTATTTCGAATACGTAGAACAGGACCTATAGTAGTGGTTTCTAAAAGTACTATATGATAGAAACCTAGACTACTACCGCTACAACGTGGACTAGTACTCTACGACTTAAGTATGAGTTGGTGGTCTGGTGAAGCTGGAAGAATATACTTTGATTTGCTATAATTGAGGTTCTATCGTAGGGCCAATATACTTGCATGTTGGGTATGTGTGACTAGTTAGTTAAAACAGACTTGTACAAGATAGTTTCTGCACTATATCGCCCCTTGTGGTTGTCCGAATGGTCTAAAATGTCTAGGGCCCTGGGAAACATGACTTGGATGTTTGCTCTAGGGTAGCTCCCTTGGAAAGCGGAAACACTCCAAGAAGTCGTGGATCATTGGACTAGAAGCCTAAGGATGGTAGATGTCATTTAGAGGGTTTTAGTACACTTCTTCCTCTCTAAATGTACGGCGATGTGTTGAGGGGTATTTTAGTCATTTCACCTGTAGGTCGGAGACTTTGCTAATGCAGCATTGTCCTTGGGGTCAATATTTCCTTATGGTGATATTAGGAAATATTTAAAATGCAAAATACAGCTATTTTTATAGCAGGGGTATTTTGGTCATTTTAGCAGTCAAGGCGATGTGTCTTTTTGGTCCTCGAAATAGCCTGTAAGTCCTAACTACTTTTGGGTTGAGGAATTGGTCTCAGTTGAAGAGGATTTTATTTTATTTTATTTTATTTTATTTTATTCAGGAAGTCTAATTTATTATTGGACTGGAATAAAATAAATAAATAAATAAAATAGGAGTTGAGAGAAAATTAATTATCTAGTTTATTTGGTTAATTAATTATTCAGGGCCTAGGTCCAGTATGAATAATTAGGAAATTAACCTGGGCTTAACTAGGGGAAATAATTAATATTAATTATTTATTGGGTTATTTATATAGGCCCAAGAAATAAATAATTAAAGATTAATTATTTTGGTTCATTTGGGCTCATTAATTATTTATTGGGTTATTTGTGTAAGCCCAGGAAATAAATAATTAATGTTTATTATTTTGGGCCTTTTGGGTCCAAGGAAAATAATAAATATTTTTCTGGCCCAATAGCTTGGACCTTAGGGTTTTTCCAGATACGGTTAAGGGGAGTTTAAGGTTAGGCCAAACTGATTCTCAAGATAACATCTGGGTGTTTTGAAATCCCGGGGATATGTTTATCAGATAATGAGAGACCTAATTTTGGCTAACTAATAAACAACTCTTTGAAAAAAGAAAAACCCTAGTTTTCCCTACCCAACAGAAGACTCACGTCTCTCTGGAGAGCCTCACGTAAGCTCCCTCTCTCACGCCTCCCTCTTCTTGGTTTCTCCTTGGAGCTTCGCTAACCAACAGCAAGTGAACCAAGGAGATTTGAGACCATTCTTCTTCTCTGTTGTGTTCACCGACTAGAGGTTAGGCTGAGGAATATCCCGAGAGCGGGAAAGCTAGGCATTCATGCAAACAAGGCGGAGTAGAAGGCTAGCGGGTGTTCAACCGGAAGTTTCTTCAAGTGGGCAAAGCGAGGCGATTCCAGTCGTTCAATCCGCTCTTACTCAACCTAGAAGGGTTAATGAGCGCAAAGGTATGATCTTCACACTTCCGTATAGCCTTTAAGGCTTGGTTTTATTTTTCTCTGTTTAATTTTTTACGCTACCAGTGCATGCTCTCTGTTTTCGTCTCCCTCAGGCCCGGCACCAGGTCCATTTTCTGGCCTGGTGCCAGGTAAGCTCTGGAATTTTTTTTTTTTTTTTTTTTTTTTTTTGCAATGCTGGACCCAGAAACCAAAAACTTTACAATCATGGCAAAGATTTTAGCCACAATTTTGCTCGATCTTTCAAGGAAAAAGGGAACAGTCTTAGCTTGATGGCATCCTCAGAAACACCATTCATCTTAAATGTGTCACATATCTCTAGAAAGCTATTTTGGGGTCATTTTGTAATATTTACAAATAGTCAGGGCATGACATCTATATATATATATATATATATATATATATATATATATATAACAGTGTAAGAAAGATAATTAACATTGGGAGGCATATGAAATATTAAGAGGTCAAGAACTCTTTGAGAGTTTGGAGAGGTTGATCCTCTTGAATGATGTCCATTAAACATCAAAACTAATCAAAGGATTTAGTCCCACCTTTGATTTTATCCCTAAATCTTAAGGGATAATCTCAACTTCATCTCTATTTTTATGTGCAAGATTACCTAGTGTGTTTGATAAGATTGAGTTAGGTGCCTTCAAATTCATATCCTTGGTGTTCTAATCTATAGTTAGATTAGGTTGTTAGGGTGTTTTTGAAATAGGCTAGATTCACGTTATCACAAGAGTGTTAATTTCTTTGCATTTTGGTGTTCTTGTGTGTTAGTATGATATGTTTCCTGTTCTTGAGCTTAATCCTCATTTTTTGACCTTCTAAAGATCATATCAAGTGGTATCAGAGCTTTTATTGTGTTGATTCTAATCAACCAACTTACTTTGGGCTAAGGTACAATCTTCTTTAAGATTTGTAGAGCATTTTAAATTTTCGTTACTTTTTCCCTTGCCTTTTTGGAATGCTTGAAACTCAAGATTATGCCATAAACTTGATGCTAAATTGATCCTATATGTTGGTATAATGTTTGAGGAATATTTTGGCATGAAAAATTGTTGATTTGAAGCTCATATTACTGCAAAAATTCTTATTCCCGTAACTATATTTCTTACAATTTTGGGGGCTTAAAAACTTGAATTTGTGCCCTGAAAATGTTGTTAATTTAACCCCACATGGTATATTGAAGTTTGAGGAGTCATTTGATGTAAAAATTTATTGATTTGGGGGCGAAAACCAAGCTGAATTTTGCTATACAAAGTTGAGCTACGAGATTGTACACAATGTGTTTGATATATTGTCCCAATGAATTGTGATTGCTTACACTTAACTACTAAAGCTTCAATTCATGAAGTATGATGACGAATTTGATTAGTAGAGTGCATTTGTCAAGTTAATTGGTGTTCTTGTTGAGTCTAGAAGATTTGTTCACAATGCATTTATCTCAAGTTGGAAAACATTTGCATATCTTGAACTCCTGCTACTATTTCTGCAATTTGCTTGTGTCTTCATTTCCTTAAGTGCTTGTTAATTGCTAATTTAGGTTCTTAAGGTTGTGACAGGCATCACCTAGTTTAAAACTCTTCGAAATCCATGCATTTTCCTTGTTGCACACCAAAGTGTTTGACAAATTGCCTTTAAGACACCTTTCTTTCTTATTCCTTGGAATTTAGTTGACTTGATTAGTAGAACTAAATCCTTTGAAGTGGAAAAGAGTTGGAAAGAACTTGAGTGAGGAATTAAGAGTTTGAAAAAAAAAAAAAAAAAGGCAAGAGGGTGAGTTCATTGTGATAAAAGCCAAGAAGAGTGCAAACATGAGTGAAGATTGACCACTAAAAAAAAAAAAAAAACAGTGTAAACACATGAGGGAGTAAAATGAGGAATTTCTTTTGTGTTTTCTACTTCATTTTTTTGTGAGTACTTGTCATTAAAGAAAATTCACAATGGCTAGTTGGAGTGAAAGTGAAGGGTATGACAATTATGAGGAGTCTTGTTATGGTGAGAGTAGTTATGAGGAAGAAAATGAATATAAGAAAGAATATGAGGAGAAGGATGATTATGATAGAATGGGATATTTGGATGAACAAGATGAAAGGCCAAGTACAAGTAAGTGGAAAGGAATATGATAGCTATGACAAAGACCTAGGGGTGAGTGATGAAGACTGTGAGAACTTGAGTCCTACAGAAGATTAGAGTAGGGGAAGTGAAAACAATGGAGAATCTTATTCTAGTGGGAAAGGATATGGCAGCATTAAGGAAGAAAATGGAGAATATGAAGAAGAACATAGGAGTGAGGTATGTTGATATAAGGAAGTTTATGTGGGAGAAGTAAAAAAAATAACTAAGCATGGGGAGCAAAAGAACTTGAGGGTGTATGAGTGCAAAATTTATGGGATTTTTTAGCACACTTCCTATTATTGTCCAAAAAGAGTTAAACAAAGAGGGAGAAATGTAGTGCATAAGACACCGAAAGAAGAGGTGCATGAAAGGAAAAGCTATAACTGTTATAATAGCAAGAGTGATGGCCATTATTACTACAGGTACACAAGTTTGCTACAACAACTAAAGGTGAAGGAAGAGTCGCAAGGAAAAAGGGGACAATCTTAAGCCTATATAACCATGGTGCAACAAAGGAGTAGTAGAGAATTAACTTGTGAGATTTGTTGTAGTAGAAGGTATGCGAAGGTTGATTGTCCAAATAACTTGGCATATGAAAGATTTTATGGGTTGCACAATTGCAAATGAGAGAGACAAATTGAGATGCAAACAACGAGATTTGAGACCAAAGTGCCAAGAAAAATATTATAGATGTTGAGGATCCAAGAAGGGTAAGAAGTGAAGAGAAAGTTTAGAGGGTTGAGCAAAGTGAGTTGCATAATTTTGAGAAGGAGAAGAAGCTAGAAAGGGAAGCCAAAGGCCAAAAAATTCTCAATCAAAATGATGAAGTACTGCATGAAGAAGATGAGAAAAATGTTGATGAGTTTGATGAGGAGCTTAGTGATGATGAAGAAGAGGACGTATATCCATTGAGTTCAACAAATGGGGTGCTTAAGGAATATTAAAATATTCTATTCTTTCTAGAGGATGAGTCAAATCCATTAGGAGTGTTAGAGGAGAAATATTACAACATTCTATTATTTCTAGACGATTAGTCAAAAATATTGGGAGTGATGAAGAAGAATGATCAAGAAGGAGTTGAGCAAAATGGAGTAGAATATATTGAAAAGCAAATTCATTCAAGGAATGAGGTAGATGGAGAGCAAATGCGTGCTATGGATGAAGGTTTCCAAAGTGCTTCAACTACTTATAAAGTAGGAGAATGCTCACATCCAGGTGAGGAGAAAAAGAGAAGTGGGCTAGAGGCGGAGCAAAAGAAAATGAAAATGAGGGAAATTAGTAAGGATGAAGCATCTAGTTCAACTTCACAAAATGACATCAAATCTAGTGGAGGAGATAGAGTGGATAGAAGAGATGGAGATACACTTGATAAATCATGTTCATTAATTGGTGTTATGAGGGAAATTGATGAAGCTTATATGGTTGAAAGAAAAAGAGGATCTACAAAAAGAAAATATTTTCTATTCAAGGTGTCAAATAAAAAAATTATGTAGCTTGATAATTGATGGAGGGAGTTGTAAAAATGTGATTAGTGTTACATTGGTGGAAAAATTGGGAATGGAGACCTTGAAATATCGTAAACCTTTTAAGCTTCAATGGTTGAACAATTGTAGTGATGTAAATATGTGGGGATATAAAGATGAGATGATGTGTGATGTGTTTCCCTTACATGTTGGGCATTTACTGTTGGGAAGCCCTTGGCTATATGATAAGGAGGTGGTTCACCATGGAAAGAAAAAAATTACTTTTTGTGCAAGGATGGAAAGAAATTCATACTTTGCCTTATGTCCCTAAGTGAGATTGTAAAAGATCAAAACATTTTGAGGGAGGAAGATAAAAAGAGAAGAGAACAAAAACAGAAGGAAAAGTGAGAGAAGGAAAAACAATAGCAAGAGATGAGAGAAAATGAGAGAAGAACTAAAGAAGAAAAAGAGAGGTTAGAGCTCCAAACACAAACAAAAATAAGGGAGGAGAAAGAACACACGAGGGAGCAAGGAGGTAAAATAAGAGTGCTAACTTAGGTTTGTAGAGGTGAAAATAACAAGAGGGAGGAAAAAAAGTAAAGTAAGGTGAGAGTAAAAATTTGGATTGAGAAGAGAGGAAACAAGGTAGGAGTTGGGGAACAAAAACGTGAAATTTTACTTTTACCAAATTCTCCTGATTGAATTCTTATGTAGGGAAATTTGTACAAGTAACAAGGCGCATCGATTTGAGAACAAATCATCCCAAAAAGGGGAAAATGATAGAAATCTATCCACATAACAAGGCACATATAAAGAAAGGGGTGGAAAGTCAAGACTTGCTTCAAATCTCCATGGAAACATTCAACATTCAAGAAGTTTTGCGAGGATTTTCAAGCCATCCAAGCATATAAGCCGAGAGCTAAAAAGATTGTCAAGAGATGGGTAGTGAAGGGAGCTATAAATGGAACACAAAAGGAATAACAATCTAAGTGGAGAATCAAACCAACATTGAAATAAGGATTGATGTCTAAAGAAGTAACAAGAAGAGCTCAAAATGAGTAACATTTCATTTGGAAGATTAAGAGAGCACATAAAAATGGGATAGAGGTCAATGAGTAGGGAATTGGAGTGCAACAAAATAGAAAGCTTACCCAAAGCTGACCCGGCACTAGCCTAAATCGATGACCAGGTGCTGACTATGATCTGAAACAATTCTTTCACTTTTTATGCAGGAACTGTTCCAACAGAATGGACTCGGCATCGACACTACTCACCCTACCGGGCGCCGACTGTGGACCAGTGAAGTCCTGAAGTATGATTCGTCTTTTTGTGTACGAGTACTGTTTCTCTGGAGTAGACCTAGCACCACCCCCGGGAGGCCTACTCGACAATGCCTCTATTCTGGATTCCGAACCCCAGACATTTTTCAGCTCTTTTGGGGTCATTTTGTAATATTTACAAGTAGTTAGGGCAAGACATCTATATATATGTTGTTATAACATTGTAAGAAAGATGATTAACCTTGGGAGGCATATGAAATATTAAGAGTTCAAGAACTCTTTGAGAGTTTGGAGAGGGTGATCCTCTTGGATGATGTCTATTAAACATCAAGACTAATCAAAGGATTTAGTCCCACCTTTAATCTTATCTCTAAATATTAAGGGATAATCTCAACTTTCTCTCTATTCTTATATGTTTGGTTGCCTAGTGTGTTGGATAGGATTAAGTTAGGTGCCTTCAAATTTCTATGTTTGGTTTTCTAATCTGTAGTTAGATTAGGGTGTTAAGGTGTCTTTGAAGTAGGCTAGAGTCACATTATCATAATTGTGTTAATTTCTTTGCATTTTGGTATTCTTATGTGTGAGTTTGATAGGTTTCTTGTTCTTGAGCTTAATCCTCATTTTTTGAGCTTCCCAATATCATGTCAACAAGAAATGATTAGTAAAATGAGATAAACATTTTGGTATGATAAACATATTTACAAGCATTATTAGACTTTTGAAATTATGGGGATCTGAATGGAATTTTAGAATTTGTTCTACTCCTACCCTAAATCTTCAGATTTGGACTACTTTTACTAGAATGGGAATTTAAGGGTGCATTAAGAACCAAAATTGACCAATATGATGAGACGAGTGTTCTGGTAGAAATTAATCGATTGGAGGTGTTAGGGACATTTTCATAATTTTATTCTTGATCGGTATTTTGACCGTAAATTGGAAAGAATTGAGAAGGAATTGAGAATTTTGATTTCCACTATTGAATTCAGTACAATTTATAAATTTCATTGGTGGAATAAAATATTTTCTCGATACGAACCGCAATTACAATTATTTTCTGAAGAAAATTCAAAAGTGCGGTCAACAGTAAGACAAGCGTCGTAATATGATTGGAGGATAAAAATAAGTGTCGAAATACCTTTGGGGAAGTCAAATATTTGTGGGATTATTTTATTTCAAAAGCTTATTGAATAAGATTAATAATTAAGAAAAATAATTAAATCAACCAATTGGAAAATTGTTGGAAATTAGATAGCTCACAATAGTTGATCTTGTGACCAATCTTGGTCACAATTTGGACCAACAAATGGTGGTGGAAGCTATATTTCACAGCTAAAAATTGACAACAAGAATAGAGAAAGAAGGGAGAAAGAAAAAGAAGGAAAAGCTAGAGAAAAATCCGGAGAAAAAAAAAGAAGTGTGTGTGTGTGTTCTTGGTGTGTTCTGGGAGAAATTCAAGTTTGGGGAATCTTATACACAAGGAAAAACATCATACTCCTTGACTTAAAGTTTTAGATTAAATTGTGAGAATTATTTTGGTATTAATTTTATTGAGAAATTCATGAGAATTATGAGAATTACCTGGACAATTGTTATGTTTTGGGGGTGTTTTGTGTGTGTTGTATACCAGCTGATTAGAGAAGCTATATACTATGTTTTATATGGTATAAAGAGGTGTTTTGATGGTAGTTTAATTGAGAGGTCATGACTTCACAAGAAGGTGTAAGAAATGGAAAAGAAAGATGGAATTAATTGTTGAAGAAAATGAATTGTTAATGTTGTTGTTTGCACTTGTTGAACATGAGGTTGGAAAATATGATTTTGCTCAACTAAGTACCACTGAAAATCAGAGAATTGAAGGACATTATGATGGAATTTAAGATTGGTTAAGTGTTATATTGTTGTTCGGATTAAAGTAGAATATATGGTGTGAAGATAGGAAACAAAAACAGAAATTCTGTTTGGATGAAATCCCGAGCAGCCTTGAAGAACAAATAAAATATACAAATTGGCTCCTTCATTTGGAATATCATGACTTGAAACTTGTAGCTAAATGTCTTAGGATCATTTTGGGACCAATTTTACATTTTTTGTAGTTGTGAGTATAACGTTATGATGAAAATATCACAAACTGCCAAAACAGTAACGAGATTGAGAGGCTGGGATGTTGGACCCAAAAATGAGTGAAATAAGAGCGAAAATCAGTGGTTCATGAATTGGAAATAATAAAGGAATGTCTGTGGGACATTTTGGAACAAGTTTGACATCAAATGGACTTATGAATTAAAAGTTATGATATAAACAAACAAGTGTGACAAGAATGAAGAAATGCAGAATTTTTTTTAGCAAGAAATAAAACTCAAGTATTGTTCAATTGATGTTAATGGATGAAAGAGAGATCATAAGAACATATGGAAACCATGGATATTAGTTTGAAAAATGAGATAGGAAATGAATTAATGAGCCTTTGAACATTCCAAGTTTTTTTTATCTCATTTTTGTTGGAAGAAGTAAGAAAGAAGAAAACAGAATATTTTCTATTCACATAATAGTTTTGTGTTTGTCGTACCTTAGAATTATAAGCGAGGTTTGGAATGACTCTCGACATAGCTCATTTATCTTCAAAGCTTTGTAAAGGACCAAGAGTATTATATACGTCATCACATTGAACTAGGACACAAGGTGAGTCCCACTACTTTTTAAATCTTATTTTAGCTAAGTGTTTTATTGTAACAATCATGTGCTTTCCTGATATATTATGTGATGAATGTTATAATTGAATTTGAAAGCATTATCAAACACTCGATTTCTTGAATATCTTGGATATGAAATATCTCATGTGATCATTTCAATTTCCAAATCTCGGTTTTAGTAAACTATTTTCCTGATATGGAAATTGATTTCCTGATGTGCTCAAGTGCGAACTTTCTATATGGTTTTGTAAACATGATGAATAATATGAATCTTGAATTCTTGATTTCCTGAACTTGTTAATACTTGAATCTAATACATGACTGACTTGAATACTTGGCGTAAGCATTGACTTAACTACTTAGCGTATGTACTAACTTGAATACTTAGAGGAAGAACTTACTTGAATACTTGGCATAAGCACTGACTTGACTCCTTGGTGTATGCACTAACTTGACTATTTGGCATAAGCACTAACTTGAATATTTAGCGTACGCACTGACTTTACTTTAATACCTGAATACTTGAATACTTGAGTACTTAAATCAGAATATTTTATACTACAATTCTTGAATACTTGAATCAACATGTTTTCACTTAAAATCCTTCAATACTTGTTTTGAGATTATTTTCAGACAAGAATTTCTGAACTAGCTTGGTTATGTTGAGATTACTCTTCATGAGATTTTTTCAATGGAAAACACTAGCACACATGGGACTCACTGAGCTTTACGCTCACACGTGTGTTATCTCTTTTGAAAAAATTAGGATCAGAGGCGCAGCGAAAGTGCGGTGAATTCCTAGAGACTCATGCTACATCTTGGACTTGTTATACCCGTGAGTGTATGTATCATAAGCCAAATTCTTGTACTTTTCTATTTTGGAAAATTTTTTACTGCCTATTGAGTGAAGTTTGTTATAATGACCCCTTGTCTGAGCAATAAGACTAGGCAATATCCCACAAAGTTATAGCCTACTACGTTATGGAAATAGGGTGTTACAAAAACACCCTTTGAATTTTTATTTGACAAAGTCCCATCCATTTCATAATTAAATTTTTTTTTAATGCAAATGTTTTGTTCTCAATACTTAAGACATTCTTGGAAAATTCTATAGCAAATCAGATGTGGCTATATTTCTTGGTTACTCTTCCAACAAAAAGGCATATAAAGTATACAATGAAAGAACTCTATATGTGGAAGAATCTGTAGAAGTTATATTTGATGATTCTAACATATATTCCTCTAGAAGAGATGATGATTATGTTGGTACTTCAAAGGAAAATGTCATTGAACATCACAAGGCTCCATGACAACCATGCTAAAGAAGAAAAACTGGAAGAATAGCAAGTTAAGGATAGTGAGCAAAGAGCTGATAATCAAGCTAATGAAAGTCTACCAGAGGAATACAAATACAAACTAAGATATCCAAAAGAACAAATTATTGGAGATCCTAGCGATTGTGTAAAAACTAGAGCATACTTTATTGATAATGTCACGTAACTTTGAAGTATTGAACCTGATTGCATTGTTGTGGCTTTGTATGATGATTTTTAGATTATGGCCATAGAAGAAGAATTAAATCAATTAAAGATAAATCAAGTTTGGAAACTTGTTCCTAGACCATTTAACCATCCAGTGATTGGCACCAAGTAGGTATTTAGAAATAAACCAGATGAATATGGTGTTATTGATAGAAACATGGCCAGACTTGTTGCACAAGGAATCAATTAGCGGAGGGCATTGATTATGATGAAATATTTTCACCCGTGGCTAGACTAGAATCTATTAGAATGTTGCTTACTATTGCATCATTCAAAAGTTTCATGCTCTATCAAATGGATGTTAAAAATATTTTTTAAAAGATTTTTATTGAAGAAGAAGTATATGTGGAGCAACCCCAGGCATTATTCATGAATATTTTCCAAATTATGTCTTCATATGTTCAAAAGCTTTTTATGGTTTAAAATAAGCTCCTCGTACTTGGTATGAAAACTTAGTGGCTTTCTTCTTTCTAAAGGTTTTTCGAGAGGTGTTTTTGACATTACATTGTTCATCAACGATGAAAAATCTGATGATCTCTTGATTGTTCAAATATATGTTGATAACATGATTTTTGGAGCTACTAATTATTCTTTATGTAAGAAATTTGAAAAGACCATGCAATAAGATAGGAGAACTCAACTTCTTTCTCAGGCTATAAATGAATCGATTGGCAAGGGAGCTCTGTTATCTGTTAATGAAAAAACTGTACACAACGCTAGTCTTGGAATTTTTTTCAAACATGAGAAGAGGCACAGTTGAGAAAATAGGGGATAGGTTTTTGGTATAGTGGTATACCTCATGTGCTAGGGTGTAAACATTGAATTCGATCACCGACTACTAAATAGAATCTTTGATGTGAGGGATGGAGGAATATAGTTCTTCGAGATGAACAAACTACTGGGAAATTATGATTTGTGTGAGTAAAGTAATTTTGAAAACAAGTTCACTGGTGGGAAGAGTATTAAAAAACTCAAGTGAACATAATACCAAGTGGCTGAACGGTATGAGGAGACTGTTTTATCAGATGGTTTTAGCTATGGTCATTCCATGCTTTAGTCACAAAACCTCAGTAAGCAATATATAGATGGTGGTGATGATGGCATTATCAGAAGGCAAGCCTTTCAATTTTGGATTTTTGGCTGCAAAGATTAATAACTCAATCCTGAAATACCACTAACAAAGTTTTACCCTTTGGAAATCTTCTAACTAAGTTGTTCGGACATTTCAATGTAGATCTAAGTGTGGTTGGTGCTAAGCATTCCAAGGTATAGTCTACAACAAGGACTCATTTGAAAAGATTAGATTTATCTAGATGAATAATTAGTTGATTTTGCTGAGGGATGCCACAGATGAGGAAAAATAAAAACTTCTCTAGCTCAAGGCTGAAGGCAAGAAATCTGCCTCTGCTACCACAGCTGGAACAAAAAGGAAAGATGAAAGTCAAAAGAAATCGTCCAATAAGATCAAGCAAAAAACTAAAGGAAGTAAGATAACATAAGGTATTCTTGATGCTCTAAATCTCTTGGTTGCCAAAATGGATGGCCTGAGTACAGAAGTGAAAACTAAATTGCAAACTTTGGGAAATCGCCTGATAAATATGGAACAGAAGCAGTATGAAATTGTAGCCGTCTCTGAACAAATGATTCCTCAATAGGAGGAAGAACCTGAAACCAATCTCCCTTCATCTACTAAACTGATATTGATCCTTTGAAGGTCTTCCTACCAATTCCAATGAAGAACCTCTGGCTGCAAAAATCACTGAGCCCGCAACTGCCTCAGTTCCTCCCATGCAAACTATACCATAAGTCCCTAGTAGCTCCTCAGGTCGTCGGCAAAAGCATGTTATGGTCAACAGAAAATCTAGCAGATTTGTCAGACAGCAAAAGAAGGATAGCATTGATGATAAGCTTAAAACTGTGGTCATTCAGGGTGACATGGCCATCTCTACAAACAAGGACGGTGTGAAAACCATGAAGAAATTTAGCTAACCATCTTTTATATTCTATTGAACAATTCCTTTTCCATTCCGTTGAATAATTTTTTTACTCTGCTGCACTTGTTTAATTTTTATGCTCAACTTTATTATGATATATTATGCTACATTGCTATATAGTGCTACTTTTTTTTATCTGTCTCACTCTTCCATTTTCTTTTCTTTTTTACTGATGCCAAAAAGGGGAGAAATAAATCAAATATATTGTGATTGTGATGATTGTGATAAATATGGCTAATTTTAGATTGTGATGACTTAGATGACTAGATTCGGGATGTTGGAGATGCATGTGTGTTACAAATTTTTGGATGACTTGTGTTGTTGGATGTTCTAGGAAAAATTGATAACTGGATTATGTAGACTGCCATGGGATATGATTGGATGTTCATGATTTGGACTGAAGTTGGGATTAATCTATGACACAAAATTCTTTTAGATTATTTTGAGACTTTTTTTAGACCTTGCACAGACACAGGGGGAGTAATCCTAAATCCAAATGAGTCCGAAATATGGTTTTTCTTTTTTTTATGCATGTTTTGGAAGTCCAAAATCATAAAATCAATTTTTATCTGATAGTGTATAATGTTATCTGTTTATCTACTAGTCATAAGCATATAGAAAGGGGGAGCAAAAATAACTTTTGACTATCCCCTTCAATTCTATTTGTAGATATATATATATTCGTCTGTTAAATTTTCCTCTGGCAACTTGTTTATCTAATAACTACTTCTTATAAAATAGTCTTTTTCATTTGGAAGGAAGGAGGATACGGGGGTTGGTTGGGCCATAAGCTCATTGAGCCCGATTTCATGAGAATTTGCATAAACTCTCTCATTCTATCTCATAATCACTCCTTGAGCTCTATGATTAAGAGATCGAATAAAAAATATAAATTCTTATATCTCTCGATTTCGCATGATTCATACTATTCTTTTTATCACAATCCATCAAGTTTGTCATCGTTGAAAAATGGGGAGATTATTAGCCCGAATGTCGTTCTCCTGTGTTTTGATAAATGACAAACATTGATGTGGACTAACATGTGTGATTTGTATGTGATAGGCTCTTTGGATTATGACATGCTTAGTCACGGTTCATTAAGTCTTACAAAAGGATTGCTAAGTAACTTATTGATAATGAAGTTCGAGAAGAAGTTGTGTACCATGAAGACTTTTGAAGAATTATAGACGAGGAGAATATGGTTAAGGTATTATTTGTATTTTCTATGTCCTTTTACCTTAAGATCGATTTATCTCATGTTGAAGCACTCAAAACTATTTCAAAATGATGGTATTATTCTAATCTATGTTTTTGTTCGTAAAAGAATTTTAGAAGAAAAGTTTTGTTTTGGAATGTGGCAACGTCGGTTTTGAACTAGACCATTAAATCCCAAACACCCTCCAATGCTTGTTTGCAAAATGCCAAAATTTAAAATTGTTCAAAATGTACTTCGTGGCACAAAATAGTGTTTTGGATGGAATTTTCAGATGCATAATTTTTACTCTATGAGTCCAAAATCCAGCAAAAGCTGATATAGCATCTAGCCGTTGGGGCATCAATTTCCACCCCTATAAAAGCCTTTTAAATACGATTTTCATCAAGGGATTTGCACTAACACCTTCATAAACATCCAAAGACACTTGAAAACAAGAATCACTTATCTACGTTATGCTTCAAAGTGAGATCCATTGTTCTAAAAGGTAAACAGGTAAAGCTGTTTTATTTGCTATACATTCACATAATCTATGAGCTTAAGTTGTATTCTCTCGTGAATTTGAACTGTGTCAAGGTTAAGGAAGTACAATTCAGTTGGGGGTAATCCTTGATTGTTGTGTATATAAAGGTTGGGTGTAAAACTAAGTGTGGTGGCCCTCTATTATAAGATTAGTGCTACCTACCACCATTGATTTGGGAAAAATGTTTTAGTGGCTGAGTTAAAATCTTTAAGTGCATGCTTAAGGTAATGGGTGTAAATTATTTGAGGTTTGAACCACTATAAATCATGGATCCATTCCATTACATTTACTTTGATCTATATGACAAAAATTTCACTGTTCATCTAATTAGAAAACACAACACTCCTATTTGCATTTACTATTTGATTTAACATATTTATGTTAAAGTAAGAACTGGTTGCTGGTTCATGATTTGTATCCTTCAACATAGTTTAACTCTCATCATCTGGTAGAATTTTGAATGATCCTTGTCTACATTTAAATCTGGACAGAAAAGCCTCTTCTTTGAAATTCACATGTTTTTGAGTTTTCTCTAGATTTTAGAAAATCTTGAAAATCTATTTTTGTTTTCTATAAACCTAATCCCCCCCCCTCCCCAAGTTTATCAAAATATGGAATTTAGTTTCATACAAAACATGTTTGAACCTTTTGTTGTAATGTACACCCAAAAATATACTATGCATCTCACTATTTTGGAAATTAATAAATTATTTCATTCAAATGGTTGTTATATATATATATATATATATATATATATATATTACATTAAAAGTCTAAGTGTTTTAGTAAGTAATCTACGTGATTAGGTCATGTTTTCACAGTAGGGTTCATATTATAGGCTACTAATACAAAAGTGAAAATTTGTTCTTGATCAATTGATGAAGCTGAGCATTTTATCAAGGTTTAGATCATTACACAATGGTTTCTAAATAGATAATGGTTTACCTTTAATTAGTGAGTAGACCATTCACGCCAATAATGTAAGCATGTTTGGAATACATAAACTGGACCATGCGATAATAATCTTTTTCAAAGTATGATAATAAATAAAGATTTGTCCATTGTTGCTATTGTGTAGATGGGTACCCTTAGACTTCAGTATAGGTTAGTGGTCTGGTGAAGCTAGACTTGTGCATTTTGATGTATAATGGGTAAAGTCTTATCGCAAGGTCAATAACCTCGTACGTTTTCTGTATGACTCTAGTTAATTAAAATAGACTAGTTTATATACTCCAGTTTGTGAAGATATTACCTCATTCTGATTGTCCAAGATAATCTAAATAAATTAGGGCCTTAGGAAACTTGACAAAGTATACATGCTTTTTAGTAGCTTCTCGAGATAATTGGGTACATGCTGGAAGCCATAGCTTATAAGACTAAAAATCAGAGGTTGGTAGATGTCATCGAGATAGGTGTTATTAGATTTATCTCATCTCAATGATAGGTGTTACGTAGAGGGTTATTTTCGTCGTTACACATATAGGTCGAATACATTGCACCTGCAATATTATTTACGGGGTTAATAATTCTATATGGTGATAAATAGAATATATTTAAAATGATAAAATACAACTATTTGTTAGCATTAGTATTTTTACCATTTTAGTAGATAAGAATAATATGTCTTTTGGTCCCCAGAGTAACTCAAGTATCCTTAGTAATTTATTCTACTATATGAGGTTATTAGATAAAATTAATATTGGAAGAATTATTCTAGGAGTCCAATGATTATTTATTCAGGCTACAATAATTTAATAGGACAATTAAATTAAATTAGTTTGTTAATTAATTATCTTGGGTAATTTTGTATTAGGCTCAAGTGGATCAAATAATTAATAAAAGAACTATTTAATTTCTCATGGGCTAATTTGGTTAAACCCTGGGCCCACTAAGATTAAGTTAGACGACTACAGGTTTTAGGAAACCAAGTAGCTGCCTAATATTTAAGAAGAATAAAAGAAGAGGCAATGGTTAGGTTTTTGAAGAGTTTTGTCCTTTAATGTATGCTATAGAAATGTTGATTTGCGTTGGGTTTTTCGTTGAAGCGACCATTATTCTTTTGTCCCTTTCTTTTTAGCTCTCTCGAGTTCCTTCTTTAATTCATTCATCCTATTGTACTTTCACTGGTAGTGTTCCATAGGAGGTTTGAGTATACTCTACAAGGTCAACTACTAGCAAAAGTGGTATGTGTTTAATGCGAAGGAGCTGAAGGTTAGCTAGAAATCTAGCAGAACAAGTAGACCTTCTAATCTAAGAAGCTCTATCGAATTCAAATTCAGCACCTATTATTCATCCTAAACGTCTCAAAAGTAAGCATTCAGAGACTCTAGCTTGAAAAAAAATTATTTTGCATACTTCCGCTGCATATTTATTTTTTCGTCAATCCTTCAATTGGTATCAAAGATTGTCATATTATCTAGGAGATTGCATAGGGTTAATAACTGGAAAGATGGTTCCTTTGCCAATAAAAATAAATCTTTCGGATTTTAATTGTGGTCCCTTATGGTTTTTGATATATGTAGAACTTGTGTACATCTCACACGCGGAGACATGTGCACTTGTAATGTTAACTATTTTATAGTTTTTTAAAATCCATGTAGGCATCATTTTGAAAAGCATAGGCAATAGAATTTTTGGTTGAAATTCTATACGTTGAATTTATAGTAAAATTGAAGCCACATATGAAGAACTAGAGGAAGAAACCAAGGAAATGTAATAGATGAACAATATCTATATAGGAAGCAAGGTAGTCCACGTATCAACAAGCGGTAGACAACCTATATGATGAAAACCACAAAGGAAACAAAGTCACGGTGGTCCAAGGATGAACAAGCCTTGGACCACCTACATAGTATAAAATCTTGAACGAATAGGAGGAAAGGCAGTCTAAGGATCATTATGGCGGTCATCGCCTATGTTCACAAAGCCGTGAAGAAAACCAAAGCAAGGCTATCTAGGGATTAGGAAAGCCCGCGACAAGCTTTGAGAAGAAAAGGCCGATTTTCGGATTTGGTTCCAGCCAAGTCAACTAAACGACCTTTTGTTTTTCCCTGTTCCTTGTATTTATCCTTTTTTGTTTTGGGTCCCATATCACACAAGACTATTTTCTTGTAATGGTTTATTTATCTTGGATGAATAAATTTACTTGAAAATGGTTATTAAATGCAGAACGACTTTAGGATTAAACAAGATTATTTTAATTTATTATTCGGTCACATAAGAATTAAAATATAGAATTTGCATATAAAATGTTTACTTTTTGATGCATGACTATTTTATTTAATTTTGTGATCAAATGCGCAAGGTTTTCTGAGAAATTAAATTTTCTTTCAATAAAATATTTGATAAGAGTGCTTTAAAAAAGAACTTTGGAATTTAAACTAAAGTTCATGATTTATTCTTCCGTAGGATTTTATCCTTGACATGGGGAATAATTTGAATTTGAGTACTTTAAATTTAGTTCCTATAAAAGGTTTTTTAAATTTAACTAGTGAAAATAAAAATTCATGATTTATTTTCTTCATGCTTTTATCCTTAACATAGTGAATAATATTGAATTTTTAGATTTTACTAAAGTTAATGAAACTGAATACATTTTTAAAGAAAGCTGTTTCCCAAAAACCTAGTTTTGTCCAAAGATTAAGTAGGAGAGGGATTCCAATACCCTACGGCTTCCATCACAAATTCCTATTAGAAATTGTGGCTATTCTCATGTCATTCTGAGCATGAGCCGCTATAGGATATATTTCTACAAGAATCTAGAACAAACCGAGAAATTATATTTAATTCCTAGGGGATATGTTAGTATTGGAGGTATTAACAATAGATTATATGTAGGTGGGAAGAGTAGTTGCCATCCTATCGATGGAACTATTTCTAGATAGTTACCTATTAAGGAAGCTTAATTAGTGGTAGTTATATACTTAACTTAGAAAATTGTTAACCCGCTTACCATGCCTTATCAGTTTTTCTAGGAGCCGAATTTTTCATATTTTTGGTAATAGTTTTAATGGGTTAAACACATCATGGATATAATACGAGGTTGAAATGTGCATTACTATGTACTTTTCAAAACAAACATTTTTTGTTGAATCAAGTTTTTTCCCCAATCAATAGAAATGTCTATTTTTTTTTTGTCATTTGTACATTATTTTCAAGGAGAATAAGTTATTTGGACCAAATTATGTGGACTACAAAAGGAATATAAACATAGTACTCATTGCTGAGGAGTACAAATGTGTTCTGACCAATCCATATCCTAGATTTGGGAAAGATTCCACAAACCAAGGTTAGAGTCTGAGAGGGCACAGACGAAAGCTAATAAAATGGCTAGATGCTATATGTTGGCTTCCACGCCTAATATTCTTTAATATAAATACGAGAACATGCCTACTGTGTATGATATCAATATATCATTACGCACCATATTCAGTAACAAGAGTTGACTCACAAGGCAGGAAGCTCTTAGGGAGATCTTGAACATTAGGATTAAGGAGGGTTATTGGTTCGTGATCATATGCTCAAGAGAATTTCTCATTTTGAGGAAGTTGAGGTCCTTAGGGTAAAAATCAATACTGAGAGCTAAATTGACATGGTTCTTAAGACTTTTCTAGATTCATATTTGTAGTTCAAATTAAAATATATACATGAGCAAGTTGGATATGTCTTTAATTGAGTTAATAAAAGAACTGCCAGCTATTGAGAAAATCATAAAGCCTGTGTTAAAGGTTTTGGTTACTCGTTCTAGTTCACATTCTAGAACTATGGCCTAATCCAAGAAGTTTAAGAAAAAAAAGACCTAGAACAGCATAGGGGCCTAACCTAATAGATATAAGCTTGGTTTTTCCAAGCCCAATACAAAACACATGGGCAAGTATTTCAATCATGGAAAGAAGAAGCATTTCAAGAAAAATTATCTATACTTCTTAGCCAAGTCCTATTCCAGTATTGCTCTTTACTTTGAGTTTATTTTGATGGTTAGATCATCATCCACTTGGATTATTGACTCCAGAGCCATTAACCATATCTGTGACTCCTAATAGGGGTTTAGCAAGATAAAAAGACTCAGTAGAGTAGAGCATAGACTTCCGGCAGATAATGGAGAGTAAGTGTGAGCCAAAACTTTGGGAGAACTTGGAGCTTTTATTTGATTGTAATCAGATTTTAGTATTAAAAGATATTTTATATATTTTTAGTCTTAAATGAAATTTAATTTCAGTTTCGAGATTGATTAATCATTCATATTCTATTTCTTTCCATTCTAGTATTTCAATCTATAAGAATGATAAAATTATTTGTCTTGGAAACATGTGTAGAAATATTTTCTATGTGAATCCTATTAGTCATCAAAGAAATAACACCAAGACAGAACATAATAATAAGATGGGAAAGGCCACATCAAATTACTCTTATTTATAGCACTTAAAATTGGGACATATAAATCAAAATCAGATTCAGAGGTTAATATAAAATAGGTCCTTAGACACATTGAAATTGGAAGAACGGCCTCAGTGTGAATCTTATTTTATAAGTAAAATTGCTAAAAAGTCCTTTAGTTAAAAGACGGAAAGTGCCAAGAAAATACTTGAGTTAGTTCATAGATGAGATGTTATCATATACATATTTTGTAGTGTTTTTGTTCTCTAAATGTGAAAAATTCCTACACAATTCACTACTCAGCATATCCTTTTTATCTTGTTTTGTAGGGAATATAGAAAATACAAGTTAAAGATGAAAAGGAAGAAAATGCAAGAAATGCAAGAGAAGAACTCGCCTAGTGTAATATTTATGTGCCCTTAGGCCGCTCGTTTGTGCGTGCATGTTTATTAGGATTTTTAGGTGGCCGTCTTCACTTGGCCTCCTAGTGTAGTAGATGTATTGTATACTTTTTTTTAGGTGGCGTCCTAGGGAAGTTTTAGTACCATACGCCACCCGCTTCAGTTCTAAAAATGTGTGTATATTGTATATTGTTTAGGTGGTGGCCTAGGGAAGTTAGGTGCCCTAGTCCGCCTATTTTATTTCA
The DNA here is from genome assembly GCA_026120185.1 of Voacanga thouarsii. Classification (NCBI taxonomy): domain Eukaryota; kingdom Viridiplantae; phylum Streptophyta; class Magnoliopsida; order Gentianales; family Apocynaceae; genus Voacanga; species Voacanga thouarsii. The sequence continues at coordinate 3,229,826 of JANUWF010001049.1, read as the reverse complement.
TGGGTACGCCAGGCAGAAACTTGGCGGCCTAGGGAAGTGGAGGCCCAGAAGCTGTAGAAAAAGCATAGCAGCTTATTTTCTGTGATTTTCTTCAATTCTTTCCATTGTATACTATATAAACCCCATTATAAACCCTAGAACATATCCTTGGTTGTCTAGCAACTAATAGATCTCCTAGGAGGCATAGTTTTGTCTCAGAAATAAAGAGGTTGAGTAAGGGATTCAAGGAAGAGGAATGGAGGATTGCAAGGATCTCTTAAAGAAAAGGAAGAAATTGCTTATCTATGAGTGTTTCTTACATTTTTCTTTGTTATCTACTTGGTAATTTTTGTTCTAACATTTGATTTTTAATTATAGTATAGGGTTGTTCCCTATTTTTATGCTTTGGGATGATGTATTCTTCTTGGATCTCTGATTTTATCTCCATGGCATTTGGTTATTTGTATTCATAGCGTTATCTTGGTCGTATGGATTTTAATTGATTTTCTTCAATTAGTTGCTCTTCTTGAAAGATTTTGAGAGATGGGATTAGGGATAGGACACCTACTCAACTAATTTAATGTTTTCCATCTTCAATTAACCCGAGAAGTAGGTTGTGGATTAGGGCTAACAATCAATAGGTTTATGAAATCGCCTAGAGATAGGGGTTTTGTGGCTTTCGGATGGTTTGAGATTGTGAGTGGTGTTTAATGCCTTCTTGGATTAGCTTAATTAGATAGAGATACCAATTAGTTGAGTATCAGGATTAGGGATCTCATAACTCGTGAGAGAGTGAAATTTATTTGTGACTCACACTAGTGCATAGAGTTGTGATTTATAGATCTAAGGGTTACTCGTCTTTAAGGTGACTGATAGGGGAATTCTTATTGTTACATGGCCTTTCTCTCTTTGAAATCTCTTGATGAACTTGTGACTCTTCCTTGAGTAAGAAAATGATAGTTTTCCTAGTGTAGTGTAATTACTTGTAATTTATAGATTCATTTTGAATTGATAATGAGATTACAGCAAAGTATTAGTCATTTCTAAGTTCCAGTGGATTCAACAATTGCTATTCCCTATACAATGTGATGTGCATACTTGCCCTATTATAGAGTTTTGGTGATTGACATTTTAATTTAATGCTTGATTTGTGTGTTTGTTCTTACTAATTTCAACGCACTAAAAATTGCACATCAAATTTTTGGCGTCGTTGCTGGGGAAATATCTGTGTTCCTTTGTTTAATAATTCTTTCATTTTTTTTCCTCACACCAAATACACAATAACAAGTTTTTGGCACCATTGCCGGGGATTTGCAATGCCATGAAAAACTTGAGTCTTGTTAATTTAGCTATGTAAATATTTGTAATACTACATAAATATTTTTTTTTATTTGTGCATACTTACTTGTATATAGCCTTATTTTCCTTTTATATGTTGTTTTAATTCTTTATTTTTTGTCCTTGAGATAAATAAATTGTATTAGGTTCTAATGTGTTGTATCATTATATTTGTTGTTTTATTATTATTATTTTATGTTGTTGAATGTAACTATCTTGGAAATTGTATATATAGTATCTACTTGGGATTTTAGTTTTATTATTATTATTTTCTTTCATATATGGCTTTTTTATTTATATACTATTGTTGTTGTTTTTTGGGCATCTTGTATTTGTTATTGTATTAGTATTCTTAGAACGAAAATGTTGTTGTAATTGGTTATTATTGTATTGTTGAGGAAATCTTCTTGTATAATAGTTATTTATGGTTGATTGTTGTACAATAGGGTTGGTTTCATTGTTTTTGTATGGGTGTTGGAGTTTTGAGAATTTTTGTTGTAGTACCCCACCTAAGCCTACCTGAGAATTAGAGGGATAGGTTGCATTTCATGGCATATTGCATGAATATATACTTTTATGGTGAATTTGTGCATTTTTTAATTTCCTATATGTGGCCTATATGATTTATTAATGTTAGATAAGTGTTGGGTCCAATTAGGGAATTTTGCATAGAGATGAGAGAAGGAGAAGCTTAGAATGTAGGAGGGAAGATAATTTAGTTGGGAAAATAGGAAGCAAAATTAATGTGGTTAAGTGGATAGAGCTTTGTGATTAATTTCGAAGGTCTTGAGTTCAAATCCCATCAACTAAGTAATATTTTTAATTATCCTAACTAATGTTTGAATTTTATTTCTTTCATTCCATGAATCTATGAATGTTGCCTTGGGGAGACACAATAGTAATATTCTAACCACGTGATCTTGTCTAAAGAAAATCAAGAGGGGGTTTTATCCTCTACTATTTTAGCAACCCATGTCCTAGCATATTTGAATTTAAAAATAATTATTTAAAACTGTTTTAATTTTCTTATAAAATATTCTAGATTATCTTGGACTTGGAATTTAAATAAAATTTCAGCTATTGGAGATCTCTTGGCCAAAATATAGGAGAATTAATAGAATGTTTTGTTTTCAAAATATAATCACCAAATTACTCTCCTAAAGAACTACATTTTTGGTTATTCTTGTTATGGTGAAAAGTTGGAAATTATCTTTAGTTCTTCTTCTTAGCTGACTTTCGAACTTGGACAGCTTAATCATCACTTCTTTCTTTGCAAAACAAACACTCTTTTTGGTGTGTAAAAAGCTGGAAATAAACATGGTGGATTTCGGAATTTCCATAGTTTGCTTAAACCAGAAAATTTCCAGCAAGGAAGTATTCTAGCCAAGAAACTTTGAGTATTCAACACCACGAATTACTTCTTTCATAGTTCTTGTTGTTCTTCAAGGTAATGTCTGGAAAATCACCATTAAAAGATCTTTAGATACTCCTACTTTGTAGCTGAAAAATCAATTCAAGATATTTTGAATTTTTGCTAACAACCATCCTACATTTTATCATTTCTTCTAGCTAAACAACCAGAATTTTTCCAACTTATTCAGTTTTTATTTAGCTCACATTTCTTCTTCAATACTTTTAGCCACAATAAGTACCATAGCTGAATTTCTTTGCTTCTTCATCAACCATGCCCATCAAAACTCCATTAAAGCACGTCAAACCTCTCCTAACTTCACTGTATTCAAAATACTTTGAGTTTGAAAATTAAATCCTACATATTGCTCCATCAAACAGTCACCCACCGAGCAACCAACTCCTACAAACAAACCAGAATTTCTGCCTCCATCTTAAACCATTTTCAGATAGCTTCCAAGCTAGGAACACTCACCATTTCTCTTCCATGTCTTGGTTAAATAGGTGAACCACCATTGAAGAACTAGAAACCTTCAAGGAAAAATTAGCATTAGCAATCTTCTACCTAAAAGAACCTCCACCAATTCCTCAACCATTTCTCAAATTGAAAACTTGAATAAGTTCCTAGACTTCCTCTCTCTTAGCAAAACCAAAACACTATCTCTAGAAGGGACATTCAGCCATCATCAAACCAAGAACACTCCGTCTTCTTCTAATTTTCTCTCTAGTTCTCTCAAGAACACACACTACTTTCTTCAACACTTTCGCCATTTCTAATCACATCAAATCACTCCAAAATCTTCAAATCAACTAGAGAGCAATGAATTTTCTCCTTTAACATAGTTTATAACACCAAAACAGCTAAAGTTCTTCCTTCACTTGGATCAAACAAGTATTTTTCTTTCCAAGTCAAGAAGAACACCATAAGGTAAACCAAGTCCAAACATCATCTCTTTTCTTCTTTTCATTACTTTCATTTCTTCTTATTTGTTTACCAATATCTCTCTCTTAGCCAAATTTTTTGGCTGCCATTGTTGAACTTCTTCAATCCTTGGTCTTTCAAAGGACTTATTAAGGCATTGAAGGCTCTTCAATTATCGAAATGACAACTTCAACTTAAATCGATCATCAAACAAGTATTTTGACCTATACTCCCTCATTTATTTTCGAACTCAAGATTATTAGGATGAGAACTTATAGAAGTATTGATGTGATTTATAATGATGTTGGGGAAATGTTTATGGCATGAGTGATCTTATGATAAATGTTGAGACATGCATTAGTACTGCTTTATGTATTAAATTTGGATTTTGATTTTTAATATGGGATGATGACATGTTTGTTAGGAGATATGAGAATGGGGTCTATATGTCGTTATAGCATGTGATGATATGGTTGATGTTGGAGATTAATGTTGTTATTGCTATTGCTTTAATATTATTGACAATACCATCAATAGTTATTATTGCTGTGTGAATATTGTTTTGCTATTATGAATGCTACTTTTGTTGTGTTAAATATTATTATTACTTCTACTTGTATAACTACTACTTTATTTATTGATAGCAAAAGCATTACTACTTTTAATTATTAAAAGTAATGTTATTGTTGCTTTTGAGACTTTAATTGTTATCATTATTTTATTGTTACTACTATTATTAAAATTGTTATTTTTAATGGTATTATTATTATTACTCATATTATTAAAACTATTATTATTGTTGTTAGTAATGTTATTTAAATAATAATAATATTATTATTATTATTATTATCAGCATTATTTTTATTATGATTAAAAATTATTATTATTATTATTATTATTATTATTATTATTATTATTATTATTATTATTATTATTATTATTATTATTATTATTATTATTACCATTTTAGAAATATTATCACTATCTATAAAATTATTAGAACTCCTATTAATGTTTTTGAAAATATTATTATTTTTGTTATACTAATTTATTACATGTGTCACATAATTATGATATCATTATAGCAAGTTATTTAATTACTAATAGTAATTTAAACTCTAAAAATATTTTGATATCATAGTAAGTTATTTTATTACTAATAGTAATATTAAACTCTAAAAATATTTTTATAGCAATTAATTTTGGAATTCCTAAACCATGGAGGCGTTTAGATGGGTATGAATATTTAGAGTTGGGGGTTATTTGTAACTGTACAATTTTGTTGCTTAGTTGAGCACCAATAGTGACATATACCCTGTTTTTACCCCAATCGGGGCTAGGTTCCTTGAATAGGACTTTGAAGATTTTTTAATCTGTGAGATCAAGAGACCTAGTAAGTCGTTCATAATTTGTTTGCTGAACTAAAGTGCACTTGCAAGTCAAATGTGATGTTTACTATAAAGTTATTCTTTGAGTTGCAATTATGGATATTCTACATCTTCTATCAAAACAAAATAGTTAAGCAAGCAAATGTTTTGCAAAACAAAATGTTAAATTTTCTTAAAACATATTTTAAACTCAGACTTTTCAGAACAACAATTGCAATTTCAAGGTAACGCACTATGTTCAATTTCTCCCAAGTGGGGTAAATAAATTGTTGAGTACTCAATATGGGTAGGCTGATAAGAGCTAATCATGGAAGGCTAGAGAAAGTCTCTCAGTTGAGGTCTCTATTGAGAGATAAACTCTTTCTAGACAAGGTGACAGTTCTAGTTAGTCATGCTAGTTCCTGCTAGCAACTCTGTGAAGGAATTGCAGAAAACATCAAAGAAAACACAGCGAAAAATTTATTCAATTTTCCGAGCCACATCTAGGAGAGAGTACACACTTTTCCTTATTGATCATGGATAAACCAATATAGGGATGGGTTGTACTGGAACTTCTTCTTGTGTTGGAGGGGGAGAAGGAAGTGCCTGTTGTTCAACTAGAACTCCCGCCAATCTTCTACTCCTATGTATCAAGCATCTCCAAGCTACTTCTTTTCATCTTTCGGAGTATGACTCTATCTTGCTCTTGGCGTTAACTTCTTGAGAGCTCCTTTTGGATAATAAAAACACACTTTACTATAGAGACGGAAGAGTATAGATGGAAAACTAGAGAGTAAGGAGAGGAGACAACACACACTAGAGAGAAGAGAACTCTAAAAAATGTCGTCTCTTTTTTCTTCTCTTCTTATCACTATATTCGAACAGCCTAGGGCCTTCCCAAACCTTAATGGCGAAAAAACATGAAGCCCTAATGGCCAAGGTGCTATGCTCAAAAACTAATCCAAGACTGGCCCAATCCTCTTAATCAATTAATTATTTTTTCTGGGCCTCATTAAATACCTAAGACTAATTAATTAATTCTAATTGGACTTTTAATACATGTCAACAAATATTAGTCGAATTAATTAATTTATTCCATTCCAATTCTCTTAATTAATTAATTATCTTTAATGGGCCTTATTAAAACCCAAGACTAATTAATTAATTCTAATTGGACTTTTAGAATAAATTTTATTTCTCTTCCAAATAATTGTCCATTAAGCCCAAATTGTGTATAAACAACACCAACATAACTTAAGCTACTTCGGGGACCAAGAGACATATTATTTATGGCTACTAAAAATGACCAAAATGCCCTTACTACTATATAGCTGCGTTTTATCATTTTAAGTATTTCCATTTCTCACCATATAGAAATATTAGCCCCAAGAACAATATTGTTAAAGCAATGTCTGTAGGTGAAATAACGAAAATACCCCACTGTGTAACACCTATCAATGAGACAGGATAAATGTACTAACACCCATCTGAAAGACATCTTCCATCCTTAGATCTCTAGTCCGATATTCCATGACTCACTCAAATGGACTTTCTTATCATTGAAAGCTATCCAAAAGCACACATTCTAGAGTTAAGTTCCTAGGGCCTTGGATTATTACATTATCCTGGATAATCATAAGGAGGTGATTTAACTTCACTAGGTGAAGCATAAAAACTTTGTTATATGAGTCCATCTTAACTAACTAGAATAATACACCAAACATACAAGAATATTGATCCCACAAATAAATCTCACCAAACATACATCAAAGTATAAAACACTAGCTTCGTCATACCATCAACTCATACTCAAGTATGAAGGTACCTGTCCACGCTATAACAGTAATAGTCTGGCCTCTATAATTATAGTACTTTAAAAGAGATCACTACCACAAGTCCAGTTCGACGAATTCGAAATACGCTTATGCTAATGATTTGAGTGAACTACTCATTAATTCAAGATAAACCATTCCTTATTGGAAATCATGGCACAATAGTTTTATCTTGATAAAATGCCCAATTCCATCAAATGACTAAGCACTCAATTTTACTTGTATAACAAGTACCCATGGTCTATACCTTACTATGAAGAACGACCTGACACATAGACCATTACTTGTCATACTTAGACCTTTAAATGTGCAATAATATAAAAAATAAACTAAATTGAATGAATAAACATTTTATTGCAATATGTTTACACAGAATACATAGTATTTGATGGCATACTTTCCAAAAATCTCCAACTTGTACTACAAAGACTAGGAAAGTCCATAAGTGCCTACCCCTATAACATCTAAGTATCTACAAAACACCTTTTCTATCAAACACTTGGTAAAGAGATTCTCCAGATTGTTGACAGAGGAAATCTGATCGACCATAATCTCTCATTTCAAGATGAACTCCCGAATGAGGTGATACTTCCTCTCTATGTGCTTGCCTCTCCTATGGTTTTGAGGTTCCTTGCATTGTGACACCATTCCAAAGTTGTCACAATATATGGTGATAGGCCTATCTATGTGTGGTACTACTCCAAGTTTTATAAGGAACTTTCGGAGCCACACAGCTTCTTTAGAAGCTTCTGAAGTAGCAACATACTCAGCTTTCATGGTAAAATTAGCAATGCAAGATTGCTTGTGTAACATCCCACTACCTAGGCCCATTAGGGTCGGGGATGTTACCCCGTCTACAGGATACGGGGTCTTTATAATTGAGTCACACAAAATAAAATAAAAGAACTACTGCAAAATTTAACTTATTACAACCTAGCAATACATGAACAAATTCAAAAATAATTGTCTGCTACTGTCTCTCAAAAGCAATACATAAAAAAAATAGCAGAGGGTCTTGAAGATATAGGCAACATTCTAGCTAATAACCTTCACAGCAAGATCGACCTGAAAACATGGTATAAAAGGTGGTGAGATAAAGATCTCAGTAAACCCGTGTGTTCTTTGAGTGTTTCAGGTAAAACAATCAATGTATGCAAGTTGTAAAAGTTTCATAAAAGAAAATGCTGGCAAGCATTAAATGAATGTCATAAATGAGGACTGGTGTTTTGCTTTCAAAAACATACATGTGTACAATAAATACAACCACTCAGAAGAGGTAGCCATGGCACCACACTTTGTGCACCATGACAATATAACGATCAGAATGCCACACGCTAAGCATACTAACATAAGGTAGGTGTATGGCCTATCGGGTAAGATACTCCTCCATCTCTACACTCCAAACTTACCGGTTGTCCACTCCGAAAACCCACAGTCCACTTGGCTGATCTTGCTAGCTCGGACCGGTATGACCTACCGGACTGGTATCCTATCCGGGAAGGACTCACCCCTCAAAGGTGGCCATCCACTAAGAGACTTACCCTAACCCTTAATAGTCTACCCTTATTGAGTACTTAACGTTGTTTGTTCCACTTGGGAGAAAAAGTGATCATACAATGATTTACTTGAAAATAGCAATTATTGTTTCTAAACTTCTTGCCAAGTCTGTTTTATGAAACGTTTAGCATTTTGTTTAAAATTGTTTGCTTAGTTTTAAATAGCTTGCTTGACTGACAGAAAAGGAAAATTGTCCATAATTGCTTTACAACATAAATTCTTGTATATAATGAGTTGGCTTGCCACATTTGGTCTTCAAATGACTCTATGCAGGAACTTACCTGATCTTTTACTCTTCTTGAACTCAAAAATCCTCCAAGGTCAACCTAACCCCACCTGGGGTAAACATAAAGCATAAGATAACCTTCGGACCATATCTGCCTTACATAAACAATCCCAGTTCAACTAGTCACAACCACAACTAACTATGACCATAATGTCTTAAGCTTTAATACTAGTCGATAAAATATTTCATAAAATAAATCTAGCTTGATGAGTTAAAATAACTAAGGGTTCTAAAATAAATACTAATAAGTTATAGTTTCAAATAATAAATTAACTGCTGTTAACTATTGAATAATACTAAGTCCTAAATAATCTTGGTAAATGGTAATATTTAAATACTACTATTATTAGAAATAATAAATTACACTATAATTTTTAATTAATAATTAATAGATAATAAATGTCCTAAAAAATTAATAATAAATACATTATACTTAATTTTTAATTATTAAATAATAAATAAATTTCAATATAAATAATATTTATGGATATAGGTAAAAGTTTTAGCGAGGCTAATTATAGTTTACAAGGTCATTAATTAATTCCAATATCTTATTATTTAATCATTATTATTTCCTTTCAATGAAAGATTTTATTTCTTTAACTAATAAAAATGTTAATATTCTAATTAATATTATATTTCCCAACAATCCTAATGTTTTCAGATTTTATAGAGTAAAATATAATAATTATTCTAATTAAATTAATAAAATTTTTTAATAAAATAATTTTAGAATTACCAAAGAAAATAATCTTTTACCATGATTTCCTATTGTGAGAAAAGATTCGTGAACTTATTCCCTAATATCAAATAATAAGCTAATCCATTCATAAACATACACTTGAACTAACACATACTAGCACATGGCCAATCTCCTTCTAGGCATAATCATCATTCATGGCTTTATTGAAAGTTAAGAACATAAAGGCCTAATCACCATTGGTGTCATAACATCTAGCATGCATCAAGCATCCATAAATCTCCTAACCATAATACACATATATTCATTCAAAAGAAAAATCCATGAGATCTAATCATACATTTCAACTCTCATGTCCTAACTCCATCCCCTTCATCTACATACATATACTCAACCCCCATTTATATTCAATCTTCCTATCAACATCTAAGAGACATGAATTCAGTAATTAAAAGGAAGATTTAAGATGAAATACTTGATAGATGATCACTTGATGAAGGTTTCTTGATTAGTGAAGGTCCATGCGTGTAAAAGCCTTTAGTGGTCCCAAAAAAAATAGCCATAGTTGATCATCAACATTTTGGCCAAGAGAGAGAGAGAGAGACAAAGGGCATTAGAATGGAACATTAAATGTTGAGTCGAAGAAAAAGAACAAGAAGGTCATTCTTGTTTTACCTTTTGATGTTCTTGGAACCTTCAATAAAAAAAACTAGTTTTGATCCGTTCGAAAATTCTGGTTTGCGTGATTTCGTGTTATGAAAACTAGAAATGAAGACTAGGGACTAAATATGAGGAATCTGGAGTATTTGGGAGTGATTGGAGATGTTTAGGATAGGTTTAGACTTGAAGATGTGAAGTGTGTGTTCTTGGTGTTTTGAGAGAGTTTGAGAGAAAATGGCTTGCGAATTTCTGGAATTGTTGTTGGCCAAATGACCTTGTGTAGTTAGGAGTTTCAGTTTTAGCAAGAAGGAGAGAGAAGTGTCCAGTTTTTGTGAAATTCAAATGGAAGAAAATGAGGAGTTATTTGAGGTAGAGGATTAGTTAATAGTGGTTGTTCATGGGAGGTCTCTTTGCTCTTCAATGGTGTAAGGCTAAACAAGCTAGTCTTAGTGCAATGAATGCAGGTTGTTCAGGTTATTAAGCTAGCCAAAAATTACTCTATAATGGTAGAGAAATTCTAGTTTGATCACTTGCTACAAGAGTGTTTTAATGGAGCAAAAAATCTAGAATTAGTTTGAAGTTCAAATAAGTTTTGGATAGAGTAATCTTAGGAGCTTTTTAAGGTGTGATCATAGAGTCCAAGCACTCAAGGTTAGTATGGAGGTCAATAGTGTTCAGTCCATGGCTGAAGAAGGTCCAATTTTTTGGTGCAGCATTTTTCTACTTCGTTTGGCCTAATTTGTAGCTGGTTTTTGAGAGTGCTTGAAGGTCTTTAAATGGTGGTTTTCCAGCCTTCTTTCTGAAGAAAAACTGAGGAAGTTCCAGTTGTTCTTATGACTTAAAGGTAGCTTCAAAATCCAACTATAATGCAACGAATTTGCTAAAGGAAAAAATTCTAGTTTGCAAAGGTTGTGCAGTCCGGAAATTCTCCTTCAACCTTACATGAAATGACCATTTTTATGGTAGCAAATTGGGTAAGAATGTTGGCTGAACTTTCAAAAATAACCTTGTGGAAATTCTGGAAAATTTTCCAGATTTTCCTTTACCAAATCATGAACAAAATAAAGGTAGAATTGAAGGTATAACTATAGTGATTTATTTTCCTTGGAAACCCATCCTAACTCTCCTCTCTATTTTTGGCAATCCCCTAACCCTCAAGGCTGACTTTTGAATTTCAAGACTAGGGGTTTATAACAGAATTTTTTGGAATTAAATGAATGGAATAATGGATTAAGGATAGTTTAAATTATAAAGATGTTAGGACAAAGCTAGAGAAATTAAAGGGGACAAGAATTCCTCTAGAATTCTTTTTAGGACATGATCATATGATCAAGACATTATCTTCGTGTCTCTCATAAGACAACATTCCTATCTTTAAGGAATGTAAGAAAATAAAAAATTCAAACATAGTTAAAATAATCATGAATAAAACTTAAGTGATGGAATTTGAGCTCAAGACCTTAGAGATTAATCACAAAGCTCTAACCACTTAACCACACTAACTCTTGTTCTTATTTTCTCATCCAATTATTCTTCTTATCTAAAACTTAAGCCATCTTCCTATTTTGACCTCAAGCAAAATTACCTTTTTACCCTTTCTACCTAACAAGTATAAATAAGTTATTTCACCTATAAACCATAATTCTAAGGCACATAAAATCATTCAAATAGTATATTTTTATATAGAATGACATGATATGCATCCCATTCCCCTTACTCTAATGTTGGCTTTAGGTGGGGTTTCACATCTTCCCCTCCTTAGAAGAATTTCGTCTCGAAATTCAGGCATACCTTTATCTCAAATCGGGATACTTCCATTTTATGCACTTTTCCGTTTCCTATGTGGCATCTTGTATGCCATGATACTCCCACTGTACCTTCACCATGGGAATCTTCTTGTTCCAGAGAGTCTTGATACTTTGGTCCAAAATTTTCACAGGTTTCTCCACATAGCTTAAGTCGGGTTGCAATACCAACGGCTCACTATTAAAAACATGTCTGTGGTCGGCATTGCACTTTTTCATTTGTGACACATGAAACACATCATCTATCCCCATCAACCCATTTGGCAAATCTAGTCAATACGCCATCGGTCCAATTCTTTCCTTTATCAAAAACGGTTCCAAATACCTCGGATTCAGCTTCCCACCTTTCGGATGCTTCAGAATTTTTCTATTCGGTGTCAACCTTAAGAACATGCTATCTCCTACTTGAAATTCCAACTCTCTCCGCCTATTGTCCGCATAACTCTTTTGTCGACTCTGGGCCGCTTTCAACTTTTCTCTGATCAGCTTGACTTTATCCAATATTTCCTGAACACAGACTTCTCCAGACTTACTTATGTGGCCGTCTTTTGACCAACTCTAGTATAGAGGTACTTAACACTTATGTCCATACAATGCTTCATACGGGGCCATTCCAATCGAAGACTAATAGCTATTATCGTACGCCTATTCTGCATATAGTACATATTCAATCCACTTATCCCTGAAATCTAATACGCAATCTCTTAACATGTCCTCTAATATCTGAATAACTCTTTCAGACTAACCATCAGTTTGCCGACGCACCGTTGTACTGAACTTTAGACTAGAACTTATTGATTCTTGAAACTTACCCCAAAATCGGGATGTAAATCTCGGGTCTCAGTCAGACACAATACTCAAAGGCATTCCATGCAATCTAACTATTTTTCACACATAGGTCTGAGCTAACTTTTCTATTGAATCCCTTACATTCACCGATATAAAATGCGCTGACTTGGTCAATTGATCTACCACTACCCATATGGAGTCCTTTTGGGTCCTTACCATAGGGAGTTCAGCAATGAAGTCCATGGTCATCTCTTCCCATTTCCATTTAGGAACTGGTAATGGTTGCAACAATCCCGCCAATTTTTTATGCTCTACTTTAACTCTCTGACAGGTCAGACACATCGAGACATACTTAACCACGCTCCTCTTCATTCCAGGCCACTAATAAGCCATTTTCAGGTTTTGTTACATTTTCACCTCTCCTGGATGAATTGCATACTTGCTTTTATGTGCTTTTTCCAAAATCTTATCCTTCAACTAGTGTTCATCAGGTACACACAGACGGCCTCGAAAATACAGAACTCTCACTTTGTCCTATCAGAAATCACTGCCTTGCCATTTAAACTCCTTGTCCTTGAAAAGTTGAAATCCTGCATTACTTTGCTAAGCTTCGATGATTTTCTGCCTTAGATCCAGTATCAATCTCACATTGCTAACAATAATCCTCTCTTCTTGTACTTCTGCTCTTCTATCTAGCATGTCTTAGACCGCTTGAATCTCTTGCACTCTCAGCCTGTCCATTTTGACTTTACGGCTCAGGGCATCAGCAATTACGTTAGCCTTCCTGGGGTGGTAGTTGATAGGGCAGCGATACTCTTCCAAAAATTCAATCCACCTCCATTGCCTCAAATTCAAGTCCTTCTAGGTGAAGATGTACTTTAGGCTCTTGTGATCAGTAAACACTTCATACTTAGCTTCATACAAGTAATTCCACCACTTCTTTAGAGCAAATACAGTGGCAGCCAGCTCCAAATCATGCGTGGAATAATTGACTTCATGAGACTTCAACTTTCGAGAAGTATAGGTAATTACCTTCCTATCTTGTATCAATACTGCTCCCAAACTTTCCTTTGAAGTGTCTGTATATAGAGCTTAAGGCTTATTTCCCTTTGGCAAACTTTACACGGATGCTGCCATTAACCTCCGCTTCAACTCCTAGAAACTCTTTTCACATTTCTCATTCCAAACAAATGGTATGTCCTTTTTCAGCAGCCGGGTCATAGGTGATTCTAGTGTTGAGAATCCTTTAATAAACCTCCTATAATAGCCAGCCAATCCCAAGAAGCTTCGAATCTCCATGATGTTCTCTGGTTGCTTCTAGTCTGAAATTGCCTCAACTATTGCTGGGTCCACCTTGATTCCATCCTTGGTTACCACATAGCCAAGAAATGAAACACTATCCAGCCAAAACTCACTCTTGCTAAATTTGGCATAAAGCTTGTGCTCTCTTAGCTTTTTCAATACTAGCTTCAAATATTCAGCATGATCCTTGGGATTCTTAGAGTATATGAATATGTCGTCGATGAAGACCACCACGAACTTGTCCAAGTAGGGTTGGAAAACTTGATGCATCAAATCTATGAATACCGCTGGTTCATTGGTTATCCCAAAAGGCATTACTACAAATTTGTAGTGACCATATCTTGTGTTGAAGGCCGTCTTGGGAATATCCTCATCCTTTATCCTCACTTGATAATATCATTGCTGCAAATCCAATTTGGAATAACATCTGGATCCTTGCAACTGGTTGAATAGCTCATCAATTAATAGTAGAGGATACTTATTCTTGATGGTCAGGTTGTTCAACCCCCGGTAGTCGATACACAACCCCAAGGTCCCATCCTTATTCTTCACAAATAGCATTAGAGCTCCCCAGGGTGACGTGCTAGGTCCGATGTAACCTTGCTTCACTAATTCATCCAGCTGCTCCTTTAATTCCTTCAACTCCGCTGGTGCCATCCGATATGGGGTTTGGGATATAGGTTCTGCTCATGGAACTCGATCAACAGTGAACTCAACTTCCCAGTTGGGAGGTAGAGAAGTGAATTCCACAGGGAACATGTCAGGAAAATCTCTTACCACATCCGTGTCTTTGAGGGTGCACTGATCCTTCAGCTTATTTATTACATAGGCCAAATATCCTTGACATCCTTGCTTCAACAATTTCCGGGCTTTTGCCCCCGCTATCAAAAACTTCAACTCTTTTACTCTATTATCATTGAACTCTAACACATCACATCCTGGTCTAATGAACTGAACGGACTTATTCTTACAATCTACTTTAGTCCCATGCTTAGCTAGCCAATCCATACCCAAAATCAAGTCATAGTCATCAATAGCTAAGATTATCAAATCTCCCTTCAAGCTTTCTCTCCCCACTTCAATCTTACAATTCTGCATATACCGATCCGTTTACACCATTTTTCCCAATGGCGTACTCACCAACAAGGTAAAAGGTAGTTCTACTCCATCCCGACCCAAATGATATGCACAATTCTTATTTAAATAGGAATGGGTAGATCTAGGGTCAATCAATGCATTAATGGAATGATCTTGGATAGTAAACGTACCTTCCACCACTGCTGCATCTACTCCAACCTCCTCCCGGTTAAGAGCAAAAACCTTTGCTTTCACCTGCAGCCTCTGACTTCCGCTTCCGAAGGCTCCTACGACATTGGCTCAAATGGCTCTTGCTGTCTGAGTCGGGTTTTCTTACCTGATTCGGAGAAGTTTAGGGCAGGCATTTCACCGATGATTCGGGTCTCTGAGTGGTAGCATTTCCGCTCAACTCCCCGAGACTAACAATTTTTCTCCATATGGCCCTTTTTCCCGTAGTGTCGGCATAATGGAAGATTCTAAGCAGGACCAGCTGGTGTCGTTCGTACTTGTTTTCCCTAGTTCTGCCATTGCTGGATGGTAGGCCGCTTATTAGGTTGCTGCCTTTGGAAAGGTCTCGACAGTTGTCTTAGCGGCAAGAAAGGTCGTGGTACCATCTTGCTGTGATTCTCGTTCTCAGTTCGGGTCGCTGCATCCACAGCCCCTGAATAAGTCATTGGTGGAGAAGGCGCCAACGCCCTTCTTAACTCATGCCTCAACCCCTTGACAAATTGTCTTGTTTTGTTCTGCTCGGTATCCACCAGCCTTTTGCAGTATTTCGATAGCTAAGTAAAACGTGCTTGGTACTATCCTCTATGTATCTAGCAATAGTACTCACGAGTACTTTTTGTTCTTTGGGTTGATTAAAGTAACTAGCCTTTGTACCTTTTGGATACCCAACAAAATAACATAATTTTGATCTTGGTTCTAACATATCTCCCTTGATCAGTACATAAGCTGAACAATCCCATATCTTGAGATGATTTAGACAAGGCTTACGTCCAGTCCACATCTTATAGGGAAGGCACTAAGTTCAGAATATATGCCGCTGTTTTTAAGGCATATCTCTAAAAAGACACTAGAAGAGTAGCATTAGATATCATGCTTCAAACCATCTCCATCAATGTCATGTTCCTTCTCTCAGCAACTCTATTCTGCTGGGATGTCCCCAGCGTAGAGAGCTCAGATACTATCCCATGATTTACCATGTAGTTCTTGATTCATCAATGAGGTATTCTCCACCACAATTCGATCGTAATGTTTTTTTTAGTTTACCTTTTTGACACTACATTTTAGCCTTAAACTCTTTAAACTTGTCAAAAGAGTCATACTTGCATCTCATCAGAAAAAATAACCATGCCTTGTATAATCATCTGTGAATGTGATGAAGTACTCAACCCCCCCCCCCCTCTAGCAGGTGTAGACAAAGGACCACACACATCAGTGTGAACAAGACTCAATGCTTCTTTAGCTTTATCCGCCTTCTGGGTAAATGACCATTAGGTTATTTTCCCCATAAGATAAGATTCACACTGAGAGCAACTTTCCAAACTCAATGTGCCTAAAAGCCCATCATAGATTAACCTCTGAATTCTAGTTAAGTTAATGTGACCCAACCTTAGATGCAAGTAATATGAGTCATTGACATTCGTCTTTCTCTTCCTATTTAAATGTTTAGATTGATCGTTATTCAATTGATTATTAATAGGATTAATAAAGAATAGATTTTAATACATGTAACTAGTACACATAACTTTTCCATTTCTACTAACAGTTATACCAGAATAGAAAGAAACAAAATGTCCTTGATTTGTTAGTTTTGCAACTAAAACCAAATTCTATCCAAAACTAGGAGCAAGTAAAACATCATTCGAAACTACTATTCTATTACAATCAAAAGTAAGTTTCAATTCTCCCACAGTAAGGGCCCAAACTTGTGCTCTATTCCCATGCATAGTCTATGTTCGCCCTTCTGGAGTCTTCTAATCTTCCTAAACTCTTGCAAGGAGTCATAGATATGATCAGTGGATCTTGAATCAACAATCCAAGTAAAAATTGATCTAACCGTTAATATTGACTCTAGATAGAGAATATTACCAGTGGGGTTTTTCTTAGCCTGAACATCTGGACACTCCTTTTTCCATTTTCCCTTCTTCCCACATTTGAAGCATTTGTCCTTGAGTTTACCTTTGGGTTTGGACTTGGGCTAGTGTACTGCATTTCCTTTCTTCTTTTTCTACTTTCTGGGATTGGGCACAGTTCTAAAAGAAGAGACCATCATAGCTCTAGCTTGTGGCTTCATGACCTTCTTAGCCATTTAGAGCTCCTTTATCAACTCCGTTAAACTCATGTTTAACTTGTTCATGTTGTAATTCAACTTGAACTGAGTGAAGGAGCCCAGCAAAGATTCGAGAACCATGTCCACTTAGTTCTCGGGGTTAATGACAGCCCCTAAGAATTTTGCTTTCTCGAAAGCAGTAATCATGTTGAGTATATGCTCTCTGACTAATGCTCCCTAATAGGGGTTAATATCATCATTATTTTTCTAGTTATTTAAGGTTAAATTGAGACACTTTTAATACCATAACTAGTTATATTCCTTCCTATTTGATATTTTCCTTATAAAAAAAATTTCTGTAATTTTATACAAAAATAGGTGAAATTTGGAGCTAATTGTGTAATTTTCCAGCACAGACCAAGCACCAGGCCAAGAAGGTAGAGCCAACGCCGGTCTTACACTGGCATAGCAGAGGAATGCAGAGAAAAAGAATAAAACAGGACAGATCAATTGCAATTGAAATTGGAAAGGAAAAGGAAGCAATTGGCTTAAATGGCTCATGGCTAAACTAAAGGACAAAAGAAATACATTCGGTGGGTCCAAGGTGAAGACAAAGTCAACAAAAACGGAAAGGGAAAAGGACAAAAGAAAGAAGTGGAAAAGAAGCAATTGCAATAATCTTTGATGGATGGTTTGCGGCTGAATTGAACCGATGCAAGAAAAATGGCTCAATTGAGTCGACGCAACACATAAGAAGAAAAGAAACAAATTCGGTGTGCCCGCACTCAGCAAAAAGTTGAACAAAGAAAAGAGAAAGAGTCTGTGCAGCTTTGGTGGCTTATCGGCTGTGCCAGAAAAATAAAGAAATTCAGCAGTTGTGTATGGCTTGGGTTGCGGCTCAATTGAGCCGATGCAAGAAGAAAGTGCAATTTCAGGCGGTGGCTCAATTGAGCCAATGCAAGATAAAAATAAAGATTTCAGCTGGCTCAATTAAAGAAAATGGCTTGGGCAATTTCAATTCAACAAGAACTGTGCTTCAACATAAAACGAGAAAAAAAAAAAAAAAAGAATTCTCAAAGCCCAATTTCGCAATTCAGAGATGGTGGACTCCTTAGCTTTATTTAGACTTTTGTTTACTAATCCCTTTTGGTTTTGAATTTTAGTAATTACTTATTCTTTACTTAGGATTCTTTGAGGAACTTTGTAAGCCTATAAATAAAGGTAAGGAGGATTACCAATATTTTAGAGTGCATCACTAATATTTTCTCGAGAGAAATAATTCAAGGAGGATTATACAAGAGGGTCTACAAGGGAAAAAGAAGGAGGCTTATCTATGAGTGCTTCCTTTTAACTTTGTTTTCTTTTCTTGAACAATGATGTATTAATTGTTTTATTGTAATTTGACATTGTTTTCGGTATTCGTGATTTTTATAGTTACTTTGATCTTTTGATTAATTGATTATTATTCTTGGTATTTAATTACTTATGCTGATTATGAGGTTAATTTGTTATTTCTTCTATTAACTTGTTTGAAAAAGGGGTTGATGGTGGTTTTAATTTATTAATTCCATATTTGTTGTCTATTAACTTACTTGGAAAATGGGTTAATTGCTAGGAACTGGGTAATTAGAGGTTAATTGATACCTGCTAGGATATAGATTCATTGGTTAATTTCATATTTTAAGTTTGCCAGGATATGGAGATTAAATCAAGGATTGTGTTTAATGCATCTTTTTGGTGAATTAGTTGAGACAGGATATGTAATGCTAATTTGTCTAGAAGATAGTGATTTCATAGATTGGAAAAGAAGGTAATCTATCTTAATCCTTCATGATGCTAAGAGAATGATTAGTTATGATAATGATTAGGTACTTTAAGATCATGTTTGTAAAAATAATGGTTTGAGTTACATAATTCTCCATCCTTGCATGTATATATTCTTTTATTTTATTATATATTCCTTTTTATTCTTTTTTACTTTATGGAGTCAGTTAGCCAATGAAAGAAAACGAATTAATGCATACTTGTTTCTTGAGGATTGACACTCGTTTTAAACCCTATGCTATGTCTAATGATGAGTACGCTTACTCATATGTGTAATTTAGAGTTAACGTTTTAATTTAACTTGATTGGGAATGTGCCTATTTTTATATGATTTTTATACCCAAATAAAAACATATCACTCCCTCAGCCATATTAGTGTTTATAATCATTTGAAGAGCCTCCTGCCTTGTGGGCCGATTCTTATCCACGGACATTGTAGCTAGTGATGTGCTTATGTCATATGCAGTGGCCATGTGCTCATGTTTGGATTGAAGCACATTTGACATGGAGGTTAACATATAGCATTGGGCCATCTCGTCAACCTTCTTCCATACCTTTTTAGCCTCATGCTCCTCAACGGTGGAACCTTCCCCGATTACTGGACAGGTCTTCTATAGGACATACTTATATTTCTCGAGTTTGTGTATTATGTCCAGGTTCCTTTTTTAGTCTATATAGTTTAGACCCATTAGCTTATTCCCACAGAGAATAATGGCTAAGGGATTGAAAGAACCTCTACCAACCATTTCTAAAATTTTGAAAAATAAAAGAAATTCTCAGTATTGTAAAACAAAAATAATTTTGTGCACTTTATCCTCATATTAAACTTTATAATAGCTAACCCCATGACTATTATCTTTTACATGATTAATTTGGTTCTTAGGAAAACTAACATAGCCTCTTAGAAAGATTAACATTTTCCTAAACTAAGTGTGTTAATCATCACAAATTAATTTTCCTTCTAGGTAATGATCTAGAAGATAACTCCATCGACGGGATGGTCATTTCTTCTTATTTTCTATGGACATACCTCACACTATAACCTCCAACGTGGGCTGGACGATTATAATACGTGTCTCGGGTTATTAATTACATTATTCTATTAGTTTTAGATTCTTGTTGTATCTCCATTCTATACAAGTTCACTCCTTGCGTGAAACGAGAAGACCAACGATCTCTAATGAGGATTGTGATAGAAGCTGTGGGGCCATTGGAACCCCTCTCCCACTGAGTTTTTTCAATAAGGATTTTCTTGAAAAAATATCGTTTGAAAATTTTCAATTTAATTCTCCTTTAACTTAAAAATAAAAAAACTAAATCCATATAAAATTTCTATGTTAAGGTTTATACCATTTGAGAAAATTTTCCTAATTGATTAATTTTATTTATGTTAAAAACTTAATAATTTCAAAATTTTTTCCATTTAAAATTACTCGAGATTTTGATCTCAATATTTTATTTGACAAAAATAAATTTTCCTCTAGAGAAAATAAATTAAAATGGCCTTCCATTTAACCGTACAAAAATTTCTAAATCCGAAATATTTTCTATGTCAAGGATAAAAAACCTTTAAGAAAATAACCAAGGATTAACTTTTGTTTAAGTTAAAATAACTATTTAATTAAAGAAAAAAAGATTTTTCCTTCTCAAATAAAATTTCCCAAAGACTTTGGTCTTTGAAAAAACGTGCACATAAGATTTAAAATAATTAGCATGCTAGAAAACCGTAAACGTTTTTGTGAGTTTCTATTTTTAATACTAAGTGCCCAAATAAAAGAATTATACACATTATTTAAAATAATTAATAATCTTGTTTAATCCTAAAATCGTTTACTATTCATTTTCATGCAAAATATTAAAAGAATATTAACTATTGCAATAAAAATAACTTCTTTTGGTATGAGACCAAAAATAAAAAATATACATTTTTTTTTCTTGGTCTAGTCCATCCGCTACACTGGATCATGGCCTATTGATCCATGGACCATGGTCGGCGGGCACCTGTCGGCGACCCTGCCCACCCATGGACTCGGGAAGCATCCTGGCAAGGATGCCTCAGCATCTGCAAGGTGCGCTGGGCCCAGCTATGTCTCCAGGTACCACCAAACTGAGGCTCGGCTTGGCTCGACTTTCGGCTGGGCTTGGCAGCTCGGCTCATCTTCTTCGCGACAATTTTTTTTTTTTTTTTTTTTGCTTTTTTCTTCTACAATTTTTTTGGGCTTCTCTGCAACGCTTTACGATCATCCAAGGCAGTTTCTTGTTACATTTTTTCAACAAAAAACATGACATCCACCTATACCCTTTCAAATCGAGTTTACACGAAAACTTAACAAAGTATTACAGAAAAAATATAAAGGCTCCTATTCCTTAACAGTGAGGTTTACAATGCAACTACCCATACAAAAATAGCGATGGTTCTCAATATATTAATCAAAAATTAACTTGCCATTTTTTTGTTAACTAGCATGCATCAATCCTAAGCCTTTTAAAGCATCACGCTCTTATACCACTTGAAGATAATGAATTGGAGGAAGCCATGCATGCAACATAAATGAAACTAAGAATAGCACAGGAAGTGCACAATGGAAGAGGGAAAAAAATTAATACCTCTGTGCTGTGTTAGTTTATTCGGCTACAAAGTAGCTGTCGTGCGAACCACTAAAACGGCTTCAACTCTAGACGACGTCTCCGGTTGATGACCTGCCAATCTTCTACTCCTTTGTGGCATGAACACGAAGCTTTTTGCTTCTCAAAATATTCCATCACCATTCTAGTTGGTGAAACAACTTAGGCAAGGAATGGTCCTTCTTTATCCTTTGCTATTGATTAACAAATTCAAGAAGATGAAAAAGAAGATAAAAATGAGAGAGAGTGTGCTTGATAGAGGAAACTAGCCCTGTTATTTTTTTCGTGTATTTTCCAGTGACCAGAACCCCAATCACAACCCATGACTATCCACTTAAGCAGATAACTAAAACACCGATGTTTAATATTTCAAAACATCCGGAGGTTTGGCACAGTCTTAACTCTTCTATTGGCTGTTGGGCAAAAATAATTTATTATTTTTCTTAGACCTAATTAGTCCAAAAATAATAACCATTAGTAATTTATTTTCTTGGGCCTATTAAAATAACCCAATAAATAATTAATAAGCCCAAATGAACTAAAATAATTTTTAAGCCTTTTATTAAGTAGTTTAAGCCAAGGTTAATTTCATAATTATTCAATCTGGGCTTAGGCCCTGAATAATTAATTAACCTGTTAAACTAGATAATAAATTTAATTTCTCTCGTTCCTTTATTTTATTCCAGTCCAAAAAATAAATTGGGCTTCCTAAATAAAATAAAATCCTTTTTATTGTGACCATTTTCTCGACCTAAAATAATTAGGACTTACGGGCCATTTCGAGGTCCAAAAAGACACATGGCATTTGCTACTAAAATGACCAAAATACCCTTTCTATATAAATAAATATATTTTGCATTTTAAATATTTTCTAATATCATTATAAGGAAATATTGGCCCCAAGTACAATGCTGCATTAGCTATATCTCGACCGACAGGTGAAATGACTAAAATTCCCCTCTACACATCATCGTTCATTAAGAGAGGAAAGAGTGTATTAACACCTCTCTAAAAGACATCTACTATCTGTAGGCTTCTAGTCCAATGATCCATGACTTCTTAGAATATTTTCGCTTTCCAATGGAGCTACCCTAAAGCTAATATCCAAGTCATGTTCCCTAGGACCCTAGATAATTAGATCACTCAGACAACTACAAGGGGCAATATAGTGTAGACACTATATTATGCAAGTTTATCCTGACTAACTAGTCACATATACCTAACATACAAGTAAGTATATTGGTCTTTCTCAAGAACCTCAACTATGGTATATCAAAGCATACGCTTCCAGCTTCGTCAAACCACCAACTTATACTCAAGCTGTAGAGTACAAGTCCATGCTGTAGTAGTAGTAGTAGTTTAGATTTCTATCACATAGTACTTTTAGAAACCACTATTATAGGTCCTATTCTACGTATTTGAAATATGATTGTGTTATAAAATTAGAAGACTACTCATTTGCTAAAGGCAGGCTATTCCCTATTTAGAATTTATGACAAAATAACCTTGCCATGATGAGATTCCCATTCTCATAATTCAGTTATGAATAGTAGTTTATGTGTTAAGTATCCCATTGTCTATACCTTACTGTGAAAGATCTCCATTTACATAAACTATTTACTTCAACACAATGGGTCTTTTTCAATAAAATCGTGCACAAAAATCAAGATTTCACAATCAATTTCTAGAAAAAAAATACTTTTATTAATACAAGTCAAAATTACATTAGAAACCTAGTTTAAAAGGGTATACATTCCAACAAGCTAACCGTCGGCTACATTTTGACCATACACGATTTAACATAAAAGCAATATTTGGTGTAGGTTAATCAGTAAACGGACAATGGTACGTTGGAAATGGTGAGAACGGTTATCGAACGATGCGTGAATGGTAAAAGCTTATTTAAGACACTAGGTGAGTCCCTTTGATCTTTAAAACTTCTTGAAAGCTAGTTTCCATGAAATGTTACATTTTATACCATTTTGAAAATCCCTGAATATATTTAAGATTTATCTGAGCAAGATTTATTTTTATACCTCGAATAAAAATCATAATTGGCTTGGAAACCTTAACGGATGATTAAAGCACGAATTTTGTGAATTTTGTCTTTTTCTAGAATAAATACTTGGGATTTTCATAAGATTGTAATTTTTGAAATCGAATATTCACAAATTAATTAGAATGCCCTTATTAGAATGTTTTATGGAAACCTTGAATTTAATCCTTTTTTAGGATTAGAATTCTGGATTTCTTGAAATAAATTCTTTGGAAATTGGGTATTTGGAAAATGATTATTTTATGGAAACCTTTGAAATCGTGTATTCGGTAAATGACCAAAATATCCTTAACACGTTTCAAATCGTGTAAGGGTAAAATGACCCGAGTACCCTTAAAAATGACTTTTGTGATCAAATATGGGTAAAATGACCCAAATACCTTTGAAAATGAATTTTGAGATTAGGTATAGGCAACATGACTTGAATACTCTTGGAAACTTATTTTAATGTGTGAAAAGAACTCTTACCCTGTTTCAACACGATTTTGGAAAACGATCTCTTGATGTGAGATTGACTTTTGAAAAATGACATTTTGATCCCAAAAATTACTTTATTGGCCCAATGTGCCATGGAATGAATTAATGTGCCTATGTAATTTATTATCTAACTTGCGAGTCAGTAGGATCAAATTTTAGAAAATGATATTTTATCCCAAAAATGTTTGTTTTGAAAATCCTATGGGAACAAATAACCCTTTGGCCTGATTAGCCAATAGGGGTTCGTATTTTGTGATATTCAGTACTCAACAAGGACTTTGATCTTTGTACTAGCTCATGTTAGAGATAGATAACTCCAAGTAACCCAATTAGTTCTGGAGTTTATCTTACTCCAAACAGAGCGATAAGACATTGAGATTAGTCGTCCTGGCTAGTCGTTTAGAACCTGGCAATTGCCTTATACTTGTGGGCATGTTGTGTTGAGAGTCGTTCGCTGAATGTTGGGTAGGAACATTGGGTAGCGTATGACTCCTTGCTGCCTTGATAGTGATTGACGTCAGAATTGGGACCCCTAGCTTATGGTGGCAAGTAAAAGATTTAGTGTGTTGCGGTACACTTAGTATGCTACGGTATGCTTATTATTTAATCTCATTATGCTGCAGTGTACTTGTCTTTTCGGTGACTCACGGTTGAGTGAAGTAAGCTGCTGTCTAAGTACAATGATACGTGGCACTGAAGGCGAAGCCTTGTAAGCTTTGTATACAGGCTGCCCTTCTATTGAAGAAGTACCTGTGATTTGGAAATTAGGGCAATGTTTTGAAATTGAAGTACAGTTTTCCAAAAATGATTGATCTTTGAATAAACTCTTCTTTAGAGAATTTTGGAATTATTTTTCAGTAGGAAAATGTTATGCTCTTCCATAATGGTTTTATGTACATTGTTTCTTTCATAAAGTACTAGCACACACGAGACTCACTAGGTGATTTTTCACTCACATGTGTCTTTTATCTTACTCTTTTATAGGATCTAGAGTTGGACAGACCTACAGATAGAAGAACAATACCACCATGATAGTAATATATGTCCGGATGCTTTCTATTTTGATTACGTACTGTACTTCTGATGTAGTATGGAGACTGCATGCATGAAATGCTCTGATATATATACATATATATGATAGTGATAGTATGGATCTGGACCTTGTATTCTTTATTAGTTCTTCGTTTTAAAGACCCATTGTCTTGGTAATTGGATGGGGTGACGCCCGATTTCATATGCTCCCGATGTTACTTTGAGTAGGGGTGTTTCAATTAGTATCAAAGCAGAGTATTATAGAACCATGGCATCGTCATAGGAATTGATAGAACTCTTTCATTGTGTAGGTATGGTGGACAAGAGTGATAAAGGCAAGCACCTAATGGATGATCACAACGATGATGGGAAGAGAGAGACGGGTAAGAGTTTAGGTGTGAAGAAACCTGGGAAGAGTGTGCCGGGATGTTTCACTTTGACAAGACCCGGCCCTGGCTGCCATCATGCACCCCATCTCGTCGAGAGCAAGTTTGACTTGGCAGTGCCTATCATTACTCTATTTGCGTGTGACCTTAGCCTGGAGAGGACACCTAATCCCGAGAGGACATCATCGTCACTTAGCTAGGCGGGAGAGATAGATGGCGATTCTGACAAGGCTGATGGCGATATTGAGCCATATTATTAGGGTGATGATGAGGAGGATAGTATCCCCAATGATGCAGTGTTGTTTGGGGTTGATAAGGAGATATTTGGTAGGGATATTCTAGGAGTATTAGAGGAAGAGATGCTAGGATTAGAGGCTGCTGAGGTAGGAGGGATCAGGAGGTACTCGAGGTAGAGATGCATGCACTTAAACTCAAGGAGTTGGAGGGTTACCTAGAGATAGACTCAGAGATGGAGGCTTGGTTGATGGGGCTTAACGCAGAGAATATCATAGATGGAAATGAGGGATTTGATGCACCCAAGTCCTACACTGTTTCTGCCGACTCAGGACCTCCTGTTTCACATAGCGATAGTGACAAGTAGGAGGATAAGATGTAGATATATGTAGTAGGACATGTAGAGTTCTGCCAGTGTATGTTAGATATGACAGTGTGCTCGACACACAAATTTTATACTGACTTCATGTTTTAACAAGAGTAAATGTATGTTATGTTTCTTACTATGTACACTATGTCCATTTTTGTACTTGCTTTTGAGCTATGTTGCAATTTGGTTAAAAGAAATCGAAGTAGATTTCGGGGTATGAGTTAGAAATGATCTGGAGGGCCCCGATAGCAGAAGAAAGGAAAATGCATAAAAGAGGAGGCCGGATTAGAGGACAACCTCCTTTTAGATGTTTTAATTGTAGGGAAATAAGGTATAAGAGTTTCAATTGCCCTCACCCTAGAAGGAGGAGGATAGAGTCGACCTAGAGTAAATAATTTGGGGCAAAGGTCAGGACTAGGAAGAGGGAACCCAGGATAAGCTTCTACCTTTAGAGCCGGATCTATCAAGCCACAAGTGAACGCTTGAGTGGTTGCATTGGAAAAGATGGATAATCATGCCATAGTAATGGAATGTACACTCTTTATTTTCGATCATGATGCTAAAGTATTGATAGATCCTGGCTCTACGTATTCCTTTGTTGCTGATTCATTTCTTGTCTCTATGAGAATTAAAGAGGAAGAAACTTCATATGAAATGATTGTTAGTATCCTATTGGGAAAAGAAATGACTAATGAGAAAATGTAACACCCCGCTACCTAGGCCCGCCAGGGTCGGGGATGTCGCCCCGTCCAAAGGACAAGGGGTCTTTATAACTAGGTCACACAATTAAAATAGTGGAATAAAAATAATAATTTAACTTAAAATTTATTACAACCCAAGAATAAATCCACGAATAAAACCATGAATTCCCGAAAGAAAAACAAATCCATAAATAAAATCATCCATTCTCAACTCTCCAAAGCAAAACATAAAAATAAATAAATAAATAAATAAATAAATAATAAAAGGCAACATTCTCTTCCAAGGCAGATAACACAAGCTAATCATCCCCACAGTAGGATCGACCTGAAATCATGATAAAAAGGTGATGAGACAGAAATCTCAATAAGTCCGTGTGTGCTTCGGGTGTTCAGTGAAAACAGTTCGTGGATGCAGAGTATAAAATCTTTATAAGAGAAATATTGGCAAGCAATAAACATTAGTCAAAAGCAAGAGTGGCTTTTTCGCTTTTTCATCCATACATAATTTATAAGATCAACCACTCGAAAGAAAGGATTATGGGTTACCACACGTTGGGCCCCATAACCGGATGGTCAGTATGCCGACACTTTGTGCATACTGCCAGTCCGAATGCCGACACTTTGTGCAGACTGACTAAAGGTAGGTGATCGGCCTACCGGGTAAGATACTCCTCCTTCTCTAAACCCAAACAACAACCGGGTGTCCATTCCGGCAAAACACAGTCACTTGACTGAAATAAAAACTGCTAGCTCGGTCGGCATGACTAAGTAGTACTGATGTTTCTCTAAGTTGAGTTCATCTTCTGGAGGAGGCCTCTTGCTAGAAGACTCACTCTTGCTCTTCAAAACTAGTACTACCAGTCTACCCCCATTGAGTACTCAACGTAACATATCCCACTTGGGAAAAATGAACAAAACATAGTTCAACTTGAAAATGGCAATTAAGCTTTTCCAAAGTTTGGGGCAAAACTGGTTTTAGAAAGAATTTTAAGTTTTGAGTAAAACCGCCCCTTGATTTACAAATAATTTATTTGTCTGAAATGAGAATGGAAATAATCCTCAATTGCCTTTACAGAAATGAGTGACCATGCACTCTACATTTGGCTTGCCATAAAAAGAATCATTTTTTTGCATCAAACAGGTTTTATGCAGGAGCTTACCTGATCCTTGCTCACAACAAAGGTCTCCAACAGCTGACCTAACCCCGCATGGGGTAAATACAAACCACAATCAAATTCAAGCCAAAGATTCACTTTCACAAATAAAACTAACTCAACTTACTACAATCATATCCCTAGTGTCCCAAGCTTTAAAGCTCAATAATAAATAAAAAGGGTTTATAAAATAAATCTAGTTTGATATTAAAATAACTAAAGTTTGGGAAATAGGTACAAAAAGTTGAAGGTTTAAATCTTGCTAAAAATAAATTATGGTTTATTTGGAAAAGGGTCCAAGGTGGTATTAGGTAAAATAATGATTTATTAATAATTTAGTTGTTAGAAAATAATTGATAGCTAAAATTTGTTGAAAATAAATTTAATGAGTCTTGCTTGAAAAATAATAAGCAAATCCTCTATGGGTTTTGATTAAAAGATAATAATTAAATTTTTAGTAATAAATATTTTATTAATTATAATTATTTCCATAAAAGGCTTTAATTAATTTTATTATTTTAAATAATATCTATGTGTGTGTGTGTGTGTGTTATTTTTCGAGAAAAAACTATTATTTATTTGACTAAAATATCACTATTTTATATAAAAGATCAAATCCACATTTTCCCATGGTTTCCAAATTTTTACTAGAAAAATCATATTATTAAATATTTTATTAATGAAATAAAAATTAGTTTAGGGACAACTAGATCATGATCATATTTCTACGGCTAACCACAATCATGAACATATAGAATCCTTCAATTCATCAAATCATCCAAATCATGCATATATGCATAGATCTAAATTTATCAAGACATGGTCTAACCTCTACTAGCATAATTATGATCATGGCTTTAATAATCCAACACGCATATAAATCCTATTCACCAAAGGTGACATAATCTCTAGCATACTTCATCACAAATACTACCTATGACATGCATCAAACCTCAAATCATCATACTATCAATCGAGACAATCCTTCCATGCATACATTCCATCTCCTTCACAATCATATATATATTCATGCTTCAACCCCAACAATACATACACAAATCCTATCTCCATCCACCTTCTAACAACATCACCCTAGAGACATGAATCTAGGATTTAAAAGAAAGATGGAAGGCACTTACTTGGTTAATGAATGCCTTGAAGGAGTTTAGAATGGATCTCAACTCCTAGATGTCCAAGTTTGTCCAAGGGAGATGGCGAAAACATGATCATGAGAGAAAAAGTCATCCGGCCAAGAGAGGGGAATTTTCGCCATGAGAGAGAGAGAGAGAGAGAGAGAGAGAGAGAGAGAGAGAGAGAGAGAGAGAGAGACCATTAGCATGTTTATTCACATAGGCTCTCACTAGAGATTAAGATTGGAGAAGATGAAGTTGTTAGAATAAATTTACCTTGAAGATGTTCTGGAGCCTTCACAAAATTTCTGGTTTTTGATCCAAAAGTGCAAGTTGGATTTTGGAGTTTGATGTTAAAAATGGTACGGATGGACTCACAGCAATGAATAGATGAAATATGAAATTTTTAGAGGTAGTTTGAAGTGATTTGGAGAGGTATTAGGTGAAAGAAAGTAGTAGGTGTTCTTGGTGTAGTGTGTGTTCTTGAAGGTTGAAGAGAGTAGAGAGCTTTTGGATGGAGGCTGCCGAAATTCTGAGGATATTAGGGCTGCTGAATTGTCTTGTAGGGTTTTGGAAGAGGTTTTTCTGGTTTGGAAGGGAAAAGGAAAGGCTAGTTGTTAAAATCCTTGAAGAATATTTTTGGGAAGCAATTTTGGAAACTAGATATCACAAGAATATCTTTGATTATTGGAGAGCTTTTGGAAATCTGCCATGGACGAATTTCTGGGCAGTGTTTTGGCTGAATGAAAGCTGGTTGAAGGAGGCTTAGGGTGGCCGAAATTATGGAGTATAATGGTGAAGAGAAGGTCTGGTTGTTTGAGGTATATTTTATGGAAAGTTGTTAAATCATGGTGGCTGGAATTTTGGTATCCAAATCAAGGTATGATTGCAGAAATTTTTTTGGAAATCTTTTAGGCATCCATGTCTGGATTTTCGTGCAGAACTTTAGGAGGACAATGGAGTTCTGTTAATGGAGGTTTAAGGGTGGTTTTTGCAGAAAATGATGGAGTTTCGGCTAGGAGAGAATTAGGAAACAAAGCTAGAAAAAAACCACTGCACAGATTTTTGCAAGGCTGGAATTTTCTGGGCAGTTTTCGGCTGCCCTTTTCCAGGCGATTTGTAGAGGCTTTGAAGGGGAATTTCTGGGGCTTTCAATGCTGGTTTCCAGCCTACTTCATGGAGGAAAAACATGGCTAGGGTGCTATACAAAAACTGGAAGAAAACAGCTTGGTTTTGGACCTCCAAAGCTGCGATTTGTACAGGATTTTTTTCTGGTTTTGCACCATCTTTGTGCAGTCCGAAAATAGCCATAAAAATCTAGATTCTAAGCTGATCAAAAGGGCCATTTTATGGCAGTATTTGGGACGAAATAATGGTCTAGTATTTCGACCCCTTGAAGGCACACAAAGCTGGAAAAATTTCAGTTCTATGTACAAAGGGAAATGAACCTAGCTAGAGTGAATTTTTAGAAAGTTCACTAAGGAATTTAATTCACTTGAAATCTTTCCCCCTCATCCATTGTTTCGGTCCATATGATGTCTTTTGCTAAGACATTTTGAACCTTCAAAGCCACAACACATTGCTGGAATTTTCTAGAATAAAATTAGCTTGAACACAATGAACAAACTAATGAATTTGAGAATTAGGAAAAACTAAGGATCAAGAGGAAATGAATTCCCCTTAGAAATTTTGTGTAGAGCAAAGGAGTAGGATTTGAAGACTCCTATCATGTCTCTCATAGGACAACATCTCTACCCTACTCCAAACACCACTAAGGCCGACAATGATACTTCCCAAGCAAAAATAAAATTTAATCATGCTATAGCTCTAATAATGGAATTTAAACCCAAGACCTCAAGAATCGATTCTAAGGCTCTAACCACTACACCACAACAACTCTTGTTCTTATTTCCTCTCTAAAAATATTTTCCTATTCAATCCTCAAGCTATCTCCCTTTTTCCACCTTAGGTAAAAATTACCATTTTGCCCTTCCCACTCAATAATCACAATCAAGCCCTCTAGACTATAAAACACAAATTCAATGCACATAAAACCATATAAAAATATATTTAAACATGAAATAAAATATGATATGCATCCCAACCCCCTTACTCTAAGGTTGGTTTCGACTGGGGTTTCACAGAAAATACATAAGGGATGTAAGATTTTGGTGGAGAATGAAATATTGGGAGAAGATTTGATATTTTTACAAATGGAGGACTACGATGCTATCTTAGGCATGGGTTGTCTATCTCAGCATCATGCTCAAGTTGACTGTAGACATAAGATAATACGATTTCGTCAGCTTGGGAAACCTATACTGCAATTTGTAGGTGAGGCCGGATGAAAAAGTAATGTTTTTATATCGGGACTTAAGGCCCAGAAGATGATTAGAAAAGAATGTGTTGCATACTTTACTAATGTGATTAATAAGCCAGGAGAGAGTAGTAAGATGAGTAGTTATGAACCCTGTAGACCATCCCCATGGGGGTGGCGAAAGGAGAGCCCTAATTGGTAGAAAAAAACCCATAAGCCCAAAAAGATAATAAAGCTCAAGCATTTACTTTTCTAGTTAGAGACCAATGTCTTGAGGCTAACATGGGATCCTCTAAGTCTCTCTCTAAAAATTAGCTGCATTATGACTTATGTGATTAGTAAGCCAGGAGAGAGTAAGAAACTCAAAGACATCCGTGTGGTAAATGAGTATTTCGATGTTTTTTGGCAGTGTTGAAAGAATTACCACTGGAGAGAGAAGTAGAGTTTACTATTGATTAGTGCCATCAGCAGAACCATTATCAATAACTGCTTATAGAATGACATCTACAAAACTATAGGAGCTTAAGAAACAATTACAGGTATTAATGGATTGTGGATTCATTCGGCCTAGTACCTCACCTTGGGGAGCTCCTATATTGTTTGTTAAGAAGACAGATGGGTTACTGCGAATGTGTATAGATTACCGAGGGTTGAATGCAGTGACGGTGAAGAATAACTATGCATTACCTATGGTTGATGAATTGTTTGACTAGTTACAAGGAGGAAGATGTTTTTTAATATTAGACGTGAGGCAAGGATATTACCAAGTTCAAATTGGGGAGGAGGATATATCAAAAGCTGCATTAAACACACGATATGGACATTTTGAGTTAGTAGTGATGCCTTTGGTATTACCAGTGCACCTGCTATTTTCACTGATTTCATGCACCGAATCTTTCGGCCTTACTTGGCTAGTTTTGTGGTTATATTCATAGATGATATCCTAGTGTATTCTAGGGATCCTCAAGAACATGAACAACACCTTCAAAAAGTATTGGGGAAGCTATGAGAGGCTAAATTATATGAAAATTTTAGTAAGTGTGAGTTTTTGCTACAAAAAGTAGCATTCTTGGGACACGTGATATCTAAAGACAAGATTACAGTAGATCCTAAAAAAGTTGAAGTGGTAACCAATTGGAAATGTCTCAAGACTCCAACTAAAATATAAAGTTTTCTGGGATGAGCAAGATATTACTGGAGGTTCATTGAGGGATTTTCTAAGATAGCTTCACCTTTGACCCGACTCGCTTAAAAGAAAGTTCCTTATGTTTGGACCGAGAAGTGTGAGAGAAGTTTCCAGGAGCTAAAGAAAAGATTAAGCTTTGCTCCTATTTTGGCGTCGCCGATAATGGACAAACCTTATAAGGTGTACATAGATTCATCAAAGGAAGGGTTAGGAGGAGTATTGATGCAAGAGAGAATGGTGATAGCTTATATCTCTAGGAAATTGAAACCCCATGAGGAGAATTACCTTACACATGACTCCATGTTAGCAGCTATTGTGTTTGCTCCTAAGAAATGGAAATATTATTTGTACGAAACTGAGTTTGAAGTCTTCACCAACCATAAGAGTTTGAAATATGTTTTTACACCGAATGATTCGAACATGAGGAAATGTAGGTGGATGGAATTTTTGGAAGAATTTCTGTGTCCAATCAAATATCATCCTGGAAAAGCAAATATAGTAGCAGATGCCCACAGTAGGAAGGTAAATTTTTTAGTTCTTCATATGCTACGAATTCCAGAATTGGAAGCATTTGCAGTAGACGAAGGAATAAGAATGGGTAATATTTCCATTCAATGTGCTTTCCTACAACAATTGATGGAAGGGCAAGATAACGATGAAGAGTTGCAAAAGTTGGTGCAAAAAGAGATGGATAAGGGAGGAGATGAATTCTAAAAGGACAATGATGGGATTATTTGTAACTGAGATTGATATTGTATTTTGAAATAATCTGCAATGAGACAAGATATTTTTATGAGGGCACATAGATGTAAATATACTATCCATCTAGGAGCCATAAAGATGTATCAGGACTTGAAACATATTATTAGTGAATCGGTACTAAGAAAGACATTTCGGACTTTGTGGCTCGGTTTTTAATTTGTCAGTAGGTGAAAGCCACTCAGCAATGACCTGGAGGATTATTGCAGCCATTATCTACTCCATCATGGAAATAGGAAGAAATTAATATGGATTTCTTTACAGGATTACCCATGGTAGTAGGATAGTGAGATACTATATGGGTGATAGTGGATTGACTGACTAAGTCCGCTCATTTCATTCCCATTAACCAACGGGATTCTTTAGAGAAGTTAAACAAGATTTATATGAAGGAAGTAATCAGACTTCATGGAGTACACTCCAATATTGTGTTAGATCGAGATCCTAGATTTACCTCGAATTTTTGGACTAAATTGTAGCAGAGATATGGGACAACATCAAAGTTTAGTATAGCAGCGCACCCACAAATAGATGGACAGACGAAACGAGTCAATAGAGTTTTGGAAGACATGTTGTGGGATTAAACTTTGGATTTTAGAACTAAGTGGACTGATAATTTGTTGTATGCAGAATTCGTATACAATAATAGTTATCAATCAACAATTAGAATGGCCCCATATGAAGCTTTATATGGAAGGAAATATCAGTCCCCATTGTACTGGGAAAGTTTTGGACGGAGAACTGGTGAACATGATGCTTTTGATCTTGAAAAAGTTTGACAGGCTATGAAAATGATCAAAGTCAAGTTGGAGGCAGCTTAGAGTAGGCAAACAAGTTATGCGGATCAACAGAAGAGAGGTTTGGAATTTGTAGAAGGAGACGTGTATTCTAGAAGTTGGCTCCACAACAACAATTAGGAATCAAAGGACAAGAGAAGGAATTAGCACCATGGTACGTTGGACCATTCCCTATTGTTAAGAGTATTGGGGAGGTAGCTTATCGATTGGAGTTACCAATAGAACTTCAAGGAATTCACAACGTATTTCATGTTTTCCAACTTGAGAAGTATGTAGCTGATCCTGCGCACATTTTGAATAAAGAACCTATCAAGATGACTCTAAGCTTAAAGTATAAGGAAAGGCCTATTAAGATCTTGAAATATGTTGAAAAAGAATTGCGGAATAAGAAAATTCCACTTCTGAAAGTATTATGGAATCATCATCCAGTGCAAGACGTAACTTGGGAAATAGAAGCGAAAAAATTGAAAGAAGGACTGGGGGTGGTGTTGATGCAAGATAGGAAAGTAATTGCTTATGCTTCTCAGAAGCTAAGACCCCATGAAGTGAACTACCCCACTCACGATTTGGAGTTGGCAGCTATAGTGTTCGCCTTAAAGAAATGGCGACACTACTTGTATGGAGCCGAGTACGAGGTGTTCACCGACCATAAGAGTCTGAAGTATATCTTTACTCAGAAGGATTTGAACTTGAGGCAACGAAGGTAGATGGAATTCTTGGAGGAATACCGTTGCCCGATCAACTACCATCCCGGGAAGGCCAACGTTGTGGCAGATGCCCTAAGCAGAAAAGTTGGAATGGCTAGACTGAAGGTGCAGGAAATGCAAGTAGTTCAGGATGTATTGGATAGAAAGGTGGAGGTACAAGACAAAAGAATTGTCATCAGCAATTTGAAGTTGGTGCCAGATTTGAAGCAAGAAATAATGGAAGCTCAGCGAAGCAACGCCGAGTTTCAAATTTTCAAGGATAAGGAACTTAAGCGATCGGATAGCGAATTTCGTCATGATGAGGCAGTAACTCTTCATTTCAAGAACCGATTGTGTGTACCCGGGGAGCAGCAATTAAAAGACAGGATTTTGGAAGAGGCACACAAGAGCAAGTATGCCATTCATCCGGGAGAGGTCAAGATGTATCAGGATTTGAAGAGAGCATACTGGTGGCCCGGAATGAAGCGAGATGTGGTCAAGTATGTGTCGACTTGCCTTACTTGCTAGAAAGTTAAAGCAGAGCATAGGAAGTCAGCAGGGCTATTGCGGCCATTGCCAGTGCCGGAATGGAAGTGGGAGGAGGTGACTATGGATTTCGTCACCGGGCTTCGCATGTCAAAGACTCAGAAGGACGCCATATGGGTGATGGTGGATCGACTGGCCAAGTCAGCCCACTTCATCCCGGTAAATGTGAGGGATTCCATGGAGAAGCTGGCTCAGACGTATGTTCGAGAAGTAGTCCGACTTCATGGAGTACTGTCGAGCATAGTGTCAGACCGAGACCCAAGGTTTACTTCTCGTTTTTGGGAAAACTTCCAAGAGGCAATGGGATCAAATTTGAAATTCAATACGACGGCGCATCCGTAAACCGATGGGCAATCAGAAAGGGTAATCCAAATACTGGAAGATATGTTGAGAGCCTGTGTCCTGGATTGCGGGGATAAGTAGATCGAGTGTGTACTATATGCCGAGCTATCTTATAACAACAGCTATTAGGACTCGATTGGGATGGTACCGTACGAGGCTTTGTATGGCCGCAAGTGTCAGGTACCGTTGTATTGGAGTTGGACGGAAGATGGACATGTGAGCAAAACCGGAGAGGTTTGTGTCCAAGAAATGTTGGATAAAGTGAAACTGATTCGGGAGAGGTTAAAGGCGGCTCAGAGCCGGCAGAAGAGCTATGCAGATAACCGGAGAAGAGAATTGGAATTTCAAGTCGGGGACCGTGTATTTCTGAAGCTAACACCAAGCAGGGGGATTTTAAAGCATCCAAAGGGCGAAAAGTTGAATCCAATATATTTGGGGCCGTTTTTTATTAAGGAAAGGATTAGACCGATAGCTTACCGATTAGACCTGCCGGACGGGTTGACGGGTATCCACGATGTGTTCCATGTGTCGCAGTTGAAGAAGTATAATTTGGATCCCAATAATATATTGAATGATGAACCATTGGTGTTACAGCCAGATCTGAGCTACGTGGATAAGCCTGTGCGGATATTGGACCGCAGTGTCAAGACCCTACGGAATAAGCAGATACCGATGGTTAAGATTCAGTGAGAGCACCATGGCACTCAGGATGCCACATGGGAATCAGAAGAATGGGTTAAGCGGAAGTATCCCGAGCTGAAGCAGAGGTATGCTTGAATTTCGGGACGAAATTCTTCTAAGGAGGGGAGGATGTGAAACCCCAATCAAAACCAACCTTAGAGTAAGGGGGTTGGGATGCATATCATGCTTTATTTCATGATTAAATACATTTTCATATGATTTTATGTGCTTTGGATTTGAGTTTTATTGTTTTGAAGTCTTGTTGGTGAGTATTGTGTGAGAGGGGCAAAATGATAATTTTTGCCCGAGGTGAAAATAGGGAGATAGCTTGTGGAAGGAATAGGAATTAATTTTCTAGTAAAAATAGCAACAAGAGTGGTTGTGGTTTAGTGGTCAGTGCCTTAGAATTAATTCTTGAGGTCTTGGGTTCGAATTCCATCATAGAAGCTTTAGTTTGATTAAAATTTTATTTTTGCTTAGGGGGGAATAGTCTCGGCCTTAAGGGCCTAGAGCAAGGTGGTGATAATGACCTAGGAGAGACATGTTAGGAGAATTCTCATTTCACTCATTTGCTTTACTCGAAATTCTTAAAGGGAATTCATTCTCCCTTGACCTTTAGTTTTCTTAATTTTCAACTCCTTAGTTTGATCAAGGTGTTCTACCCTTTTCCTTTCCAGAAAATTCAGTAGAGGGCTGAGGCCTTTTAGGATCAAAATGTCCTAGTAAAAGGCTTCTCATGGTCTGAAAAATGTGAATGAATTGTAGGAAATTTCAAGTGGAAAATCCCTCTAGTAAGCTTGTTGAAATTTCACTCTATAGCTAGTTCACCTTCCTTCTTGGAATGAGTTGAAATTTTCCAACTTGTGTACCATCAAAATGTCAAACTTCTTAGCTAACATTCCCTTACAAATTCTTCCAGAAAAATGGCCTTAAGTTCAGCTTGAAACATGAATTATTTCTGCCATTTTCGGACTATGCAAAGACTGAGCAAAACCAGTGAAAAATTCTGGGCAAATCGCTACCTTGAAGGCTCAAAACCAAGCTGTTTTCTTCCAGATTTTGTGCAGCACCGTAGCCATGTTTTTCCTCCATGAAGAAGGCTGGAAACCAGCCTTGAATACCCCTGAAACCCCCCTCCCAGCTCGCTACATCTCAGCTATAAGTGGCGGACAAAATTCTGCAAGAAAATTCCTGGGCAGCGAAATTGTTGTGCAGGAAATTTTCCAGCTTGCTTCCTATTTCTCCTTCAGCCGAAAATGCCAACCCACTTCTGTCAAAACCTCCCTTAAACCACCATTAATAGAGCTCCATTTTTTCCTCAAACCTCTGGACGAAAGGCAGCAATGGCTGTCCGAAAATCTCTCCAACAAATCCCTGCAATTTAGCTTGATTACTTTCCAAAATTCCAGCCATCTTATTTAGCAACCTTCCATGATATCTTGCTCAATTGACCAGACTTCTTCTTCATCATTGTACCCCTCAGTTTTGGCCATCATAAGCCTTATAGAACCAGCTTTAATTCCTTAGAAAATCCACACAACCAGTCGGCCATAGGAGACTTCAAAGCTGTCCAAATAATCAAGATATTCTTAGAATATTTAGTTTCCAAATTCACTTCCCAAAAATATTCTTCAATGATTGTAACAACTAACCTTTCCTTTTCCCTCCCAAATCAGAGAAAACATTCTCCTAAACCCTACAGAATTTCAGCAGCCGTAATTCCAAAGAAAATCGGCAGCTGCTCCCAACCTCTCTTTCTCAATTTTCTCTAGCCACCAAGAACACACACACTACACCAAGAACACCTACTACCTTCTTTCACCTAATACACCTTCAAACCACTTCAAACCCTCAC
The DNA here is from genome assembly GCA_026120185.1 of Voacanga thouarsii. NCBI lineage: Eukaryota > Viridiplantae > Streptophyta > Magnoliopsida > Gentianales > Apocynaceae > Voacanga > Voacanga thouarsii. Next base: position 3,191,369 of record JANUWF010001049.1, on the reverse strand, counting down.
GAAAATCTCCAGATTTGATCTTCTCTTTGCTGTGAATCCATCAACACCATTATTAACATCAAACTCCACAAATCATCTTGCTACTTTGGATCAAAACCAGAAATTTTTGTGAAGGTCAAGAACATCTTCAAGGTAAACTTATTCTGTCAACTTCATCTTCTTCAAACTTGATCTCCAATGAGAACTTATGTGAATGAACATACTAATGATCTCTTCTCCACTCTTTTTCTCTCTTTCTCTCTCATGGCCCGAAATTCCCTCTCTTGGCCGAATGGTCTCTTTTTCCATGACCATGCTTTCGCCACCTCTCTTGGACAAGATTAGCCAACTAGGAGTGAGATCTATTTTAAACTCTTTCAAAGCATTCATCAACCAAGTAAGTACCTTCATTCCTTCTTTTAAACTCTAGAATCATGTCTCTAGGATGTCATTGTTAGAAGCAGAATGGTGGTAGGATTTGAGTATATATTTATTGTTGAGATTGAAGCATGAGCAATTGTATGATTGTGAAGAAGAGGGGATTTATGCATGAAAGGTTTATCTTGGTTGATTGTATATTGATTTGAGGTTTGATGCATGTCATAGGGAGTATTTGTGATAAAGTATACTAGGGATTATGTCACCTTTCGTGAATAGGAGTTATATGCATGACTAGAATATTGAAGCCATGATCATGTTTATGTTAGTAAAGGTTATGTCATGTCTTAATAAATTTAGATCTATGCCTATATACAAGATTTGGATGATTTAATGAATTGAAGAATTGTGCATGTTCTTGATTGAGGTTGGCCATAGAAATTGACCATGATCTAGTTGTCCCTAAAAGTAATTTTCACTCCATGAATAAAATACTCAATAAAATAATAATGCTAGTATTTTTGAAAAACCATAGGAAGGGTAGATTTGGAATTATTATATATATATAAAGCATATTTTGGTCATATAAATAATAATTTTTGCTAGAAAATAAAATAAAAAAAATATTATTTAAAATAAAGAGATCAACTAAAGCTTTATGAGAATGATTCATAATTAGTAAAATATTTGCTAAATCAAAACCTTTAAGGATTTACTTATTATTTTCCACGAAAGTCTTATTAAATTTAGTCTCAACTAGTTTTAGCTATCAATTATTTTCTAACAACTAAACTATCATTAAATCACTATTTTACCTAGTACCATCTATGACTCTTGATCAAATAAACTCTAAATTTTTCCTAACAATGTTTAAACTTTCAACTTATTACAATTTATTTCCCAAATCATTAATTATTTTAAATAGCCAATTAAACTTAGCTTATAAACCTATTTAGTTATTATTTTATCATAAAGTTTGGGACACTAGGATCATGGTAGTAGTGATTTGAATTGACTTAAAATTGAGGAAGTGGTTTGTGACTTGACATTGATTAAGATTTGTATTTATCCATTTGGGATTAGGTCTGCTGTTCGAGACCTTGTTGTTGTGAGCAAGAATCAGGTAAGGTCCTGCATAAAACCTGATTGATGTGAAATGTTTTCCTTATGGCAAGCCAAATATGGAGTGTATGGACACTCGTTTATTTGAAGGCAATTGAGGGTTGAATTCGTTCTTATTTCCAACACTTAAATTATTTAAAAGTTAATGAGTAGATTTTCCAAACTTAAAACTCTTTCTAAAACTAATTTCTCCCAAAACTTTGGAAACCCTCAAATTGCTATTTTCATGTAGAGCAATGCTTTGTTCATTTTATCCCAAGGGGGAAACGTCGTTGAGTACTTAATAGGGGTGGACTACTAGGACTAGTCTTTGAAGGGTTAGGGTAAGTCTCTCAGTTGGTGGCCACCTCTGAGGGGTGAGTCCTTCCCGGATAAGATGTCAATCCAGTGAGTCGTGCCGGTCCGAGCTAGCAGTTTGTTTTCAGTCAAGTGACTGTGTTTTATCGGCATGGACACCCGGTTGTTGTTTGGGTATAGAGAAGGAGGAGTATCTTGCCCAGTAGGCCGATCACCTACTTTTGTTAATCTGCACAAAGTGTCGGCATTCTAACCGGTTATGGGGCCCAACGTGTGGTAACCCATATCCCTTTCTTTCGATTGGTTGATTTTATTACTTATGTATGGCTAGAAAGCCAAAACGCAACCTTGCTTTTGACTAATATTTATTGCTTGCCAATATTTCTCTTATAAAAGTTTCACACTTTGCATCCACGAACTGTTTCCACTAAACACCCAAAGCACACACGGACTTACTGAGATTTCTGTCTCATCACCTTTCTATCATGATTTCAGGATGATCCTGCTGTGGAGTTGAGTGGCTAGTAATATCTGCTTTGGAAGAGAATGTGTCTTTTGATTTTATGTATTGCTTTGGGGAGGCGAGAGTGGATAATTTTATTTATGGTTTTGTTTTGGAATTTATGGATTTATTCCTAAAGTTTTCTTTGGGTTGTAATAATTTTTAAGTTAAATATTATTTTTATTCCGCAATTTGTTTGTGTGACCTAGTTATAAAGACCGCTTGTCCTTTGGACGGAGCGACATCCCCGGCCTTGGCGGGCCTAGGCTTCGGGGTGTTACAAGTGGTATAAGAGCCTAGGTTATATGCAAATATTGATGATTTATGATTTATTTATTTAATTTTAAATCTTATCTAACCTATTTTGTTAATGTTGTAGGATGGTTAGACTGCTTAGGACAGCAAGGAAAGGGCAGCAGAGGCACCTGCCTTACTATCTAGACTAGGAGGACCTTCCAGTTCCCCAGCCTGCCCCTCAGCCAGTTGTCCCTATAGAAGATAACAATGATGTCGAAGTTAACCCTATGGAGGATAGTAGTAATGATGAGTGTGACCTTATGGAGGATAGCAGTGAGGACGAGGTCCAAATCCTAGAGCCACCTCCAATTCCGGTGATAGACATAAGCTCTGACAGTGAGGATGATGTGATGATAGTGGAGCCTGAACCCCACCCTCCTAATCCCAAGTGGATTTAGCAGTAGCTAGTGATGACCCGGGGGAGATAGACTATGAGTCTCCACCTAGGCCTTCTTTCATCCCTTCCTTCAGCCGAGTTGAGGCCGGAGAGAGTTCTAGGTGCCCTGGGAAGGAGCCAATGGAGGGATTTGCTAGAGGGGACAGAGTAGATTTTTCTAAGAACACTGGGGGTTGGTTGTATGAGGCTGATGATGAGGGTTCGGATGATGATGATTAGAGAACTAAGAGTTATTTTTTTTTTTAGATGGTTATTTATTTGTTGTCTTTCGAGAACTAGTATGACAAAGATTTTCAATTTTATTTTCTATTCACAATTTTAGATTTATGCAAGTCAATTTTTGAAATCAAAGTTTATGAGTAATCCTTTAAATAAGTTGCATCTGACTTCTTTCTACTCATACTTGGCTATGTATGCTTGCACCACTAAAATAATTTGATACTTGAGTGCATACATTTAACATCTGGGGTATGGTATAGAATGGCACCCAAGAGACGTGCAGCTTTTTCAGCCAGAAGGATTCCGGAAGTAGACCGGGTAGCACCAGAAGTTGAAACCGAACAGATGGAATCACCCCATCAGGGTAATGGACAAAGTGATCCCGAGATGGGCATGGGGTCTGATTCCCCAGTAGATGTGTCAATGGGCCAGGCACTCAACAAACTGGCCGAGATTCTTCAGACACTGACCGAGCGAAGGTACCTTAGAGGGGAAGACGAGGCATTGGAGAAATTCTTAAAGTTCCAACCGCCCATCTTTATGGGTGAAGCCGAGCAAGACCAGAAGGCGAGCAATGGGTCGAACAAATGGAAGACATTTTCGCAACGCTCTAGTATTCGGAGGAGCGGATGGTTAAGTTTGCAGCCTTTCGATTGAGAGGGCCAGCTCGAGCATGGTGGTAGCGAGTCCAAGAGGATTGGGTGATGGATGAGCAAGAATGGACATGGTCCAACTTCGTTGAAGCCTTCAAGGCTGAGTACATCCCTCAGTGGATTGTGGAGAAGCGGGAGGACGAATTTTAGAATTTGAAGTAGGGGAGCATGTCAGTGGCTCAATATGCGGCGCGATTTACGCAATTGTCAAAATACTGCCGAAGATTGTTCGACACCGAGCAGAATAGGATGAGGCAGTTTGTCAAAGGGTTAAGACCGGAGCTGAGGAGAGCATTAGCACTTGCTCCACCGACATCTTACTCGGGGGCGGTGGACGCAGCTACTCGCACGGAGAATGAGGACTGCAGCAGGATGGCGGCCAAGCCTTTCCAACCGCCAAGGTAGCAGCAGGGACATTTCTCGAGGCCGCAACTTCACAAGCACCCTACTAACCAGCAATGGCAGAACCGGGGAAAGCAAGCCCGGACAGCACTAGTTGGACCTGCGCCGAACCTCCCGACATGCAGCCAGTGTGGGAAGAAAGGCCACACCGAGAGAAATTGCTGGTCCAAGGGTGGAGATAGAAAGTGCTACCACTGTGGTAACCCAGACCATCTGAGGAATACCTGCCCCAAGTTGCACCGGGTCAGGCAAGGAAACCTGGCTCAGAACCCGGGGCCCAACCGAGCTAATGCCACGGGAGCATCCGGGAGTGGAGCACCGAAGTCGCAAGTGAAGGCCAAGGTATTCGCTCTCAACCGAGAAGAAGTTGGGGCTGATGCAGCGGTGGTAGAAGGTACGTTCACTATTCAAGGACGTTCCGTTAATGCTTTGATTGATCCTGGCTCTACTCATTCCTATATAAATAAGTTGTGTGCATATTATTTGGGTTGGGATGGAGTGAAGCTACCTTTCATTTTCGAGGTAAGCACACCCTTGGGGAAAATGGTGCAAGTAGATCAGTTTGTGAGGGATTGTAAGATTAAGGTGGGGAGAGAAAACCTGGAGGGAGATTTGATTGTGTTAGACATTGAGGATTATGACTTGATTTTGGGGATGGACTGGTTAGCCAAGCATGGGGCTAGAGTAGACTGTAAAAATAAGTCAGTTCAGTTTGTCAGACCGGGTTGTGATGTATTGGAATTCAATGGTAAGAGAGTGAAAGAACTAAAGTACTTGATTGTGGGGGCTAAGGCCCGGAAATTGTTGAGGCAAGGTTGTCAAGGTTATCTGGCTTATGTGATGAACAAGCCTAAGGACCAGTGTACTCTGGAGGACACGGAAGTGGTGAAGGATTTTTCCGATGTATTCCTAGCGGAGCTTGATTCTCTACCTCCTTGCCGAGAAGTGGAATTCACAATAGACTTAGTTCCCGGAGCGGAACCAGTATCGCGGACTCCATACCGGATGGCACCAGCAGAGTTGAAAGAGCAGTTGGAAGAGTAAGTAGGATAAGGCTATATCAGACCAAGCACGTCGCCCTGGGGAGCGCCTGTGCTATTTGTAAAGAAGAAGGACGGAACCTTGAGGCTATGCATCGACTACCGAGGGCTGAACAATTTGACGATTAAGAACAAGTACCCTCTTCCACTGATTGACGAGCTATTTGATCAGCTGCAAGGATCCAGAAGCTATTCCAAGTTAGATCTGAGGCAAGGTTACTACCAAGTGCGGATAAGAGAGGAAGATATCCCTAAGACAGCCTTCAACAACCGCTATGGACATTTCGAGTTCGTGGTGATGCCGTTCGGGGTGACTAACGCTCCAAGAGTGGTTGTGGAAGGAATAGGAATTAATTTTCTAGTAAAAATAGCAACAAGAGTGGTTGTGGTTTAGTGGTCAGTGTCTTAGAATTAATTCTTGAGGTCTTGGGTTCGAATTCCATCATATAAGCTTTAGTTTGATTAAAATTTTATTTTTGCTTAGGGGGGATTAGTCTCGGCCTTAAGGGCCTAGAGCAAGGTGGTGATAATGACCTAGGAGAGATATGTTAGGAGAATTCTCATTTCACTCCTTTGCTTTACTCGAAATTCTTAAAGGGAATTCATTCTCCCTTGACCTTTAGTTTTCTTAATTTTCAACTCCTTAGTTTGATCAAGGTGTTCTACCATTTTCCTTTTCCAGAAAATTCAGTAGAGGGATGAGGCCTTTTAGGATCAAAATTTCCTAGTAAAAGGCTTCTCATGGTCTAGAAAATGTGAATGAATTGTGGGAAATTTCAAGAGGAAAATCCCTCTAGTAAGCTTGTTGAAATTTCACTCTATAGCTAGTTCACCTTCCTTCTTGGAATGAGTTGAAATTTTCCAACTTGTGTACCATCAAAATGTCAAACTTCTTAGCTAACATTCCCTTCCAAATTCTTCCAGAAAAATGGCCTTAATTTCAGCTTGAAACATGAATCATTTCTGCCATTTTCGGACTATGCAAAGACTGAGCAAAACTAGTGAAAAATTCTGGGCAAATCGCTACCATGAAGGCTCAAAACCAAGCTGTTTTCTTCCAGATTTTGTGCAGCACCTTAGCCATGTTTTTCCTCCATGAATAAGGCTGGAAACCAGCCTTGAATAACCCTGAAACCCCCCTCCCAGCTCGCTACATCGCAGCAGGAAGTGGCGGACAAAATTCTGCCAGAAAATTCCTGGGCAGCGAAATTGTTGTGCAGAAAATTTTCCAGCTTGCTTCCTATTTCTCCTCCAGCCGAAAATGCCAACCCACTTCTGTCAAAACCTCCCTTAAACCACCATTAACAGAGCTCCATTTTTCCCTCAAACCTCTAGACGAAGTGCAGCAATAGCTGTCCGAAAATCTCTCCAACAAATCCCTACAATTTAGCTTGATTACTTTCCAAAATTCCAGCCATCTTATTTAGCAACCTTCTATGATATCTTGCTCAATTGACCAGACTTCTTCTTCATCATTGTACCCCTTAGTTTCGGTAATCATAAGCCTTATAGAACCAGCTTTAATTCCTCAGAAAACCACACAACCAGTCGGCCATAGGAGACTTCAAAGCTCTCCAAATAATCAAGATATTCTTAGAATATTTAGTTTCTAAATTCACTTCCCAAAAATATTCTTCAAGGATTGTAACAACTAACCTTTCCTTTTCCCTCTCAAATCAGAGAAAACATTCTCCTAAACCCTACAGAATTTCGGCAACTGCTCCCAACCTCTCTCTCTCGATTTACTCTAGCCACCAAGAACACACACACTACACCAAGAACACCTACTACCTTCTTTCACCTAATACACCTTCAAACCACATCAAACCCTCACGAATATCTCCAGATTTGATCTGCTCTTTGCTGTGAATCCATCAACACCATTATTAATATCAAACTCCACAAATCATCTTGCTACTTTGGATCAAAACCAGAAATTTTTGTGAAGGTCAAGAACATCTTCAAGGTAAACTTATTCTATCAACTTCATCTTCTTCAAACTTGATCTCCAACGAGAACTTATGTGAATGAACATACTAATGATCTCTTCTCCACTCTTCTCTCTCTCTCTCTCTCTCTCTCTCTCTCTCTCTCTCTCTCTCTCTCTCTCCCTCTCTCATGGCCCGAAATTCCCTCTCTTGGCCGAATGGTCTCTTTTTCCATGACCATGCTTTCGCCACCTCTCTTGGACAAGATTAGCCAACTAGGAGTGAGATCTATTTTAAACTCTTTCAAAGCATTCATCAACCAAGTAAGTCCCTACATTCCTTCTTTTAAACTCTAGAATCATGTCTCTAGAATGTCGTTGTTAGAAGGAGAATGGTGGTAGGATTTGAGTATATATTTATTGTTGAGATTGAAGCATGAGCAATTGTATGATTGTGAAGAAGAGGGGATTTATGCATGAAAGGTTTATCTTGGTTGATTGTATATTGATTTGAGGTTTGATGCATGTCATAGGTAGTATTTGTGATAAAGTATACTAGGGATTATGTCACCTTTGGTGAATAGGAGTAATATGCATGACTAAAATATTGAAGCCATGATCATGTTTATGCTAGTAAAGGTTATGTCACGTCTTAATAAATTTAGATCTATGCCTATATGCAAGATTTGGATGATTTAATGAATTGAAGAATTGTGCATGTTCTTGATTGAGGTTGGCCATAGAAATTGACCATGATCTAGTTGTCCCTAAAAGTAATTTTCACTCCATGAATAAAATACTCAATAAAATAATATTGCTAGTATTTTTGAAAAACCCTAGGAAGGGTAGATTTGGAATTATTATATATATATAAAGCATATTTTGGTCATATAAATAATAATTTTTGCTAGAAAATAAAATAAAAAAAATATTATTTAAAATAAAGAGATCAACTAAAGCTTTATGAGAATGATTCATAATTAGTAAAATATTTGCTAAATCAAAACCTTTAAGGATTTACTTATTATTTTCCACGAAAGTCTTATTAAATTTTGTCTCAACTAGTTTTAGCTATCAATTATTTTCTAACAACTAAACTATCATTAAATCACTATTTTACCTAGTACCATCTATTACTCTTGATCTAATAAACTCTAAATTTTTCCTAACAAGGTTTAAACTTTCAACTTATTACAATTTATTTCCCAAACCATTAATTATTTTAAATAGAAAATTAAACTTAGCTTATAAACCTATTTAGTTATTATTTTATCATAAAGTTTGGGACACTAGGATCATGGCAGTAGTGATTTGAATTGACTTAAAATTGAGGAAGTGGTTTGTGACTTGACATTGATTAAGATTTGTATTTACCCATGTGGGATTAGGTCAGCTATTCGAGACCTTGTTGTTGTGAGCAAGAATCAGGTAAGGTCCTGCATAAAACCTAATTGATTTGAAGTGTTTTCCTTATGGAAAGCCAAATATGGAGTGTATGGACACTCGTTTATTTGAAGGCAATTGAGGGTTGAATTCGTTCTTATTTCCAACACTTAAATTATTTAAAAGTTAATGAGTAGATTTTCCAAACTTAAAACTCTTTCTAAAACTAATTTCTCCCAAAACTTTGGAAACCCTCAAATTGCTATTTTCATGCAGAGCAATGCTTTATTCATTTTATCCCAAGTGGGAAACGTCGTTGAGTACTCAATAGGGGTGGACTACTAGGACTAGTCTTTGAAGGGTTAGGGTAAGTCTCTCAGTTGGTGGCCACCTCTGAGGGGTGAGTCCTTCCCGGATAAGATGTCAGACCAGTGAGTCGTGCCGGTCCGAGCTAGCAGTTTGTTTTCAATCAAGTGACTGTGTTTTGCCGGCATGGACACCCGGTTGTTGTTTGGGTATAGAGAAGGAGGAGTATCTTGCCCAGTAGGCCGATCACCTACTTTTGTCAGTCTGCACAAAGTGTTGGCATTCTAACCGGTTATAGGGCCCAACGTGTGGTAACCCATATCCCTTTCTTTCGAGTGGTTGATTTTATTACTTATGTATGGCTAGAAAAGCCAAAACGCCACCTTGCTTTTGACTAATGTTTATTGCTTGCCAATATTTCTCTTATAAAAGTTTCACACTTTGCATCCACGAATTGTTTCCACTAAACACCCAAAGCACACACGGACTTACTGAGATTTCTGTCTCATCACCTTAATATCATGATTTCAGGATGATCCTGCTGTGGAGTTGAGTGGCTAGTAATATCTGCTTTGGAAGAGAATGTGTCTTTTGATTTTATGTATTGCTTTGGGGAGACGAGAGTGGATAATTTTATTTATGGTTTTGTTTTGGAATTCATGGATTTATTCCTGAAGTTTTCTTTGGGTTGTAATAATTTTTTAGTTAAATATTATTTTTATTCCGCAATTTGTTTGTGTGACGTAGTTATAAAAACCCCTTGTCCTTTGGACGGGGCGACATCCCCGGCCCTGGCGGGCCTAGGCTTCGGGGCGTTAAAATGAGAATTTGTATCAACGGCCAGAACAAAAGATAATCAATGTGATGAAACGAATATTTTGATGTAATAACATTTTGTTGGGACCTGGACGTAATTATTGAATTTGTTCTACCCGTATCCAAATCTTCGAAAGGCTACTACTGTTTATAAACTAAAATTTTGAGGGTATGCTAAGAATGGGAATTGATCAGTGTAATGGAATGCACGTTTTGATATGAATTATGTGATTAGTGTTATCGGGGACATTTTCATCATTTTCACCGCGCCTGCAATTTTGACTGCAAATTTGACTAAATTGAGACAAAATTGAAGAATTTAAGTATTACCAATGGATTAAGTGGAATTATTGTAGTTGAATGGTGAAAAAAATATTTTTCAATTTTGGACTCGATTTTTGTCAATTCGAAGAAAAATTGAAAATGCTATCGAAAAATGGTACGTGTGGCATTTTTTGATTGGTAGCCCATAAACATATGTCAAATCATGAGAGGTTGCATGAAGAATTAATGCAAGATGCATGGAATTAAAGAATTACAAAATAAATAAATAAATAATGATGTGTATTTTTGTGATTAGAACACATCATTTTGGGGCAATTTACTTAAGGTCTTGTGCAATTTAATTGGCCAATATTTTGACCATGAAGAGGTGGTTTAGTGGCTGAAATCTACTAGAAAATCAGTAGCTACAAGAGAGAAAAGAAGAGGAAATTTTGAGAAAGAAAAATAAGTGAAATGGTGTGTAAATTTTCAGTTGGAACATATCTATATATTAGCCACCATACAATTAATTGAATTATAATTATCTTGGCCAAAATATAATAAGAAATAGCAGTGGGAAGGCTATTTCATAGCCATAATTTTGACAGCCACAAGGAAGGAAAAACAAGAGGAAAAAAAATCAAAGAAATTAACAAAATGAGAGAGAAAAGATACTAGTGTGTGTTCTTGGTATTGTGTGTGAGTTCTTGAGAAGTTCTTGGAGTAAATCACACCAAAGAGCTCTAAATACAAGGTAAAACCCCACCTTGCTAGAATTAAAGTTGTTTTTGAGTGAATGGTGATCATTTTGACATTAATTTTAACATGAAAATATGATTTTCATGGCTTGATTTTAGATCAAAAGCCACGGATGTACACTTGTATATGAACTTTATGTGTGGTCGTGTATGTGCAAACTGCCTAGAGGATATATGGATAATGTTTTGTGTGATGAAGGAATGGGTTTTCATGGTAGTTTGAAGTATTGATCTTGGTTGATGAAATAAGGATTAAAGTGGAATGAAAATGATTGTTAATTGGATAGAAGGATTAGTTATGTTAGCTTTTGATTGAAAAAGGTGAAGTTGTGTTGAATAAACATGACTTTAATGAGTTGTTGGAATATGAAAATTGAACGATCAAAGCTGATGTAAAGAGAACATTGAATGAATTTAATGTTCTCAAGGCGTTAAAGGTTAAAGAATAGCAAAACATAACATGAATGGTTGAAGAAAGATAAACTACTGGGGCTGTTTTTTCCTTTATACTGTGCCACGGACATCTGAACTCAGGAAAGGGCTTATACTTAAATTTAAGAGTCTGATGGTCGTTTTGGTAAATCATAGAGCCAAATCAGAGTTTTAGATTGAAAGTTATGTGCGAAACAAAAATGTATATCAAAACAGCAAAATTTTAGAATTTTGGCTGAAAAGTGAATGAACTTAAGAAAGAATAACTATGTGATTTTGGGATGAAATGAATGAGGATCATGGAGTTAATTCCTTGTGCATGAATGGAGGAAGGATACGAAAAAAGGAAATTGAAAGAATTGAACAAACGATGAAAAAACAACATGAACGAAAGTTGAACGTTTTCTTTAACCGTTGGCTAACCATCGGCCCTGTCGGCTAATCGTCGGTTGGACGTCGGCTAACCATTGGGCGTTGGCTACCCGTCAGGCACGTCGGCTAGACGGTGGATAACCATCGGCCACTTTTCAACCAAACACAATTTAACATAAAAATGACGCTAGTATGCTCTATTTTTCCATAAAATGTTACGTTTTATAACGTTTTGGAAATCCCGGAATATATTTACGGTTTACCTGAGCAAGTTTTATTTTTATGCCATTTTGGGCTCGAATGTATATCATAATTAGTTTGGAAACCTTAACGGGTTATTAAAGCATGAATTTTGTGAATTTAGTTTTTTTTTTTGAATAAATAGTTGAGATTTTTGAAAGACGGTAATTTTTGAAATCGGGTATTTACAAATTGATTAGAATGCCCTTATTGGAACGTTTTACGGAAACATGATTGGAAAACTTGAATTTAATCCCCTTTTAGGATTACAATTCTAGATTTCTTGAAATAAGTTCCTATGGAAATCAAATATTTGCAAAACGATCGTTTTATGAAAACCATTGGAATCGGATATTCGATAAATGACCGAAATATCCTTATTAGAACTTTTGTAAATACTTTTCAAATTGGGTAAGGGTAAAATGACTTGAATACCCTTGAAAATAACTTTTGAGATCGAGTACCGGCAACATGACTCAAATACTCTTGGAAACTTCTTTTAATTTGTGAAAAGAACTATTTACCATGTTTCAACACGGTTTTGGATAATCGCTTGATATGAGATTGACTTTTGAAAAATGTTATTTTGATCCCAAAAATTGCTTTATTAGCTTGATGTGCCTATAGAATGAATTGATTGGCCTTGCGGAGCCTATGAAATTTATTATTTGATTTGCGAGTCAGTGTGATCAATTTCTAGAAAATGATATTTTGCCCCAAAAATGTTTGTTTAGAAAATCCTACAGGAACAAATAACCCTCTGGCCTGATCATTCAGTAGGGTTGGTATTTGGTGATGTTGAGTACTTAGTAAGGACTTTGATTTTCGTAATAGCTCATGTTAGAGATAGATGACTCCAAGTAACTCGATCAGTTCTGGAGTTTGCCTTATTCTAAACAGGGCGACAAGGCATTGAGATGAGTCATCCTAACTCAATTGTTTAGTACCTCGCAATTGCCTTATGCCTACAAGCATGTTGTGTTGAGAGTCGTTCGCTGAATACCAAGTGGGGACACTCAGTAGCGTTTGACTCCTTGCCGCCTTGATGGTGATTGACGTCAGGATTAGGACCCCTGGCTTACGGTGACAAGTAAAAGATTTAGTGAGCTACAGTAAACTTGCTATTCTGTGCTATACCTATTATATAATCTCAGTGCGCTACCGTGTACTTGTCTTGCTAGTGATGCACGATTGAGTGCTGTAGGCTGTAGTCTAAGTATAATAATACATGGAGCCGAAGACGAAGCCTTGTGAGCTTTGCATACATGCTAATATTCTATTGGAGAAGTGCCTGTGATTTGAAAATCAGGGCAATGATTTGAAATTCAAACACAGTTTTCTAAAAATGATTGAGTTCTGAATAAACTCTTCTTTAGAGGGTTTTGGAATTATTTTCTAGTAGGAAAATGTTATGCTCTTCCACAAAGGTTTTATGTATATCGTTTCTTTCATAAAGCACTAGCACACACATGTCTTTTATCTTACTCTTTTGTAGGATCTAGAGTTGAATAAATCTACGGATAGAGTGATGATACCACAGTGACTGCAACATAAGTTTAGACACTTTCTCTTTTGATTAGATACTATACTTTTGTTGTACTATGGTGACTGCATGTATGAACTTGGTATGGTATCGCCACTCCCACATGGATTCTTCATTTAATTAAATGTATGGTATCACCACTCCCACATTTCAACAAACACTTGGTAGGCAACTAATCAAATGAAGAATTTTTAATTGTTGGGATGCTACTAAAACCCTAAGGATACAATTTTGATGCCCAATTGACTTACTCCGAGTAATAATAGGATAAGGAATTCAAGATTCAACAGATATCATGACATGAGCTAGGTATGCACCAACAACTTCCCAATCTATTGTATAGATCACCAATGAAAAATTCCTACTAGCTACACAAAGGATAAATCCCACATAAAAAAAATCACTAAGCAAGAAGATCATAGTAACTCATCATAGGAAGTATTTGGCAGTCATGTATGCACAATCACAAATCATAGAAGCAACACATCAAGACCTTGCGTGCAAACTCTTAACTCAAGCTACTCCAAATTTTTCCACCTTTGTAACACCCCCCCCCCCCCCCCTCCAAAAAACAACTCAAAATTCGCAATAAAATCAATCACAATGAGTATACTAACGTCAAGGATTAGTTTCAAAACAAGAACACGAACAAATTTTGAGTTTAAGATCTCACAAACTTAGATCACACATGAGTCACGAGATTTGTATTATGTTTAGAATTTTGCAGCAAATACACCAAATAAACCTCAAGATTTCTCAAATTTAACACCACAAATAACTACTTAGATATCAACCAAACATATATGTTTAATTTAACAATAAACTCATGGCTAAAATTTGAATTAATAGCTCTCAAAAATAGCACCAAAAAAAAAAAAACAGTGACAAAAATTGAAAAATTTTCAACAAATCTTGAGGAAGATTTTATCTTAGCCCAAAGAAATTTGGTTGATTAGAATCAACACAATGCAAGCTCTGATACCATTTGATATGACCACAGAGGCACCTCTTGATAATTGATGTTCAAAATTCAAGAACCCAATTAAAGGTAAGAACCCTAGGCAAACAAGACACATAGAACCTAATAATCTATTGAACTAAGCCTCCTAAATCAACACTTAAAAACCTCCAACCCTAGAGGGATAAAGCACAAATAGGATGAGAAGATTTAGACAACCAATTGATCTCCTAAAAGAACCATCGGGGAACATTAAATCTAAAACCCACTTTAGAGAAAACTTTGACCTATACAAGAAAGATTAGAGACTAGATTCTTAAGTTGGACTAAATCCTAAGAGAAGTATTGATTTGATTTGAGAAAACCCTAAGAGAATCACCCTCACTACGTCTCAAGAGAGACTATTGAATTCTAAGAAGAAAAATGTCTAATGCTCAAAATCTGAGTTTACAAGAGCTACAATGGGGTATTTATAGGCGCCAAAATTACCTTAACTAATTAGTAAGATAAACATAAGACTTGGTGGCCTTAAGATAGGCTTTAAAGCCCTATTACATATCTTTAATTAAGTAAAAACATAAGAAAAGTCGTGAAAATTTAAAAGAATGCAAATAAGTTAAAAAACAAGAAAAATTAGCAATTTTTAGGCTAGCCTTGACATGGGTTAGTGCTGGTTTAGGCACTAGGGCCAGCATCGATTCTGTTCTGTAACTCAAATGAACTAACTAACTTTGCGCCAGTACTAGTTTAGGTATAAGGCCAACATCACCTTTTTCTGGCCGTCATCCCTATTGGGTTGCACTTTAAAAACTTGCTCTGTTAATCTTTTTTCCATCTCTATACATTTTATTGATCTTCCAAATAAAATATTCGTTAATTTGAGCTCTTCTTGATACTCCGTTGGCCTTTAATCCACGTTTGGTGTTAGCTTAATCCTCCACTTGGGTTGTTGCTTGTTTTCTACATCTTTTGGTCTTTTCTTTACTATCCATCTCTTTACAATCTTCTTGGTCCTTGCCGTTTAAAATTTGTTTGCTTGAATATTTTCTTAAAACTCCATCAAAATCGATCTCACCGAAGGAGCCATAAGTTGTGTCCTTGTCTTCCTTCCCCCTTCTTTAAATTGGCCATCATACTTAGGATGATTCCTATCATATTTGGTGTGACCAATACACTACTGTGTTTATGGACATAATGCACAGTGTTTTCCAACCATATATGGATAAGTTTATTGTGGTATTCATCACTAATATTCTCATCTATTCCAAAAGTTAGGAAGAGTCTACTAAACAGCTGAGATTAGTTTTGGTAAAGCTAAGAGAACATAAACTTTTTACTAAGATCAACAAATATGAGTTTTGGTTAGATTCTATATCATTTCTTAGTCAAGTGGTATCCAAGGACAATATTAAGGTGAACCCTACGAATGTAGAAGCAGTGGCAAATTGGAAGCTGCTAGAAAATATTACTGAGATTCATAGCTACCTCGGTCTAGTCGGGTATTATTGTCGGTTTGTCAAGAACTTCTCTACTTTAGCCTATCCGATGACCTCAGTTTTGAGAAAGGACGTATCATTTATTTGGAACGAGAAATATGAGAAGGGTTTTCAAGAACTCAAGAGAAGGCTAATGATAGCCCTTGTGTTGAGTTTGCTTAAGGAGGATACGCCCTATGCTTTGTATATTTATGCATCAAAAGAAGGTGTAGGAGCGATTCTAATGTAGTAGAGGAAGGTTATAGTCTATGCTTCAAGGAAACTAAAACCACACGGAGTTAACTATCCAACTCACAATTTGAAGCTAGCAGCTATAGTGTTTGCTCTAAAGAATTTGAGATACTACTTGTATAGAGCAGAATATGAAGTGTTTACCATTCATAAAAGTCTTAAGTACATCTTCACATAGAAAGATTTGAATCTTAGACAGCGGAGGTGGATGGAGTTTTTGGAAGAGTACAAGTGTCTTATTAGCTACCATTTGGAAAAGGCTAATATAGTGGCTAACATACTGAGTCGAATGCTAAAGATGGCTAGAGTTTGAATGCAAGAAATCCAGGTTGTACAAGAGATATTGCAATGAAAAAAATAAAAATTCAAGAAGAGAAAATCTGTATAAGCAATTTAAGATTGGTGCCCAAATTGAAGCAAGAAATTATTAAAGCATAGAAATACAATGCTAAGTTCCAGGCTTTTAAAGATAAGGTGGTTAAATAAGGAGGAAAGGACTTCTAAACAGATGAAGGAGTATTATATTTTCATGATGGGTTATGTGTATCACAGGATCAGTAGTTGAAGAAGAATATACTAAAGAAGCCACATCGATGTAAATATGCTATTCACCTAGGGGAGGTGAAAATGTATTTAGATTTCAAGAAAATGTTTTAGTGGTTTAGGATGAAGAAAGATGTGGTGAAATTGATGATGACTTGTTTGACTTATCAAAAGCCAAGACGGAGCACAATAAATCTATAGGACTATTGCTACCATTACCTATTCACGAATGGAAATAGGAGGAGGTAACTATGGACTTTGTCATAGGACAACCAATGGTTAAATCCCAAAAAGATGCTATTTTGGTAGTCATAGATCAATTAACCAATTTTGCACATTTTGTATCAGTGAATGTGTGGGATTCAATGTAGACATTGACTCAAATCTATATACGAGAGATTGTAAGACTACATAGAGTACCATCAAGTATTGTGTTGGATCAAGATCCTAGGTTTGGTTCGATATTTTGGAATAAATTTCAAGAATCTATGGGCCCAACTTTAATGTTTAGTACTATAGCTCACCCTCAGACTTATGGGTAGTCTTAGAGAGTTATTTAAATATTGGAGGACACGTTGAGGATGTATATTTTGGATGCAGGGGATAAGTGGATTAATTGCGTACCTTATGCGGAGCTGGTGTATAACAACAGTTACCAATCATCTATTGGCATGGCTTTGTATGAGGCTCTATATGGGAGGAAGTGTCTTTTGGATTTCGATCATGCAATAGCAGCTAATGTGCAGCGGAAATTAAAATGAAACCCATGTAATAGGATCACTCGTATGTAATTATACGGGTCAAAAGAGGGAAGAAAAATTCATTACCAAAAAAACGTAGCTTATAAAATTTTTTCTTTGTGTGCACATCCCTTCTGAGAATTGTTCGAGTCACGAACCATCAAATTCCAAGAATAGGAATTTCTCTAATATTGATCCAGACGAGAATGTACTCAAGAATTATTAAACTTTTCTACTGCAAAAATTTTATTGGCAGCTATATAGAAATTATTTTGCGAAAAGAAACTTCCGTGCATGATTTTTCAATGAATTCACACAAAAAAAAAAATCATTCTATATACATATGTTTCCTGATGGTTTTTAGGAAACCTATATAATAATTCCTTTTTTAAGAATGATTTGTTTTGCAATTTGGTTAATTATAATTTGGTCCTACGGGCATAACATGTTTATAACTTGCCTACAAGAATGTAATAATTGCAATCTAACCCAACAATTATAACTATTTTATAATTAGTTGATAAAATTATTTCTTCTCATATATTAACTCCATAATATCATCATATAATATTTTGAGTACCAATTCCTCTAATTGTCTGACCTATTAGCTTTTTTGGTCTCGTAGTAGCAAAATATGAATTAATTCTAGCTATAATAGAATTAATAATCTTTTATAATTAGAATTAATTTATTAATTCTAATTAGGATTAAATTAATAATTCTTTAATTAAAATATTCATCTTCAGCATATCATGAGTGGCATCTAGCAATGCATCATGACCACCTAAAAGTCTAGAAAGTCAAGTGGCTTGACATGAATCTTTCAATAGCAAAATATCAATGCAATAAATTCATTTAATCATATTTAGTTTTAAAGTATGGAATTAGTGCCAATTCCTACTAGAATATAATTAATTCTAACCTAAATTTATTAGGACTTGATCAAGAATCCCTTACTTAACATGGGTATGAATTTGGAAATATTTCCAACACATAGCCGTCTTGGCCAAGGGCTTCTCAAGTAATGATTCCGTACAAGTGAATATGAGATATACGCCCCATTACTAGGAGTGATGAATCATTTATTGACTCTCTAAACTACTTTTGTTTATATTACATAGTACCCAATATCTATCCTATAGGCGGCCCTATATGAGACTCCAAAGATTAAAATAAAAGTATAACGCTTAGTAAATAAAGTACCTTGGAGATCTCAAGTTTGAGAATACTTGCACATATGCTATAATAAGATTTTATCATTGGCACTAAATAGTTATCCATGTGGTTATCTCATAGTTAGGTAATCTAATGATCTTTTTCATTTAACAAGCATCCACATATTAACTTTGAGTATCACAATACTCATGGATGTGAAAACCACCGGTTGATCTAATCAAGAAGTATAACACGTGCTAGTCTTAGTACATTAATGATGTCCTATCTTATTTATACTAAGATTAGGGATAATTTAAGCATAAATACTACATAGTGTAGTAGGAGTCTCACATTTTGATCTCTATCATAATTTCCTTAACATTATACCATATGTTTGGGACTTTATCTAATAGTTTTACACACATGAAGTATAAATGAAACAAATTGATAATATAAAGAATGCCTTTATTATATAAATATGTCATATATAATATACAAGTGATTGCCTCAAGGGTATAGCACAAACAAATTCCCACTTGCACTAGAGTCAATCATTCATGTATTGAATACCAAATGACTCAACAAGTTTGTCATATTTCTTCTGAGCTAATGCCTTAGTGAACGAGTCTGTTATGTTTGTATTCGTGGGAACTTTCTCTATCTTTATATCCTTTCTATCTATAATCTCCTAAATTAGGTGATAGCGTAATAGTACATGTTTGGATTGCTGGTGAGATTATAGTTCCTTTAGTTGTGCAATGGCTCCATTGTTATCACAATAGAAAAGTATTAGATTAACAATGCTAGCGACCACTCCTAGTTCCATCACGAACATATTAATTCAAACTATTTCCTTAGCTGCTTCAAAAGTAGCTATGTAGTCAGCTTTAGTCATTGAGTCGGCAATAGTATCTCGTTTGGAACTTTTTCAACTTACTGGCCCTCTGCCTAACATGAATACGTAGCCTAATTATGATTTGAAATCATCCTTGTTGAACTAAAAAACAAGCATTAGTATGCCCTTTTATTTTCAAATCACCTTTTCTACATACCATGAAAACATTCTTAGTCCTTCGCAAGCACTTAAGGATATTCTTTATTGCTGCCCAATGACCCTCTCCAATTAGTATTTGTTTGTAAAGTAAAGAGCACAGGATATATCGGGCCTAATACACATTATAGCATACATGATAGATCTAATTGTCGAAGCATATAGAATTCTACTTATGTGATCCTTTTCAACTTGTGTCTTGGAAAACATCGACTTTGAAAGGCTTACCCTATGAGACATGGGTAAGAATCCCTTTTTGGATCGATCCATGCTGAATCTCTTCATCACTTTGTCTATGTATGTTGACTTTGAAAGATAGAGCAACCTTTTTATCTATCTCCATAGAACCTTATTCTCAGAATATAGGTTGCTTCTCTAAGGTCTTTCATGGAGAACTTCTTGGATAACCAATTCTTCATAGATTGAAGAATCAAGATATCATTTGCTGTTAGCAATATGTCATCTTCAAAAAATAATAGGAAAACAATTGCACTTTAACTAACCTTCTTGTATGCACAAGCTTCATCTATACTTTGAATGAAACTAAACTCCTTAATTATTTTATCAGAATGGTTGTTTCAACTGCTAGAAACTTGTTTAAATTCATAAATAGACCTTTTCAACTTGCATACTTTTAAGTTGTCTTTGGATGTGAAATCCTCATGTTGTGTCATGTACACTTCCTCAGTTAGGTTTCCATTTAAGAAAGTTGTTTTCACATCCATTTGCCAGACCTCATAATCATAATAGGCGACAAATGGTAGGAGTATCCTTATGGATTTCAACATGGCAATTGGCAAGAAAGTTTTGTCATAGTCAATACCATATTATTGACAATAACCTTTAGCAACCAGTTATGTTTTATAGGTAACTATATTACCATCCATGTCGATTTTCTTTTTGAAAAACCATTTACACCTAATAGGTTTACTTACTTTGGGTGGATAAACTAATGTCCATATTTGGTTGTCATACATGGAATCCATTACTGATTTCATGGACTCAATCCATTTGTAATATTTTGAACTATTCAGAACATCCTTATAAGTAGTAGGCTCATCATCATCTATGAGCAATACATTATTATAGTCACTTATAAGAAATCTATATCTCTCAGGTGTCACACGTATCCTACTTGACATATGATGTTCTTGTGTTCATCTATTTTCTTAATAGATGTGGGTTCAGATGGTTGATCCATATTTGTTTGTTCTTCTTGAACTTCACTAAGTTCAATTCTACTCCTACTATCCCATTAAGCATGTGTTCCTTCTCTAAGAAGACGACATGCTTCGAAACAAATACTTTGGTAGAAGAGAGATAGAAGTTGATAGGGTCTATTTTTGTCTATATTTTCCTGGTTATTTTAGGTTATTTTGTGAAGCTTTTGATTGAATAACTAGCCATTTCCATTCCTATTTGATATTTTGCTTGTAGAAAGTTTTTTTTTTTTTGATAATTTGTAAAGAAATTAGATGATTTGGAGCAATATTGTAGAATTCTAGAGATGAACCAATGCCTGCCTAAACTAGTTGAACCGGTCATGGTTCTAGTTTGGAAAAATAGAGCAAAACTGGAGGAAACCAGAGCTGGACCGACACTGGTACAAAAGAATTGACCAGGT
This sequence comes from Voacanga thouarsii, assembly GCA_026120185.1. Lineage (NCBI taxonomy): Eukaryota > Viridiplantae > Streptophyta > Magnoliopsida > Gentianales > Apocynaceae > Voacanga > Voacanga thouarsii. The sequence continues at coordinate 3,170,244 of JANUWF010001049.1, read as the reverse complement.
GCCAACCCAACTCTGTCAAGGTGGTTTATAGTTCTTTGTTAGATCAAATTGGGAATTGTCTAAGAGGTTTACCTGCTTCCAATCTATACTTGGCCAAACACTTCTGAAGAACAATTTTAAGCAACCAAAGGGCCTATTTAACCAAAAATAAGTGAAGATTAATATATGAATTCATGAAATTAAAGCTACAATCATTCATTGAAGGGCAATTCATCACTCAAAAGAGCATTGTTTCAAGGAGGTTCTCATAGGAGAAAGAAGAGGGCTTGTCTATAAGTTCTTTCTAAGGCCTTTATTTTCTTTTTCTTTGAACCATGATGAGAACAATGTTTTAATTGTAAATGTTATTTTAGGATTCATGATATTGTAATTTATTTAATCTTTGATCAATTAGTTGTTGTTCTTGGTATTTGATTACTTGATTTTATTTGGTAGAATTATGAAGTTGAACTTATGTCTAATGGACTCGGGAAACGAAGATAGATTGGGTTCAATATAATTAATTCTATATAATTGTTATCTTAATCAGATTGGGAAAGAATGTTAAGAATTAAACCAAAGTAATTAAAAGGTAGTTAATTTCACCTAGAGTATAGAGTTATTAGCTAATTTCATGTTTGTGTTGCCTATAGTATAGGTACATTCATGAGGAATAAGTTTAATGCATTTCTTTGGTTCTATTGGTTTGATTGGGAAATCTGCTAATTTAATCAGAAAATAGTAATTCCATGGATTGGGAAAGAAGTGAATTTTATCTTTATTCCTTCATGATGCCAAAACAATGATTGATTGTGATAAGTTTTGGATAGTTCTTATCATGTTCCCAAGAATAACTATTCAATTCCATCTTTTTCTCTCCAAGAGTTGTGTATATATTTTGTATTTATCTTTATTTTTTTTACTCTTTATCACTCTAATCAGTAGGTTAAATATTGAATAAAAAGTAATTAGTGTATACTTGTTTCTTGGGGATTGATACTCGCTAGTTACCTATACAATGCTTAATGATGAGTGCAGTTACTCATATGTGTAATTTGGTATTAATATTTTAATTTAAACTTGATTGGGAATGGATACTAAATTGCATGATTTTTATGCGTGTTTTTTAGTATACAAAATATTATGAACAAATTACATAATCAATCAAGCTTTAATTAAACTGCCAACCACTAAAACTGCATATACGAGCAAGTATATCCATCGTATAGTAAAGGGACTAGCAAGTATCAAATGCAAGAGAACTTAGGCTCCCACCTTAATTTACCCAAATCTTTATTGTTTAACCAATAAAATAAGAAAAGACGAAAAAGGAGAATAAATAAAGATAAAAATAGATATAACTCATGGATGCAATTTCTTGTAACTAGACAATTACCTTCAAAACATAATATTGAATCAATTAGTTTTCATCACAATCAAATGTCATCTTGGCATCATGAAGGAATATAAAGCACAGTTCAATCGTTTCCCAAGTTATGAATTCACTTATCTAGACTTCACTTCTTTCCCAATCCATGGAATAACTACCCCTTGATAAAATTAGCAGATTGTCCAATCAAACCAACATACTAAATGATTGATTAAACATAATTCCTTATAGACATGAAATTAGCCAACAGCCCTATACTCTAGGCAAAATTAACTAAGCTTCGATTACTTAAGTTCTTTGATCTTAACTTCATTTCCCAAGTCCATTAAGATTTTACGGATATGAAATCAATGCAATGAACTCCTAACATCGTTTCCCAAGTCAATTTGAAGAACCCGCCTCAATAATCAATGATAAAAAGTAATCAAATATCAAATATAAAAATAGATTGATAAAAAATTCTAATTAACTCAAAAATCATAATCTCCAAAATAATATCCAATTACAATCAAAACATTAAGTACATCATGGTTCAAGAAAATTAAACAAAGGATAAAAGATAAACTCATAGACAAGCCCTTTATCTTCTCTTGAAAACCTTCTTTGAACAATGCTCCTTTGAGTGGTGATTGAATAGCTAGCTTGGATCCTTCAAATCCCACATTTCTCTTGTGTTTTTCTTGTATTTTTAAGCCTCATTGATGCCAAAATTCATTACTTGGGAAGTTAAGTCTAAGTAAAATTCAATAAATACTAAAATTCGTTGGAAAATACCAAATTCATGTACAATCGCCTCTGTGCAGAGTAGACCTGGTGCCGGGTCCAATCTATTTTTGGACTTAATTTTCTCTTTTCCAGAATATACCTGGCACATGGTGCATTATCTGGACCTAGCACCTGGTCCAATTTGGAATCATTCACTTTTTGCTAGAAATCTACTCAAATCTGCACAAATTTGTCAAAAATATTTTTTACAAGGAAAATTTCAAATAGGAAGAAATATGCCTAGTTATTACAACAAATGTATCATAGAACAATCTTAAATAACTAGAAAAATAATTGTGATTTTAGCCCCTATCACATACCCCCATACTTGAACTTTTGCTTGTCCCCAAGAAAACAATATTTAAAATACTAAGCATTTAGAATAAGACAAAACAGTTTAGCAAATTTTTCCTTAGAAAACTCATCCATACTGAAGACATAACCTTCTTCCAACCTTAAACACAAACTTGTCATTCATTCACCCATTCTAAAAACTTGTAAACATTTTTATTAAATCAAACAATCCCAAGGCCATTAAAGTTAAGTTAAGCAAACTCATAGCTAGAACAAGAAAATCATCCTATTCATAAAGCAAAAACATAGATAACATAAATCGTATAAGTTAAGCAATTTAACCAATTCAAGCATTATAAACAAAAATTTACTCAACTCAAGTAATTAGATAAGGAAAACACTCCATTCTTTTTTTTCTTTTTCTTTTATGACTTTGGGAATTGATAGCATCAAGTGCATGGATTTCTCTTTATACACCATATTGGCCCACTTTTAGTCATCATTTTTTTTCAGTATTTTTTCATCTCTTTTCTCTTTCTTCCCTTTTTTGTTTCCTTACCTTCTTGCCTTTGGGATAGCCTCAAGAGAGTGTGATTGTGAAACGCCACCTAAAGCCAACCATAAAGTAAGGGAGATGGGATGTATATCATGTCATCCTTCATAAAAATATACTTTTTGAATGATTTTATGTGCCTTAGAATTATGGGTTATAGGTTAAATGACTTATTAATGATTGTTGGGTAGAAAAGGAAAAAAAGGTGATTTTGCTTGAGCTCAAAATAGGAAGATGTCTTCAGGTTTAGATAAGAAGAATATTTGGGTGAGAAGATAAGAACAAGTGTTAGTGTGGTTAAGTGGTTAGAGCTTTGTGATTTAATCTCTAAGGTCATGAGTTCAAATCCTATCACTTAAGTTTTATTCATGATTATCTTAAGCACGTTTGAATTTTCGAATTTCTTACATTCCTTAAAGATAGGAATGTTGTCTTAAGGGAGACACAAAGATAATATCTTGGTCATGTGATCATGTCCTAAAAGGAATTCTAGAGGAATTCTTGTCTCCTTTAATTTTTCAAGCCTTATCTTAATATCTTTATAATTTAAATTATCCTTAATCCATTGATCCATTCTTTTTAATTCCAAAAATTCTGTGATAAACCCGTAGCCTTGAAATTCGAAATCAACTCTTGAGGGATAGGGAATGGCCGAAAATAGGGAGAAGAGTTAGGAAGGGATTCCAAGGAAAAGAAATCACTATAGCTATACCTTCAAATCTATCTTCATCTTGTTCAAGTTTTGGTAAAGGAAAATCTAGAAACTTTGCCAGAATTTTTGCAAGGTTGCTTTCAAAAGTTTCAGCCAACTTTCTTACCCAATTGCTACTAGAAAAATGGTCATTTCATGTAAGGTTGAAGGTTGGAAATTCAGTGGATTTTCGGAATTGTACAACCTGTCCAAAACCAGAATTTTTCTTCAGCAATTTCGCTGCATTGAAGCTAGAATTTGAAGCCATATTTAGGTCATAAAAACAGTTGGAACTTACTCTGTTTTTCTTCCAGAGGAAGGCTAGAAAACCACCATTAAAAGACTTTCAAACACCCTCAAGAATCAGCTACAAATCGGGCCAAAGAAAGTAGAAAATTCTGCACCAAAATCATCTCCATTGTGAGTGCTCTTGAAGCATTAAAAACTAGAAAATTTCCAGCTTGTTTCCACAAGCCAAAGACCGAAAACTTTAATTCAAACCTCTGAAAATTGGAACTTGTTCAGCCATGGATTGAACCCCTTGGCCTCCACACTAACCTTAAATATTGGGACTCCATAAACATACCTCAAAAAGCTCCTAAGGTTACTTTATCCAAAACTCATTTGAACTTCAAACTAATTCCAGATTTTTTGCTCCATTAAAACACTATTGTAGCAAGTGATCAAACCATAATTTCTCTGCCATTATAGACCAATTTTCGGCCAGCTTTATAAATTGAATAACCTCCATTCTTTGCATCAAGCCTAGCTTGTTCAGTATTACCCTATTGAAGAGCAAGAGACCTCTTATGAACAACCTCCATTAACTAATCCTCTACCTCAAACAACTCCTCTTTTTCCTCCATTTGAATTTCAAAAAAAATAAAAACTTCTCTCTCCTTCTTGCTAAATCGAAACTGCTATCTACACTAGGCCATTCGGCCAACAACAATGGTAGCAATTCTCAAGCCATTTTCTCTCAAACTCTCTCAAGAACACCAAGAACACACACTTCACATCTTCAATCCTAAACATATCCTAAACATCTCCAAACACTCCCAAACACTCCAAATCATCCGTATTTAATCTATATTCTTCATTTTTTTGCCTTTATAATACGAAACCACACAAACCAAAATTTTCAAATGGATAAAAACTAACTTTTTTGTTGAAGGTTCCAAGAACAACAAAAGGTAAAACAAGAGCAACCTCCTTGTTCTTTCTCTTCTACTTAACTTCTGATATTCTATTTTAATGTCATTCATCTCTCTCTCTCTCTCTCTCTCTCTCTCTCTCTCTCTTGGCCAAAATGGTGATGATCAACCATGGCTATTTTTCGGACCACTAAAGTCTCTCAAGCTCGTGTGGACCTTCACTAATCAAGGAACCTTCATCAAGTGATCATCTATCAAGTATTTTTTTTTCCATGAATCTTTCGTCTTAATTTCTGGATTCATGTCTCTTAGATGTTGATAGGATGATTGAATAAAATAGGGGTTGAGTATATGTATGTGGATGAAGGGGATGGAGTTTGGACATGAGAGGTGGAATGTATGATTAGGCCTTATGGAATTTTCTTTTGAATCAATGAATGCTCATAAAAAGATTAGAGGGATTTATGAATGTTTTGATGCATGGTAGATATTATGACACCAATGGTGATTAGGCTTTTCTGTTCTTAATTTTCAATAAAGCCATGGATGATGATTATGCCTAGTAGGAGATTGGCCACGTGTTAGTATGTGTTGATTCAAATATATGTTCATGAATGGATTAGCATATTATTTAATGTTTGGGAATATGTTCATGAATCTTTTCTAACAATAGGAAATTATGGTAAAATATTATTTTCTTTGTTAATTCTAAAATTATTTTTATTAACAAATTTTATTATTTTAATTGGAATTATTATTATATTTACTCTATAAAATTCGAGATTGCTAGGAAGGTTTGGAAATAGGGTATTAATTAAAATATTAATATTTTATTACTTAAATAAATAAAATCTTTTATTAAATAATAATAATAGTAATAAATAATAATAAAATATTAGAATTAATTAATATCAAATGGCCTCGTAGGCCATAATAATTTGCCTTACTAAAACTTTTACCGATGTCCATAAATATTATTTATATTAAATTTTATTTATTATTTATTAATTAAAAATTAATTATTTTATCATTAATTTTATTGGCTATTTATTACCTATTCATTAATAATTAAAAATTAAAGTGTAATTTATTATTTATAGTAATAATACTATTTAAATATTACCACTTACCAATATTAGTTAGGACTTAGTATTTTCCAATATTTAACACTAGTATATTTATTAGCAATAATACTCATAATTTATTATTTTAAACTATAACTAGTTGGTATTTATTTTTTAACCCATTTTTATTTTATCAAGCTGGATTTATTTTATAAGATACTTTATCAACTAATATTAAAGCCTAAGACATTATGGTCGTGGTTAGTTGTGGTTGTGACTAGTTGAATTAGGAATTATTTATGTAAGGCAGATATAGTCTAAAGGTTATCTTATTCCTTGTGTTTACCCCAAGCGGGGTTATGTTGACCTTGGAAGACTTTTGAGTCCAAGAAGAGTAAAAGATCAGGTAAGTTCCTGCATGGAATCATTTGAAGACCAAAGTTAATATGGCTCAATGTATACAAGTATTTGTTCTATAAAGGTAATTAAGGACAATTTTCCTTTTTATTTATGTCAAGCAAACTATTTGAAATTAAATAAGCAATCTTTTACACACAAACGCTAAGCTCTTTTTAAAACCCAACTTTGGGAAGAATTTTAGAAACCTTAATTGCTATTTTCAAGGGAAACATTGTATGATCATTTTTCTCCCAAATGGAACAAACAATGTTGAGTACTCAATAAGGGTAGACTACTAGGACTAGTCTTCGAATGGTTAGGGTAAGTCTCTCAGTAGATGGCCACCTCTGAGGGGTTATTCCTTCCCGGATAGGAAGCCAGTCCTGTAGGTCATACCAGTCCGAGCTAGTAAATTCAGTCAAATGGACTGTGTGTTTCCAAAGTGGATAACCGGTAAGTTTGGGCGTAGAGATGTAGGAGTATCTCACCCGGTAGGCCGTACACCTACCTTGAGTGAGTATACTTAATGTGTGACATTCTGATCATTATATTGTCATGGTGCGCAAAGTGTGGTGCTATGGCTACCTCTTTTGAGTAGTTGTATTTATTGTGCACATGTATGTTTTGGAAAGCAAAACACCACTCTTCATTTATGAAACTTATAAAATGCTTACCAACACCTTCTTTTATGAAACTTTTACAACTTGCATATATGAACTATTTTACCTAAAACACTCAAAGCACACACGGGCTTACAGAGATTTTTATCTCACCACCTTTTATACCATGTTTTCAGGTTGATTCTGCTATGAAGGTCATTAGCTAGAATGTGACTTATGTCTTGAAGATTTTTTGTTATTTTTCCTACGTATTGCTTTTGAGAGATAGTCGCAAACATTTACTTTTGAATTTGTTCATGTAATGTTGGGTTGTAATAAGTTAAATTTTGAAGTATTTTTTTTATTTTATTTTGTGTGTCCTAGTTATAAAGACCCCTTGTCCTGTGAACGGGGCGATATTCCCAGCCCTAATGGGACATATGTAGTGAGGTGTTACAAGTGGTATCAGAGACTAGGTTTAGGCAACTATTAATAGCATATGCTTTATTTTATTATGGTTAAATCCTTAGACTAACCTAGTTTGTTTATGCTGTAAGATGGTTAGAATGATTAGAACTACAAGGAAGGGGTGGAAATGGCATCCACCTATCCCTATTAACCCGGAAGATTTACCAGTGCCTCAGCTTACACTGCAGGCGATACCTCAACCAATCATACCCTTGGACGAGAGCAGTGATGATGAGGTTCAGATTATGGAGCTACCTCCAATACTCGTAATAGACTTAGTTACTAATAGTGAGGATAAGGAAATTGATATGGAGTATGTCCCACTCCTACCTAGCCTCGTGATTGATTTGACTGCGGATAGTGATGACCGGGGGAGATAGACTATGAATCTCCACTTAGACCTTCTTTTGTACCCCTACCTAACCATGTTGAAATCGGGGAGAGTTCTAAGAGACCCGAGAAGGAGCCAATGAACTATGGGTTCGTGAATGGGGCAGGGATAGACTTTTCTAGGAATTCTGGAGAATAGTTGTATGTAACACCCCACATTTTCTTCTTGTCGTAGTAGGCTGAACTCAGATGGGATGTCACCCCATTTGAATTCTCAGACTAGGGGTATTTATAACGATTTAAACTTAAAATAAGTGGTAAAGTCAAAACTTAAGTAAATATATGAAACATGCTCTTTATTTATATAGACATATGAGTCACGATAGGTACATTGTCATAGTTTCCAAAATACATAAGCTAAAACATCTCATAGTCTAGGTACAATGATCACTCCAAAATATTTACTATCCAGTGCCATAGAAGAAGTCCTGGAATACCGTCATTATTCTTCAGCTCCAATCCCTAAAAAAAAAAGCAAACATACGTGTGAGTGGTATACTCAGTGAGTCCCGTGTGTGCCAGTGTTTTTCTTAGAAGAAAAAGTCAATTTTCAATTTCTTTGCTATAATAAATTTTATAATAGGGAAAACTGCAGTAATTGGTGAATTTAGATTCACTCTATCATGTACTTTTGAAAAATAATAGCTTCTAAACACATGGCCCCTAATTCAATAAATGCGGGTTCTTCCACATTTAGAAGTGTGACCCGTGTGCAAAGTTCAAGGAACATCGCCTTCGGCCACACGGTCTCTTGTGCCAGGGACTGCGCCTTACAGCACGTCACCCGTGTTATGCCAGAAGGGTGAGCAGCATACAAATGTACCTTACCATGCACTCAGGGATCTTTTACTTTCCACCATAAGCCAGGGTTTCCAATCCTGACGTCAATCACCATCGAGGTGGCAAGGGATTGAAAGCATTGAGTGTCCCCGCTTGGTATCATGTGAACAACCCACCATTATAATCACTAGGCAATTGCCAGGCTCACAACGGCTAGCCAGGGACGACTCATCATAATGTCCTGTCGCCCTGTTTAGAGTAAGACAATCCCCAGAATTGATCAAGTTACTTGGGGTCATCTATCTCTAATATAGGCTAGTACAGAGATCAAAGTCCTTACTGAGTACTCAATGCAACAACACCAACCCCATCTGATTGATCAGGCCAGAGGGTCATCTGATCCTGCAGGATTTCCAAATCAAAACATTTCTTATTGTCTGGGGCCGTACTTGATCACAAAAGTCATTTTCCAAGGGTATTTGGGTCATTTTACCCATGCCAGATTCCAAAAGACTTTTTGAGGATATCCGGGTCATTTTACCCTTACCCGATTTGAAAAATATTCACAAAAGTTTCAATAAAGATATTTCGGTCATTTACCGAATACCCGAGTTCCAAGAGTTTTCATAAAATATTCCAATAAGGATATTTGGATTATTCTCCAAATACCCGATTCCAATATTTACCATTTTTCAGAAATCACAAATATTTATTCCGAAAAGGACTAAATTCACAAAATTTGTGTTTTAAACATCCAGTAAGGTTTCCAAGATGCATATGAAATTTATTCGAGTCCGAAATAGCATAAAAACAAATGTTGCTCATGTAAACCTTACACATATTCGAGGATTTCCAAAATGGCATAAAACATAGCATTTCATAGAAAATCAAAGCACAGTAGCCTTTAAAAAGGTTTAGAAATCAATGGGACTCACCTTGTATATTAAGTCGAAGTTGCACTCGTATAGTCCTAAAAGAAGTTCCCTCGACTTGATTTACCTACACCATTAGTATATCTCAGTATTATTACTTAATGAGTTCAAATGCTCGATGGTTCGAATAAGGTTTCTATAAATTCCTTAATGAAATAATTGAATTAATGCTTTTGATGGTTTTCTGGTTTTACAGCTTTACCATCCTCCACTATTCTTCACATAATTTATTCAATATAGGTCCAAATAAGGTGAGGTTACTTCCATAATATTCTTAAGACATCCCTCTATCAATTCCAGGTCATGAGACATGTAAAATCCATCCCATTTTGTATAGTTTTCAGTTAATTCCACTGTTCCGAGTTTTGAGTTCAGTTTTGTCATCTTACAGTATTTTGTACATATCTCTTTCAATACAGGTCCAAATGAGGTGAAACTACTTCAAAAATACTCCTAGGACACTTCTCTATCAAATTCAGGTCATAGAGTATTCAAATATCTCTCCATGTCATTCAGTTTTTCAGCTAAACTTACTGTTCTGAGTTGGAGGTTCAAAATTACAGTTTAGAAGCCCAACTTGTTTTAATTTATTTCTATGGTTTCTTCAACATATCATACCACATGTATACCCTTTAATACCTCATTCAACATCCCAGCATCATTTTTGTAACAGGTCTTCATTCCCAGCACTTCTCTTTTGTTCAAACAAATAAATTATTCCAAGCTTACCAAACCAGTAAATTTTTAATAGCTTTCACCATTTTTGCTATTCATGATCTCTTAGACATTCAAAACCCTCACAACCTCCACAAAACTTGTTCCAAATCCTTTCTAAATAGTCTAGGACATGTTTATGATTAGTTATGCTTCATTTTGAGTCATTCTTACTCAGATTTACTTTGAAGTTTCCAAACACCACAAGCTAGTTATTCATCACCATCAATTAGCTCTTCTTGTTCCTTTATCATTTCCATCCTTTTCCTTTCCAAATTTTTAGCATACCATCACTCCAATATATCTCAAATGAACTGAAAACCATGCTCAATTCATCACCAACCCAACCGGTCAACCAACACCCATCACAAAATCAAAATATTTTCATTACTCAACATCAACAAATTCATATGTAAATAGCTTCCAACTTCTAGTATCATTCTCTTAGCTTTTAGAAGTGATCCCTTACCTTTCCAAGATGAAGGCAAAGCTGACACTCCTTCATTTCCTTCCTTTTCCTTTCCTTCTCCTTGCTGCTCGTTCTTCCTTCTTTCCTTTTCTTGCTACCGGTTCTTCTTTCTTTCCTTTTCTTGCTGCCGGTTCTTCTTTCTTTCCTTTTCTTTCTTCCAAAAATTCTCTTTCTCTCCCTTAGTCTTTCTTTTGTTTTTCCTTTCCTCTCTTCACTTTTCTATTTTTCTCCTCTTCTCCCAGCTTTCTCTCTTGGCCGAAATCCTCCTCTCTTGCTCCTATTTATATAGCTTGCTCTTCTTGGTCTTATTTTCGTCTTAGTAAAAGGAACTAAGGTGAGTTGGTCATTCTAGAAGCTTTTAGGCTTTCATAGAACTTAAAAGAACATTGTGGAATATCCTAGAAAATTTTAGAACCATGTAGAAGTTTGTAGAAATCCTTATAACTTCTCAACATTAATATATTTGCTATCCATGCATGGCCATGCATAATTATGGTTAACTTGCTCTAACCTAGTTTAACTTAATTAATCTTGGTCAAATGAAGTCAAATGGTGGTCTAACTTGGTCAAAATTGTTGTGCTTGTGGGCCATCCTTATTTATTTCTTATGGGCCCTCTAAAAATATCTTTGTATATAATGTACTATAATTAAGATATTTATGGTATTAATTGCATTATATATATAATAATTCAATTTTAATTATTGAATATAATAATACTATAATTTAATATTACCAAGAGATATTGGTATTAAATAATAGATATAAAAATAATAGTGATGGATAATAGAATAAAAGTGATAATAATATTATTATCATTAAACTACAATAATAATAATAAGAAAATACGATAATAATAATAATAAATATGATAATAAACTAAACTAAAATAAAATAGGATAAAATGAAATAAAATTAATAATGATATTAGCAAAAATAATAGTAATACTAATATTAATAATAATAATAATAGCACTGGTGATGGCTATATTATAACACTATGAATAATATTATTAATTTGCAGCCTTAATAATATTATTAATAATAAGGAAAAGAAAGTATATCATTAATTTCTTTGTATATGTATTTTTATTTTAAACAAGACTATTCTACACAAATGCTTTACGCAAGGCGGGCTAGGTGGGTTATTACATTGTATGATGCTAACATTGAAGACTCTGATGAGGATTAGAGAGGCTAAGTCCTGCTAGGCTTAGGGCGTTTTATTTCTAGCTTTCAATAAAAACCTATGCTAGGAGTCCATTCATGTTTATTGCTTTATTTCAAAATTTATGCAAATAAGAGTACCTGGAGTACTCTAAATATTGGGAAAAAAAAATCTATATGCAATTCTTTATACAAAATTTGCATCTAGTTTCTTTTGCTTAAACCTGAATGTGTATGCATGCTTGATTTCAATGTTTTAAACTTTGATGCATAAACTTATTATCTGGGGCATGGCTTAGAATGGCACCCAAGCGTCATGCAACCACATCCAGCAGAAGGGTTCCTGAGGCAGAGCCCGTGACACCGGAGTTTGATACAACTCAAATGCCATCACCAAACTAGGGAAATGAGAATGAACCAGAGCCAGAAATAGGATCGGAAGAACCTGTTAGCATAACTATGGGGCAAGCATTCCATAAAATGACTGAGATTCTGCAAACCCTGACTGAGCGGAGGAATCCGAAGGGGGAAGATGAAGCACTGAAGATGTTTCTAAAATTTCAACCTCGCATCTTCTTGGGAGAGGCCGAGCAAGACCAGAAAGCGGAACAGTGGGTAGAATAGATGGAGGACATCTTCACTACACTCCAATACACTGAGAAGCAAATGGTGAAATTTGCTGCATTTATACTGAGGGGCCCAACTTAGGCATGGTGGCAATGAGTCCAAGATGATTGGGAGATGATCGATTAGGACTAGACGTGGGCCAACTTCGTGAAGACATTCAGAGCTGAATATATCTCTCAGTGGATAGTAGGGAAAAGGGAAGACGAATTCCAAAATCTAAGGTTAGGGGGCATGACTGTGGCTCAGTTTGCGACACATTTTACTCAATTATCAAAATAGTACAAAAGGCTGGTGGATACTGAGCATAACA